>CM076904.1:12822188-12941416 GCA_039519145.1 Kokia cookei
GCATCGAATGCTCGAAATATTGCTTAAAGGAATGGACTTTTTGAACACTTTAAGGAATCAAAGTTATAAAAGAACTCGTATCAATTCGACAAGCTCGTAAGTTCATCCAAGAACCAAAAGAGAAACAAGTTTCACTTAAATAATTTTTTTAATTTAAAAACCAAAAGTTGTTTACAAATAACAAACTATTTGGACCAAATGATGCGATTTCCCAAGCGTGGAATGTTTGAAAAATTACTCGAAGGAATGGATCGTCATGAATACTTTAAGGAACCAAAGTTATAAAAGAACTCGTAAAAGTTTCACAAGTTCATAAGTTCGTCCAAGAACCAAAAGAGAAACAATCTGACGTAAATAAAATTTAAAGTCAAAGACCAAAAGTTGTTTACAAAATGACAGAGCATTTGGACCAAATGATGCGATTTCCCGAGCATGGAATGTTCGAAAAATGTCTCGAAGGAATGGATCGCCATGAATACGTTAAGGAACCAAAGTTACAAAAGAACTCGTAAAAGTTTGACAAGTTTGGAAATTCATCCAAGAACCAAAAGAGAAACAATTCTGACATAAATAAGTTTTAAATTCAAAGACCAAAAGTTGTTTCCAAATGACAAAGCATTTGGACCAAATGATGCGATTTCCCGAGCATGGAATGTTCGAAAAATTACTCGAAGGAATGAATCGTCTTAAATACTTTAAGGAACCAAAGTTATAAAAGAACTCGTAAAAGTTTCACAAGTTCATAAGTTCGTCCAAGAACCAAAAGAGAAACAATCTGACGTAAATAAGTTTTAAATTCAAAGACCAAAAGTTGTTTACAAAATGACAAAGCATTTGGACCAAATGATACGATTTCCCGAGCATGGAATGTTCGAAAAATTACTCGAAGGAATGGATCATCATGAATACTTTAAGGAACCAAAGTTATAAAATAACTTGAAAAAGTTTGACAAGTTTGGAAGTTCGTCCAAGAACCAAAAGAGATACAATTCTGACGTAAATAAGTTTTTAATTCAAAGACCAAATGGTGCGATTTCCCGAGCATCGAATGCTCGAAAAATTTCTCAAAGGAATGGATTGTTTTGAATACTTTAAGGAATCGAAGTTATAAAAGAACTCATAACATTTTGACAAGCTCGTAAGTTCATCCAAGAACCAAAAGAGAAACAAGTCTCACTTAAATAAGTTTTTAATTTAAAAACCAAAAGTAGTTTAGAAATGACAAACTATTTGGACAAAACGATGCGATTTCCCAAACATGGAAGGTTCGAAAAATTACTCGAAGGAATGGATCGTCTTGAATACTTTAAGGAACCAAAGTTATAAAAGAACTCGTAAAAGTTTCACAAGTTCATAAGTTCGTCCAAGAACCAAAAGAGAAACAATCTGATGTAAATAAGTTTTTAATTCAAAGACCAAAAGTTGTTTAAAAAAATGACAAACCGTTTGGACCAAATGATGCGATTTCTCGAGCATTGAATGCACGAAATATTGCTCAAAGGAATGGATCGTTTTGAACACTTTAAGGAATCGATGTTATAAAAGAACTCGTATTATTTTGACAAGCTAGTAAGTTCATCCAAGAACCAAAAGAGAAACAAGTCTCACTTATATAAGTTTTTAATTTAAAAACCAAAAGTAGTTTATGAATGACAAACTATTTGGACCAAACTATGTGATTTCCCAAGCATGGAATGTTCGAAAAATTACTCGAAGGAATGGATAGTCCTGAATATTTTAAGGAACCAAAGTTATAAAAGAACTCGTAAAAGTTTCACAAGTTCATAAGTTCGTCCAAGAACCAAAAGAGAAACAATCTGACGTAAATAAGTTTTAAATTCAAAGACCAAAAGTTGTTTACAAAATGACAAAGCATTTGGACCAAATGATACGATTTCCCGAGCATGGAATGTTCGAAAAATTACTCGAAGGAATGGATCATCATGAATACTTTAAGGAACCAAAGTTATAAAATAACTTGAAAAAGTTTGACAAGTTTGGAAGTTCGTCCAAGAACCAAAAGAGATACAATTCTGACGTAAATAAGTTTTTAATTCAAAGACCAAATGGTGCGATTTCCCGAGCATCGAATGCTCGAAAAATTTCTCAAAGGAATGGATTGTTTTGAATACTTTAAGGAATCGAAGTTATAAAAGAACTCATAACATTTTGACAAGCTCGTAAGTTCATCCAAGAACCAAAAGAGAAACAAGTCTCACTTAAATAAGTTTTTAATTTAAAAACCAAAAGTAGTTTAGAAATGACAAACTATTTGGACAAAACGATGCGATTTCCCAAACATGGAAGGTTCGAAAAATTACTCAAAGGAATGGATCGTCTTGAATACTTTAAGGAACCAAAGTTATAAAAGAACTCGTAAAAGTTTCACAAGTTCATAAGTTCGTCCAAGAACCAAAAGAGAAACAATCTGATGTAAATAAGTTTTTAATTCAAAGACCAAAAGTTGTTTAAAAAAATGACAAACCGTTTGGACCAAATGATGCGATTTCTCGAGCATTGAATGCACGAAATATTGCTCAAAGGAATGGATCGTTTTGAACACTTTAAGGAATCGATGTTATAAAAGAACTCGTATTATTTTGACAAGCTAGTAAGTTCATCCAAGAACCAAAAGAGAAACAAGTCTCACTTATATAAGTTTTTAATTTAAAAACCAAAAGTAGTTTATGAATGACAAACTATTTGGACCAAACGATGTGATTTCCCAAGCATGGAATGTTCGAAAAATTACTCGAAGGAATGGATAGTCCTGAATATTTTAAGGAACCAAAGTTATAAAAGAACTCGTAAAAGTTTCACAAGTTCATAAGTTCGTCCAAGAACCAAAAGAGAAACAATCTGACGTAAATAAGTTTTAAATTCAAAGACCAAAAGTTGTTTACAAAATGACAAAGCATTTGGACCAAATGATGCGATTTCCTGAGCATGGAATGTTCGAAAAATGGCTCGAAGGAATGGATCGTCATGAATACTTTAAGGAACCAAAGTTATAAAATAACCTGTAAATGTTTGACAAGTTTGGAAGTTCGTCCAAGAACCAGAAGAGAAACAATTCTGACGTAAATAAGTTTTTAATTCAAAGACCAAAAAGTTGTTTACGAATGACAAACTATTTTGGACCAATTGTTGTGATTTGCTAAGCATGGAATGCTCGAAAAATAGCTCAAAGGAATGGATCGTACTGAAGACTTTAAGGAATCAAAGTCATAAATGAACTCGTAACATTTCGACAAGCTCGTAAGTTCATCCAAGAACCAAAAGAGAAACAAGTCTCACTTAAATAAGTTTTTAATTTAAAAACCAAAAGTTGTTTACAAATGACAAACTATTTGGACCAAATGATGCGATTTCCCAAGCATGGAATGTTCGAAAAATTACTCGAAGGAATGGATAGTCCTGAATATTTCAAGGAACCAAAGTTATAACAGAACTCGTAAAAGTTTCACAAGTTCATAAGTTCGTCCAAGAACCAAAAGAGAAACAATATGA
This sequence comes from Kokia cookei, assembly GCA_039519145.1. Classification (NCBI taxonomy): domain Eukaryota; kingdom Viridiplantae; phylum Streptophyta; class Magnoliopsida; order Malvales; family Malvaceae; genus Kokia; species Kokia cookei. The sequence continues at coordinate 12,825,699 of CM076904.1, forward strand.
CGTAAATAAGTTTTAAATTCAAAGACCAAAAGTTGTTTACAAAATGACAAAGCATTTGGACCAAATGATGCGATTTCCCGAGCATGGAATGTTCGAAAAATGGCTCGAAGGAATGGATCGTCATGAATACGTTAAGGAACCAAAGTTATAAAAGAACTCGTAAAAGTTTCACAAGTTCATAAGTTCGTCCAAGAACCAAAAGAGAAACAATCTGATGCAAATAAGTTTTTAATTCAAAGGCCAAAAGTTTTTACAAAAATGACAAACCGTTTGGACCAAATGATGCGATTTCCCGAGCATCGAATGCTCGAAATATTGCTCAAAGGAATGGATCGTTTTGAACACTTTAAGGAATCGAAGTTATAAAAGAACTCATATTATTTTGACAAGCTCATAAGTTTATCCAAGAACCAAAAGAGAAACAAGTCTCACTTATATAAGTTCTTAATTTAAAAACCAAAAGTTGTTTACAAATGACAAACTATTTGGACCAAATGATGCTTATTTCACAAGCATGGAATGTTCGAAAAATTACTCGAAGGAATGAATCGTCTTGAATACTTTAAGGAACCAAAGTTATAAAAGAACTCGTAAAAGTTTCACAAGTTCAGAAGTTCATCCAAGAACCAAAAGAGAAACAATCTGATGCAAATAAGTTTTAAATTCAAAGGCCAAAAGTTTTTACAAAAATGACAAACAATTTGGACCAAATGATGCGATTTCCCGAGCATCGAATGCTCGAAATATTGCTTAAAGGAATGGATCTTTTTGAACACTTTAAGGAATCAAAGTTATAAAAGAACTCGTATTATTTTGACAAGCTCGTAAGTTCATCCAAGAACCAAAAGAGAAACAAGTTTCACTTAAATAATTTTTTTAATTTAAAAACCAAAAGTTGTTTACAAATAACAAACTATTTGGACCAAATGATGCGATTTCCCAAGCGTGGAATGTTTGAAAAATTACTCGAAGGAATGGATCGTCATGAATACTTTAAGGAACCAAAGTTATAAAAGAACTCGTAAAAGTTTCACAAGTTCATAAGTTCGTCCAAGAACCAAAAGAGAAACAATCTGACGTAAATAAAATTTAAAGTCAAAGACCAAAAGTTGTTTACAAAATGACAGAGCATTTGGACCAAATGATGCGATTTCCCGAGCATGGAATGTTCGAAAAATGTCTCGAAGGAATGGATCGCCATGAATACGTTAAGGAACCAAAGTTACAAAAGAACTCGTAAAAGTTTGACAAGTTTGGAAATTCATCCAAGAACCAAAAGAGAAACAATTCTGACATAAATAAGTTTTAAATTCAAAGACCAAAAGTTGTTTCCAAATGACAAAGCATTTGGACCAAATGATGCGATTTCCCGAGCATGGAATGTTCGAAAAATTACTCGAAGGAATGAATCGTCTTAAATACTTTAAGGAACCAAAGTTATAAAAGAACTCGTAAAAGTTTCACAAGTTCATAAGTTCGTCCAAGAACCAAAAGAGAAACAATCTGACGTAAATAAGTTTTAAATTCAAAGACCAAAAGTTGTTTACAAAATGACAAAGCATTTGGACCAAATGATACGATTTCCCGAGCATGGAATGTTCGAAAAATTACTCGAAGGAATGGATCATCATGAATACTTTAAGGAACCAAAGTTATAAAATAACTTGAAAAAGTTTGACAAGTTTGGAAGTTCGTCCAAGAACCAAAAGAGATACAATTCTGACGTAAATAAGTTTTTAATTCAAAGACCAAATGGTGCGATTTCCCGAGCATCGAATGCTCGAAAAATTTCTCAAAGGAATGGATTGTTTTGAATACTTTAAGGAATCGAAGTTATAAAAGAACTCATAACATTTTGACAAGCTCGTAAGTTCATCCAAGAACCAAAAGAGAAACAAGTCTCACTTAAATAAGTTTTTAATTTAAAAACCAAAAGTAGTTTAGAAATGACAAACTATTTGGACAAAACGATGCGATTTCCCAAACATGGAAGGTTCGAAAAATTACTCGAAGGAATGGATCGTCTTGAATACTTTAAGGAACCAAAGTTATAAAAGAACTCGTAAAAGTTTCACAAGTTCATAAGTTCGTCCAAGAACCAAAAGAGAAACAATCTGATGTAAATAAGTTTTTAATTCAAAGACCAAAAGTTGTTTAAAAAAATGACAAACCGTTTGGACCAAATGATGCGATTTCTCGAGCATTGAATGCACGAAATATTGCTCAAAGGAATGGATCGTTTTGAACACTTTAAGGAATCGATGTTATAAAAGAACTCGTATTATTTTGACAAGCTAGTAAGTTCATCCAAGAACCAAAAGAGAAACAAGTCTCACTTATATAAGTTTTTAATTTAAAAACCAAAAGTAGTTTATGAATGACAAACTATTTGGACCAAACGATGTGATTTCCCAAGCATGGAATGTTCGAAAAATTACTCGAAGGAATGGATAGTCCTGAATATTTTAAGGAACCAAAGTTATAAAAGAACTCGTAAAAGTTTCACAAGTTCATAAGTTCGTCCAAGAACCAAAAGAGAAACAATCTGACGTAAATAAGTTTTAAATTCAAAGACCAAAAGTTGTTTACAAAATGACAAAGCATTTGGACCAAATGATGCGATTTCCTGAGCATGGAATGTTCGAAAAATGGCTCGAAGGAATGGATCGTCATGAATACTTTAAGGAACCAAAGTTATAAAATAACCTGTAAATGTTTGACAAGTTTGGAAGTTCGTCCAAGAACCAGAAGAGAAACAATTCTGACGTAAATAAGTTTTTAATTCAAAGACCAAAAAGTTGTTTACGAATGACAAACTATTTTGGACCAATTGTTGTGATTTGCTAAGCATGGAATGCTCGAAAAATAGCTCAAAGGAATGGATCGTACTGAAGACTTTAAGGAATCAAAGTCATAAATGAACTCGTAACATTTCGACAAGCTCGTAAGTTCATCCAAGAACCAAAAGAGAAACAAGTCTCACTTAAATAAGTTTTTAATTTAAAAACCAAAAGTTGTTTACAAATGACAAACTATTTGGACCAAATGATGCGATTTCCCAAGCATGGAATGTTCGAAAAATTACTCGAAGGAATGGATAGTCCTGAATATTTCAAGGAACCAAAGTTATAACAGAACTCGTAAAAGTTTCACAAGTTCATAAGTTCATCCAAGAACCAAAAGAGAAACAATATGACGTAAATAAGTTTTAAATTCAAAGACGAAAAGTTGTTTACAAAATGACAAAGCATTTGGACCAAATGATGCGATTTCCCGAGCGTGGAATGTTCGAAAAATGGCTCGAAGGAATGGATCGTCATGAATACGTTAAGGAACCAAAGTTATAAAAGAACTCGTAAAAGTTTCACAAGTTCATAAGTTCGTCCAAGAACCAAAAGAGAAACAATCTGATGCAAATAAGTTTTTAATTCAAAGGCCAAAAGTTTTTACAAAAATGACAAACCGTTTGGACCAAATGATGCGATTTCCCGAGCATCGAATGCTCGAAATATTGCTCAAAGGAATGGATCGTTTTGAACACTTTAAGGAATCGAAGTTATAAAAGAACTCATATTATTTTGACAAGCTCATAAGTTTATCCAAGAACCAAAAGAGAAACAAGTCTCACTTATATAAGTTCTTAATTTAAAAACCAAAAGTTGTTTACAAATGACAAACTATTTGGACCAAATGATGCTTATTTCACAAGCATGGAATGTTCGAAAAATTACTCGAAGGAATGAATCGTCTTGAATACTTTAAGGAACCAAAGTTATAAAAGAACTCGTAAAAGTTTCACAAGTTCAGAAGTTCATCCAAGAACCAAAAGAGAAACAATCTGATGCAAATAAGTTTTAAATTCAAAGGCCAAAAGTTTTTACAAAAATGACAAACAATTTGGACCAAATGATGCGATTTCCCGAGCATCGAATGCTCGAAATATTGCTTAAAGGAATGGATCTTTTTGAACACTTTAAGGAATCAAAGTTATAAAAGAACTCGTATTATTTTGACAAGCTCGTAAGTTCATCCAAGAACCAAAAGAGAAACAAGTTTCACTTAAATAATTTTTTTAATTTAAAAACCAAAAGTTGTTTACAAATAACAAACTATTTGGACCAAATGATGCGATTTCCCAAGCGTGGAATGTTTGAAAAATTACTCGAAGGAATGGATCGTCATGAATACTTTAAGGAACCAAAGTTATAAAAGAACTCGTAAAAGTTTCACAAGTTCATAAGTTCGTCCAAGAACCAAAAGAGAAACAATCTGACGTAAATAAAATTTAAAGTCAAAGACCAAAAGTTGTTTACAAAATGACAGAGCATTTGGACCAAATGATGCGATTTCCCGAGCATGGAATGTTCGAAAAATGTCTCGAAGGAATGGATCGCCATGAATACGTTAAGGAACCAAAGTTACAAAAGAACTCGTAAAAGTTTGACAAGTTTGGAAATTCATCCAAGAACCAAAAGAGAAACAATTCTGACATAAATAAGTTTTAAATTCAAAGACCAAAAGTTGTTTCCAAATGACAAAGCATTTGGACCAAATGATGCGATTTCCCGAGCATGGAATGTTCGAAAAATTACTCGAAGGAATGAATCGTCTTAAATACTTTAAGGAACCAAAGTTATAAAAGAACTCGTAAAAGTTTCACAAGTTCATAAGTTCATCCAAGAACCAAAAGAGAAACAATCTGACGTAAATAAGTTTTAAATTCAAAGACCAAAAGTTGTTTACAAAATGACAAAGCATTTGGACCAAATGATACGATTTCCCGAGCATGGAATGTTCGAAAAATTACTCGAAGGAATGGATCATCATGAATACTTTAAGGAACCAAAGTTATAAAATAACTTGAAAAAGTTTGACAAGTTTGGAAGTTCGTCCAAGAACCAAAAGAGATACAATTCTGACGTAAATAAGTTTTTAATTCAAAGACCAAATGGTGCGATTTCCCGAGCATCGAATGCTCGAAAAATTTCTCAAAGGAATGGATTGTTTTGAATACTTTAAGGAATCGAAGTTATAAAAGAACTCATAACATTTTGACAAGCTCGTAAGTTCATCCAAGAACCAAAAGAGAAACAAGTCTCACTTAAATAAGTTTTTAATTTAAAAACCAAAAGTAGTTTAGAAATGACAAACTATTTGGACAAAACGATGCGATTTCCCAAACATGGAAGGTTCGAAAAATTACTCGAAGGAATGGATCGTCTTGAATACTTTAAGGAACCAAAGTTATAAAAGAACTCGTAAAAGTTTCACAAGTTCATAAGTTCGTCCAAGAACCAAAAGAGAAACAATCTGATGTAAATAAGTTTTTAATTCAAAGACCAAAAGTTGTTTAAAAAAATGACAAACCGTTTGGACCAAATGATGCGATTTCTCGAGCATTGAATGCACGAAATATTGCTCAAAGGAATGGATCGTTTTGAACACTTTAAGGAATCGATGTTATAAAAGAACTCGTATTATTTTGACAAGCTAGTAAGTTCATCCAAGAACCAAAAGAGAAACAAGTCTCACTTATATAAGTTTTTAATTTAAAAACCAAAAGTAGTTTATGAATGACAAACTATTTGGACCAAACGATGTGATTTCCCAAGCATGGAATGTTCGAAAAATTACTCGAAGGAATGAATCGTCTTAAATACTTTAAGGAACCAAAGTTATAAAAGAACTCGTAAAAGTTTCACAAGTTCATAAGTTCGTCCAAGAACCAAAAGAGAAACAATCTGACGTAAATAAGTTTTAAATTCAAAGACCAAAAGTTGTTTACAAAATGACAAAGCATTTGGACCAAATGATGCGATTTCCGGAGCATGGAATGTTCGAAAAATGGCTCGAAGGAATGGATCGTCATGAATACTTTAAGGAACCAAAGTTATAAAATAACCTGTAAATGTTTGACAAGTTTGGAAGTTCGTCCAAGAACCAGAAGAGAAACAATTCTGACGTAAATAAGTTTTTAATTCAAAGACCAAAAAGTTGTTTACGAATGACAAACTATTTTGGACCAATTGTTGTGATTTGCTAAGCATGGAATGCTCGAAAAATAGCTCAAAGGAATGGATCGTACTGAAGACTTTAAGGAATCAAAGTCATAAATGAACTCGTAACATTTCGACAAGCTCGTAAGTTCATCCAAGAACCAAAAGAGAAACAAGTCTCACTTAAATAAGTTTTTAATTTAAAAACCAAAAGTTGTTTACAAATGACAAACTATTTGGACCAAATGATGCGATTTCCCAAGCATGGAATGTTCGAAAAATTACTCGAAGGAATGGATAGTCCTGAATATTTCAAGGAACCAAAGTTATAACAGAACTCGTAAAAGTTTCACAAGTTCATAAGTTCATCCAAGAACCAAAAGAGAAACAATATGACGTAAATAAGTTTTAAATTCAAAGACGAAAAGTTGTTTACAAAATGACAAAGCATTTGGACCAAATGATGCGATTTCCCGAGCATGGAATGTTCGAAAAATGGCTCGAAGGAATGGATCGCCATGAATACGTTAAGGAACCAAAGTTACAAAAGAACTCGTAAAAGTTTGACAAGTTTGGAAATTCATCCAAGAACCAAAAGAGAAACAATTCTGACATAAATAAGTTTTAAATTCAAAGACCAAAAGTTGTTTCCAAATGACAAAGCATTTGGACCAAATGATGCGATTTCCCGAGCATGGAATGTTCGAAAAATTACTCGAAGGAATGAATCGTCTTAAATACTTTAAGGAACCAAAGTTATAAAAGAACTCGTAAAAGTTTCACAAGTTCATAAGTTCGTCCAAGAACCAAAAGAGAAACAATCTGACGTAAATAAGTTTTAAATTCAAAGGCCAAAAGTTTTTACAAAAATGACAAACAATTTGGACCAAATGATGCGATTTCCCGAGCATCAAATGCTCGAAATATTGCTTAAAGGAATGGATCTTTTTGAACACTTTAAGGAATCAAAGTTATAAAAGAACTCGTATTATTTTGACAAGCTCGTAAGTTCATCCAAGAACCAAAAGAGAAACAAGTTTCACTTAAATAATTTTTTTAATTTAAAAACCAAAAGTTGTTTACAAATAACAAACTATTTGGACCAAATGATGCGATTTCCCAAGCGTGGAATGTTTGAAAAATTACTCGAAGGAATGGATCGTCATGAATACTTTAAGGAACCAAAGTTATAAAAGAACTCGTAAAAGTTTCACAAGTTCATAAGTTCGTCCAAGAACCAAAAGAGAAACAATCTGACGTAAATAAGTTTTAAATTCAAAGACCAAAAGTTGTTTACAAAATGACAAAGCATTTGGACCAAATGATACGATTTCCCGAGCATGGAATGTTCGAAAAATTACTCGAAGGAATGGATCATCATGAATACTTTAAGGAACCAAAGTTATAAAATAACTTGAAAAAGTTTGACAAGTTTGGAAGTTCGTCCAAGAACCAAAAGAGATACAATTCTGACGTAAATAAGTTTTTAATTCAAAGACCAAATGGTGCGATTTCCCGAGCATGGAATGCTCGAAAAATTTCTCAAAGGAATGGATTGTTTTGAATACTTTAAGGAATCGAAGTTATAAAAGAACTCATAACATTTTGACAAGCTCGTAAGTTCATCCAAGAACCAAAAGAGAAACAAGTCTCACTTAAATAAGTTTTTAATTTAAAAACCAAAAGTAGTTTAGAAATGACAAACTATTTGGACAAAACGATGCGATTTCCCAAGCGTGGAATGTTTGAAAAATTACTCGAAGGAATGGATCGTCTTGAATACTTTAAGGAACCAAAGTTATAAAAGAACTCGTAAAAGTTTCACAAGTTCATAAGTTCGTCCAAGAACCAAAAGAGAAACAATCTGATGCAAATAAGTTTTAAATTCAAAGGCCAAAAGTTTTTACAAAAATGACAAACAATTTGGACCAAATGATGCGATTTCCCGAGCATCAAATGCTCGAAATATTGCTTAAAGGAATGGATCTTTTTGAACACTTTAAGGAATCCAAGTTATAAAAGAACTCGTATTATTTTGACAAGCTCGTAAGTTCATCCAAGAACCAAAAGAGAAACAAGTCTCACTTAAATAAGTTTTTAATTTAAAAACCAAAAGTAGTTTAGAAATGACAAACTATTTGGACAAAACGATGCGATTTCCCAAACATGGAAGGTTCGAAAAATTACTCGAAGGAATGGATCGTCTTGAATACTTTAAGGAACCAAAGTTATAAAAGAACTCGTAAAAGTTTCACAAGTTCATAAGTTCGTCCAAGAACCAAAAGAGAAACAATCTGATGCAAATAAGTTTTAAATTCAAAGGCCAAAAGTTTTTACAAAAATGACAAACAATTTGGACCAAATGATGCGATTTCCCGAGCATCAAATGCTCGAAATATTGCTTAAAGGAATGGATCTTTTTGAACACTTTAAGGAATCCAAGTTATAAAAGAACTCGTATTATTTTGACAAGCTCGTAAGTTCATCCAAGAAACAAAAGAGAAACAAGTTTCACTTAAATAATTTTTTTAATTTAAAAACCAAAAGTTGTTTACAAATAACAAACTATTTGGACCAAATGATGCGATTTCCCAAGCGTGGAATGTTTGAAAAATTACTCGAAGGAATGGATCGTCATGAATACTTTAAGGAACCAAAGTTATAAAAGAACTCGTAAAAGTTTCACAAGTTCATAAGTTCGTCCAAGAACCAAAAGAGAAACAATCTGACGTAAATAAAATTTAAAGTCAAAGACCAAAAGTTGTTTACAAAATGACAGAGCATTTGGACCAAATGATGCGATTTCCAGAGCATGGAATGTTCGAAAAATGTCTCGAAGGAATGGATCGCCATGAATACGTTAAGGAACCAAAGTTACAAAAGAACTCGTAAAAGTTTGACAAGTTTGGAAATTCATCCAAGAACCAAAAGAGAAACAATTCTGACATAAATAAGTTTTAAATTCAAAGACCAAAAGTTGTTTCCAAATGACAAAGCATTTGGACCAAATGATGCGATTTCCCGAGCATGGAATGTTCGAAAAATTACTCGAAGGAATGAATCGTCTTAAATACTTTAAGGAACCAAAGTTATAAAAGAACTCGTAAAAGTTTCACAAGTTCATAAATTCGTCCAAGAACCAAAAGAGAAACAATCTGACGTAAATAAGTTTTAAATTCAAAGACCAAAAGTTGTTTACAAAATGACAAAGCATTTGGACCAAATGATACGATTTCCCGAGCATGGAATGTTCGAAAAATTACTCGAAGGAATGGATCATCATGAATACTTTAAGGAACCAAAGTTATAAAATAACTTGAAAAAGTTTGACAAGTTTGGAAGTTCGTCCAAGAACCAAAAGAGATACAATTCTGACGTAAATAAGTTTTTAATTCAAAGACCAAATGGTGCGATTTCCCGAGCATCGAATGCTCGAAAAATTTCTCAAAGGAATGGATTGTTTTGAATACTTTAAGGAATCGAAGTTATAAAAGAACTCATAACATTTTGACAAGCTCGTAAGTTCATCCAAGAACCAAAAGAGAAACAAGTCTCACTTAAATAAGTTTTTAATTTAAAAACCAAAAGTAGTTTAGAAATGACAAACTATTTGGACAAAACGATGCGATTTCCCAAACATGGAAGGTTCGAAAAATTACTCGAAGGAATGGATCGTCTTGAATACTTTAAGGAACCAAAGTTATAAAAGAACTCGTAAAAGTTTCACAAGTTCATAAGTTCGTCCAAGAACCAAAAGAGAAACAATCTGATGCAAATAAGTTTTAAATTCAAAGGCCAAAAGTTTTTACAAAAATGACAAACAATTTGGACCAAATGATGCGATTTCCCGAGCATCAAATGCTCGAAATATTGCTTAAAGGAATGGATCTTTTTGAACACTTTAAGGAATCCAAGTTATAAAAGAACTCGTATTATTTTGACAAGCTCGTAAGTTCATCCAAGAACCAAAAGAGAAACAAGTCTCACTTAAATAAGTTTTTAATTTAAAAACCAAAAGTAGTTTAGAAATGACAAACTATTTGGACAAAACGATGCGATTTCCCAAACATGGAAGGTTCGAAAAATTACTCGAAGGAATGGATCGTCTTGAATACTTTAAGGAACCAAAGTTATAAAAGAACTCGTAAAAGTTTCACAAGTTCATAAGTTCGTCCAAGAACCAAAAGAGAAACAATCTGATGCAAATAAGTTTTAAATTCAAAGGCCAAAAGTTTTTACAAAAATGACAAACAATTTGGACCAAATGATGCGATTTCCCGAGCATCAAATGCTCGAAATATTGCTTAAAGGAATGGATCTTTTTGAACACTTTAAGGAATCCAAGTTATAAAAGAACTCGTATTATTTTGACAAGCTCGTAAGTTCATCCAAGAAACAAAAGAGAAACAAGTTTCACTTAAATAATTTTTTTAATTTAAAAACCAAAAGTTGTTTACAAATAACAAACTATTTGGCCCAAATGATGCGATTTCCCAAGCGTGGAATGTTTGAAAAATTACTCGAAGGAATGGATCGTCATGAATACTTTAAGGAACCAAAGTTATAAAAGAACTCGTAAAAGTTTCACAAGTTCATAAGTTCGTCCAAGAACCAAAAGAGAAACAATCTGACGTAAATAAAATTTAAAGTCAAAGACCAAAAGTTGTTTACAAAATGACAGAGCATTTGGACCAAATGATGCGATTTCCCGAGCATGGAATGTTCGAAAAATGTCTCGAAGGAATGGATCGCCATGAATACGTTAAGGAACCAAAGTTACAAAAGAACTCGTAAAAGTTTGACAAGTTTGGAAATTCATCCAAGAACCAAAAGAGAAACAATTCTGACATAAATAAGTTTTAAATTCAAAGACCAAAAGTTGTTTCCAAATGACAAAGCATTTGGACGAAATGATGCGATTTCCCGAGCATGGAATGTTCGAAAAATTACTCGAAGGAATGAATCGTCTTAAATACTTTAAGGAACCAAAGTTATAAAAGAACTCGTAAAAGTTTCACAAGTTCATAAGTTCGTCCAAGAACCAAAAGAGAAACAATCTGACGTAAATAAGTTTTAAATTCAAAGACCAAAAGTTGTTTACAAAATGACAAAGCATTTGGACCAAATGATGCGATTTCCGGAGCATGGAATGTTCGAAAAATGGCTCGAAGGAATGGATCGTCATGAATACTTTAAGGAACCAAAGTTATAAAATAACCTGTAAATGTTTGACAAGTTTGGAAGTTCGTCCAAGAACCAGAAGAGAAACAATTCTGACGTAAATAAGTTTTTAATTCAAAGACCAAAAAGTTGTTTACGAATGACAAACTATTTTGGACCAATTGTTGTGATTTGCTAAGCATGGAATGCTCGAAAAATAGCTCAAAGGAATGGATCGTACTGAAGACTTTAAGGAATCAAAGTCATAAATGAACTCGTAACATTTCGACAAGCTCGTAAGTTCATCCAAGAACCAAAAGAGAAACAAGTCTCACTTAAATAAGTTTTTAATTTAAAAACCAAAAGTTGTTTACAAATGACAAACTATTTGGACCAAATGATGCGATTTCCCAAGCATGGAATGTTCGAAAAATTACTCGAAGGAATGGATAGTCCTGAATATTTCAAGGAACCAAAGTTATAACAGAACTCGTAAAAGTTTCACAAGTTCATAAGTTCATCCAAGAACCAAAAGAGAAACAATATGACGTAAATAAGTTTTAAATTCAAAGACGAAAAGTTGTTTACAAAATGACAAAGCATTTGGACCAAATGATGCGATTTCCCGAGCATGGAATGTTCGAAAAATGGCTCGAAGGAATGGATCGTCATGAATACGTTAAGGAACCAAAGTTATAAAAGAACTCGTAAAAGTTTCACAAGTTCATAAGTTCGTCCAAGAACCAAAAGAGAAACAATCTGATGCAAATAAGTTTTTAATTCAAAGACCAAAAGTTTTTACAAAAATGACAAACCGTTTGGACCAAATGATGCGATTTCCCGAGCATCGAATGCTCGAAATATTGCTCAAAGGAATGGATCGTTTTGAACACTTTAAGGAATCGAAGTTATAAAAGAACTCATATTATTTTGACAAGCTCATAAGTTTATCCAAGAACCAAAAGAGAAACAAGTCTCACTTATATAAGTTCTTAATTTAAAAACCAAAAGTTGTTTACAAATGACAAACTATTTGGACCAAATGATGCTTATTTCATAAGCATGGAATGTTCGAAAAATTACTCGAAGGAATGAATCGTCTTGAATACTTTAAGGAACCAAAGTTATAAAAGAACTCGTAAAAGTTTCACAAGTTCATAAGTTCATCCAAGAACCAAAAGAGAAACAATCTGATGCAAATAAGTTTTAAATTCAAAGGCCAAAAGTTTTTACAAAAATGACAAACAATTTGGACCAAATGATGCGATTTCCCGAGCATCGAATGCTCGAAATATTGCTTAAAGGAATGGATCTTTTTGAACACTTTAAGGAATCAAAGTTATAAAAGAACTCGTATTATTTTGACAAGCTCGTAAGTTCATCCAAGAACCAAAAGAGAAACAAGTTTCACTTAAATAATTTTTTTAATTTAAAAACCAAAAGTTGTTTACAAATAACAAACTATTTGGACCAAATGATGCGATTTCCCAAGCGTGGAATGTTTGAAAAATTACTCGAAGGAATGAATCGTCTTGAATACTTTAAGGAACCAAAGTTATAAAAGAACTCGTAAAAGTTTCACAAGTTCATAAGTTCGTCCAAGAACCAAAAGAGAAACAATCTGACGTAAATAAAATTTAAAGTCAAAGACCAAAAGTTGTTTACAAAATGACAGAGCATTTGGACCAAATGATGCGATTTCCCGAGCATGGAATGTTCGAAAAATTACTCGAAGGAATGGATCATCATGAATACTTTAAGGAACCAAAGTTATAAAATAACTTGAAAAAGTTTGACAAGTTTGGAAGTTCGTCCAAGAACCAAAAGAGATACAATTCTGACGTAAATAAGTTTTTAATTCAAAGACCAAATGGTGCGATTTCCCGAGCATCGAATGCTCGAAAAATTTCTCAAAGGAATGGATTGTTTTGAATACTTTAAGGAATCGAAGTTATAAAAGAACTCATAACATTTTGACAAGCTCGTAAGTTCATCCAAGAACCAAAAGAGAGACAAGTCTCACTTATATAAGTTTTTAATTTAAAAACCAAAAGTAGTTTATGAATGACAAACTATTTGGACCAAACGATGTGATTTCCCAAGCATGTAATGTTCGAAAAATTACTCGAAGGAATGGATAGTCCTGAATATTTTAAGGAACCAAAGTTATAAAAGAACTCGTAAAAGTTTCACAAGTTCATAAGTTCGTCCAAGAACCAAAAGAGAAACAATCTGACGTAAATAAGTTTTAAATTCAAAGACCAAAAGTTGTTTACAAAATGACAAAGCATTTGGACCAAATGATGCGATTTCCTGAGCATGGAATGTTCGAAAAATGGCTCGAAGGAATGGATCGTCATGAATACTTTAAGGAACCAAAGATATAAAATAACCTGTAAATGTTTGACAAGTTTGGAAGTTCGTCCAAGAACCAGAAGAGAAACAATTCTGACGTAAATAAGTTTTTAATTCAAAGACCAAAAAGTTGTTTACGAATGACAAACTATTTTGGACCAATTGTTGTGATTTGCTAAGCATGGAATGCTCGAAAAATAGCTCAAAGAAATGGATCGTTCTGAAGACTTTAAGGAATCAAAGTCATAAATGAACTCGTAACATTTCGACAAGCTCGTAAGTTCATCCAAGAACCAAAAGAGAAACAAGTCTCACTTAAATAAGTTTTTAATTTAAAAACCAAAAGTTGTTTACAAATGACAAACTATTTGGACCAAATGATGCGATTTCCCAAGCATGGAATGTTCGAAAAATTACTCGAAGGAATGGATAGTCCTGAATATTTCAAGGAACCAAAGTTATAACAGAACTCGTAAAAGTTTCACAAGTTCATAAGTTCATCCAAGAACCAAAAGAGAAACAATATGACGTAAATAAGTTTTAAATTCAAAGACGAAAAGTTGTTTACAAAATGACAAAGCATTTGGACCAAATGATGCGATTTCCCGAGCATGGAATGTTCGAAAAATGGCTCGAAGGAATGGATCGTCATGAATACGTTAAGGAACCAAAGTTATAAAAGAACTCGTAAAAGTTTCACAAGTTCATAAGTTCGTCCAAGAACCAAAAGAGAAACAATCTGATGCAAATAAGTTTTTAATTCAAAGGCCAGAAGTTTTTACAAAAATGACAAACCGTTTGGACCAAATGATGCGATTTCCCGAGCATCGAATGCTCGAAATATTGCTCAAAGGAATGGATCGTTTTGAACACTTTAAGGAATCGAAGTTATAAAAGAACTCATATTATTTTGACAAGCTCATAAGTTTATCCAAGAACCAAAAGAGAAACAAGTCTCACTTATATAAGTTCTTAATTTAAAAACCAAAAGTTGTTTACAAATGACAAACTATTTGGACCAAATGATGCTTATTTCACAAGCATGGAATGTTCGAAAAATTACTCGAAGGAATGAATCGTCTTGAATACTTTAAGGAACCAAAGTTATAAAAGAACTCGTAAAAGTTTCACAAGTTCATAAGTTCATCCAAGAACCAAAAGAGAAACAATCTGATGCAAATAAGTTTTAAATTCAAAGGCCAAAAGTTTTTACAAAAATGACAAACAATTTGGACCAAATGATGCGATTTCCCGAGCATCGAATGCTCGAAATATTGCTTAAAGGAATGGATCTTTTTGAACACTTTAAGGAATCAAAGTTATAAAAGAACTCGTATTATTTTGACAAGCTCGTAAGTTCATCCAAGAACCAAAAGAGAAACAAGTTTCACTTAAATAATTTTTTTAATTTAAAAACCAAAAGTTGTTTACAAATAACAAACTATTTGGACCAAATGATGCGATTTCCCAAGCGTGGAATGTTTGAAATATTACTCGAAGGAATGGATCGTCATGAATACTTTAAGGAACCAAAGTTATAAAAGAACTCGTAAAAGTTTCACAAGTTCATAAGTTCGTCCAAGAACCAAAAGAGAAACAATCTGACGTAAATAAAATTTAAAGTCAAAGACCAAAAGTTGTTTACAAAATGACAGAGCATTTGGACCAAATGATGCGATTTCCCGAGCATGGAATGTTCGAAAAATGTCTCGAAGGAATGGATCGCCATGAATACGTTAAGGAACCAAAGTTACAAAAGAACTCGTAAAAGTTTGACAAGTTTGGAAATTCATCCAAGAACCAAAAGAGAAACAATTCTGACATAAATAAGTTTTAAATTCAAAGACCAAAAGTTGTTTCCAAATGACAAAGCATTTGGACCAAATGATGCGATTTCCCGAGCATGGAATGTTCGAAAAATTACTCGAAGGAATGAATCGTCTTAAATACTTTAAGGAACCAAAGTTATAAAAGAACTCGTAAAAGTTTCACAAGTTCATAAGTTCGTCCAAGAACCAAAAGAGAAACAATCTGACGTAAATAAGTTTTAAATTCAAAGACCAAAAGTTGTTTACAAATGACAAAGCATTTGGACCAAATGATACGATTTCCCGAGCATGGAATGTTCGAAAAATTACTCGAAGGAATGGATCATCATGAATACTTTAAGGAACCAAAGTTATAAAATAACTTGAAAAAGTTTGACAAGTTTGGAAGTTCGTCCAAGAACCAAAAGAGATACAATTCTGACGTAAATAAGTTTTTAATTCAAAGACCAAATGGTGCGATTTCCCGAGCATCGAATGCTCGAAAAATTTCTCAAAGGAATGGATTGTTTTGAATACTTTAAGGAATCGAAGTTATAAAAGAACTCATAACATTTTGACAAGCTCGTAAGTTCATCCAAGAACCAAAAGAGAAACAAGTCTCACTTAAATAAGTTTTTAATTTAAAAACCAAAAGTAGTTTAGAAATGACAAACTATTTGGACAAAACGATGCGATTTCCCAAACATGGAAGGTTCGAAAAATTACTCGAAGGAATGGATCGTCTTGAATACTTTAAGGAACCAAAGTTATAAAAGAACTCGTAAAAGTTTCACAAGTTCATAAGTTCGTCCAAGAACCAAAAGAGAAACAATCTGATGTAAATAAGTTTTTAATTCAAAGACCAAAAGTTGTTTAAAAAAATGACAAACCGTTTGGACCAAATGATGCAATTTCTCGAGCATTGAATGCTCGAAATATTGCTCAAAGGAATGGATCGTTTTGAACACTTTAAGGAATTGATGTTATAAAAGAACTCGTATTATTTTGACAAGCTAGTAAGTTCATCCAAGAACCAAAAGAGAAACAAGTCTCACTTATATAAGTTTTTAATTTAAAAACCAAAAGTAGTTTATGAATGACAAACTATTTGGACCAAACGATGTGATTTCCCTAGCATGGAATGTTCGAAAAATTACTCGAAGGAATGGATAGTCCTGAATATTTTAAGGAACCAAAGTTATAAAAGAACTCGTAAAAGTTTCACAAGTTCATAAGTTCGTCCAAGAACCAAAAGAGAAACAATCTGACGTAAATAAGTTTTAAATTCAAAGACCAAAAGTTGTTTACAAAATGACAAAGCATTTGGACCAAATGATGCGATTTCCTGAGCATGGAATGTTCGAAAAATGGCTCGAAGGAATGGATCGTCATGAATACTTTAAGGAACCAAAGTTATAAAATAACATGTAAATGTTTGACAAGTTTGGAAGTTCGTCCAAGAACCAGAAGAGAAACAATTCTGACGTAAATAAGTTTTTAATTCAAAGACCAAAAAGTTGTTTACGAATGACAAACTATTTTGGACCAATTGTTGTGATTTGCTAAGCATGGAATGCTCGAAAAATAGCTCAAAGGAATGGATCGTTCTGAAGACTTTAAGGAATCAAAGTCATAAATGAACTCGTAACATTTCGACAAGCTCGTAAGTTCATCCAAGAACCAAAAGAGAAACAAGTCTCACTTAAATAAGTTTTTAATTTAAAAACCAAAAGTTGTTTACAAATGACAAACTATTTGGACCAAATGATGCGATTTCCCAAGCATGGAATGTTCGAAAAATTACTCGAAGGAATGGATAGTCCTGAATATTTCAAGGAACCAAAGTTATAACAGAACTCGTAAAAGTTTCACAAGTTCATAAGTTCATCCAAGAACCAAAAGAGAAACAATATGACGTAAATAAGTTTTAAATTCAAAGACGAAAAGTTGTTTACAAAATGACAAAGCATTTGGACCAAATGATGCGATTTCCCGAGCATGGAATGTTCGAAAAATGGCTCGAAGGAATGGATCGTCATGAATACGTTAAGGAACCAAAGTTATAAAAGAACTCGTAAAAGTTTCACAAGTTCATAAGTTCGTCCAAGAACCAAAAGAGAAACAATCTGATGCAAATAAGTTTTTAATTCAAAGGCCAGAAGTTTTTACAAAAATGACAAACCGTTTGGACCAAATGATGCGATTTCCCGAGCATCGAATGCTCGAAATATTGCTCAAAGGAATGGATCGTTTTGAACACTTTAAGGAATCGAAGTTATAAAAGAACTCATATTATTTTGACAAGCTCATAAGTTTATCCAAGAACCAAAAGAGAAACAAGTCTCACTTATATAAGTTCTTAATTTAAAAACCAAAAGTTGTTTACAAATGACAAACTATTTGGACCAAATGATGCTTATTTCACAAGCATGGAATGTTCGAAAAATTACTCGAAGGAATGAATCGTCTTGAATACTTTAAGGAACCAAAGTTATAAAAGAACTCGTAAAAGTTTCACAAGTTCATAAGTTCATCCAAGAACCAAAAGAGAAACAATCTGATGCAAATAAGTTTTAAATTCAAAGGCCAAAAGTTTTTACAAAAATGACAAACAATTTGGACCAAATGATGCGATTTCCCGAGCATCGAATGCTCGAAATATTGCTTAAAGGAATGGATCTTTTTGAACACTTTAAGGAATCAAAGTTATAAAAGAACTCGTATTATTTTGACAAGCTCGTAAGTTCATCCAAGAACCAAAAGAGAAACAAGTTTCACTTAAATAATTTTTTTAATTTAAAAACCAAAAGTTGTTTACAAATAACAAACTATTTGGACCAAATGATGCGATTTCCCAAGCGTGGAATGTTTGAAATATTACTCGAAGGAATGGATCGTCATGAATACTTTAAGGAACCAAAGTTATAAAAGAACTCGTAAAAGTTTCACAAGTTCATAAGTTCGTCCAAGAACCAAAAGAGAAACAATCTGACGTAAATAAAATTTAAAGTCAAAGACCAAAAGTTGTTTACAAAATGACAGAGCATTTGGACCAAATGATGCGATTTCCCGAGCATGGAATGTTCGAAAAATGTCTCGAAGGAATGGATCGCCATGAATACGTTAAGGAACCAAAGTTACAAAAGAACTCGTAAAAGTTTGACAAGTTTGGAAATTCATCCAAGAACCAAAAGAGAAACAATTCTGACATAAATAAGTTTTAAATTCAAAGACCAAAAGTTGTTTCCAAATGACAAAGCATTTGGACCAAATGATGCAATTTCCCGAGCATGGAATGTTCGAAAAATTACTCGAAGGAATGAATCGTCTTAAATACTTTAAGGAACCAAAGTTATAAAAGAACTCGTAAAAGTTTCACAAGTTCATAAGTTCGTCCAAGAACCAAAAGAGAAACAATCTGACGTAAATAAGTTTTAAATTCAAAGACCAAAAGTTGTTTACAAATGACAAAGCATTTGGACCAAATGATACGATTTCCCGAGCATGGAATGTTCGAAAAATTACTCGAAGGAATGGATCATCATGAATACTTTAAGGAACCAAAGTTATAAAATAACTTGAAAAAGTTTGACAAGTTTGGAAGTTCGTCCAAGAACCAAAAGAGATACAATTCTGACGTAAATAAGTTTTTAATTCAAAGACCAAATGGTGCGATTTCCCGAGCATCGAATGCTCGAAAAATTTCTCAAAGGAATGGATTGTTTTGAATACTTTAAGGAATCGAAGTTATAAAAGAACTCATAACATTTTGACAAGCTCGTAAGTTCATCCAAGAACCAAAAGAGAAACAAGTCTCACTTAAATAAGTTTTTAATTTAAAAACCAAAAGTAGTTTAGAAATGACAAACTATTTGGACAAAACGATGCGATTTCCCAAACATGGAAGGTTCGAAAAATTACTCGAAGGAATGGATCGTCTTGAATACTTTAAGGAACCAAAGTTATAAAAGAACTCGTAAAAGTTTCACAAGTTCATAAGTTCGTCCAAGAACCAAAAGAGAAACAATCTGATGTAAATAAGTTTTTAATTCAAAGACCAAAAGTTGTTTAAAAAAATGACAAACCGTTTGGACCAAATGATGCAATTTCTCGAGCATTGAATACTCGAAATATTGCTCAAAGGAATGGATCGTTTTGAACACTTTAAGGAATTGATGTTATAAAAGAACTCGTATTATTTTGACAAGCTAGTAAGTTCATCCAAGAACCAAAAGAGAAACAAGTCTCACTTATATAAGTTTTTAATTTAAAAACCAAAAGTAGTTTATGAATGACAAACTATTTGGACCAAACGATGTGATTTCCCTAGCATGGAATGTTCGAAAAATTACTCGAAGGAATGGATAGTCCTGAATATTTTAAGGAACCAAAGTTATAAAAGAACTCGTAAAAGTTTCACAAGTTCATAAGTTCGTCCAAGAACCAAAAGAGAAACAATCTGACGTAAATAAGTTTTAAATTCAAAGACCAAAAGTTGTTTACAAAATGACAAAGCATTTGGACCAAATGATGCGATTTCCTGAGCATGGAATGTTCGAAAAATGGCTCGAAGGAATGGATCGTCATGAATACTTTAAGGAACCAAAGTTATAAAATAACATGTAAATGTTTGACAAGTTTGGAAGTTCGTCCAAGAACCAGAAGAGAAACAATTCTGACGTAAATAAGTTTTTAATTCAAAGACCAAAAAGTTGTTTACGAATGACAAACTATTTTGGACCAATTGTTGTGATTTGCTAAGCATGGAATGCTCGAAAAATAGCTCAAAGGAATGGATCGTTCTGAAGACTTTAAGGAATCAAAGTCATAAATGAACTCGTAACATTTCGACAAGCTCGTAAGTTCATCCAAGAACCAAAAGAGAAACAAGTCTCACTTAAATAAGTTTTTAATTTAAAAACCAAAAGTTGTTTACAAATGACAAACTATTTGGACCAAATGATGCGATTTCCCAAGCATGGAATGTTCGAAAAATTACTCGAAGGAATGGATAGTCCTGAATATTTCAAGGAACCAAAGTTATAACAGAACTCGTAAAAGTTTCACAAGTTCATAAGTTCATCCAAGAACCAAAAGAGAAACAATATGACGTAAATAAGTTTTAAATTCAAAGACGAAAAGTTGTTTACAAAATGACAAAGCATTTGGACCAAATGATGCGATTTCCCGAGCATGGAATGTTCGAAAAATGGCTCGAAGGAATGGATCGTCATGAATACGTTAAGGAACCAAAGTTATAAAAGAACTCGTAAAAGTTTCACAAGTTCATAAGTTCGTCCAAGAACCAAAAGAGAAACAATCTGATGCAAATAAGTTTTTAATTCAAAGGCCAAAAGTTTTTACAAAAATGACAAACCGTTTGGACCAAATGATGCGATTTCCCGAGCATCGAATGCTCGAAATATTGCTCAAAGGAATGGATCGTTTTGAACACTTTAAGGAATCGAAGTTATAAAAGAACTCATATTATTTTGACAAGCTCATAAGTTTATCCAAGAACCAAAAGAGAAACAAGTCTCACTTATATAAGTTCTTAATTTAAAAACCAAAAGTTGTTTACAAATGACAAACTATTTGGACCAAATGATGCTTATTTCACAAGCATGGAATGTTCGAAAAATTACTCGAAGGAATGAATCGTCTTGAATACTTTAAGGAACCAAAGTTATAAAAGAACTCGTAAAAGTTTCACAAGTTCATAAGTTCATCCAAGAACCAAAAGAGAAACAATCTGATGCAAATAAGTTTTAAATTCAAAGGCCAAAAGTTTTTACAAAAATGACAAACAATTTGGACCAAATGATGCGATTTCCCGAGCATCGAATGCTCGAAATATTGCTTAAAGGAATGGATCTTTTTGAACACTTTAAGGAATCCAAGTTATAAAAGAACTCGTATTATTTTGACAAGCTCGTAAGTTCATCCAAGAACCAAAAGAGAAACAAGTTTCACTTAAATAATTTTTTTAATTTAAAACCCAAAAGTTGTTTACAAATAACAAACTATTTGGACCAAATGATGCGATTTCCCAAGCGTGGAATGTTTGAAAAATTAGTCGAAGGAATGGATCGTCATGATTACTTTAAGTAACCAAAGTTATAAAAGAACTCGTAAAAGTTTCACAAGTTCATAAGTTCGTCCAAGAACCAAAAGAGAAACAATCTGACGTAAATAAAATTTAAAGTCAAAGACCAAAAGTTGTTTACAAAATGACAGAGCATTTGGACCAAATGATGCGATTTCCCGAGCATGGAATGTTCGAAAAATGTCTCGAAGGAATGGATCGCCATGAATACGTTAAGGAACCAAAGTTACAAAAGAACTCGTAAAAGTTTGACAAGTTTGGAAATTCATCCAAGAACCAAAAGAGAAACAATTCTGACATAAATAAGTTTTAAATTCAAAGACCAAAAGTTGTTTCCAAATGACAAAGCATTTGGACCAAATGATGCGATTTCCCTAGCTTGGAATGTTCGAAAAATTACTCGAAGGAATGAATCGTCTTAAATACTTTAAGGAACCAAAGTTATAAAAGAACTCGTAAAAGTTTCACAAGTTCATAAGTTCGTCCAAGAACCAAAAGAGAAACAATCTGATGTAAATAAGTTTTTAATTCAAAGACCAAAAGTTGTTTAAAAAAATGACAAACCGTTTGGACCAAATGATGCGATTTCTCGAGCATTGAATGCTCGAAATATTGCTCAAAGGAATGGATCGTTTTGAACACTTTAAGGAATCGATGTTATAAAAGAACTCGTATTATTTTGACAAGCTAGTAAGTTCATCCAAGAACCAAAAGAGAAACAAGTCTCAATTATATACGTTTTTAATTTAAAAACCAAAAGTAGTTTATGAATGACAAACTATTTGGACCAAACGATGTGATTTCCCAAGCATGGAATGTTCGAAAAATTACTCGAAGGAATGGATAGTCCTGAATATTTTAAGGAACCAAAGTTATTAAAGAACTCGTAAAAGTTTCACAAGTTCATAAGTTCGTCCAAGAACCAAAAGAGAAACAATCTGACGTAAATAAGTTTTAAATTCAAAGACGAAAAGTTGTTTACAAAATGACAAAGCATTTGGACCAAATGATGCGATTTCCTGAGCATGGAATGTTCGAAAAATGGCTCGAAGGAATGGATCGTCATGAATACTTTAAGGAACCAAAGTTATAAAATAACCTGTAAATGTTTGACAAGTTTGGAAGTTCGTCCAAGAACCAGAAGAGAAACAATTCTGACGTAAATAAGTTTTTAATTCAAAGACCAAAAAGTTGTTTACGAATGACAAACTATTTTGGACCAATTGTTGTGATTTGCTAAGCATGGAATGCTCGAAAAATAGCTCAAAGGAATGGATCGTACTGAAGACTTTAAGGAATCAAAGTCATAAATGAACTCGTAACATTTCGACAAGCTCGTAAGTTCATCCAAGAACCAAAAGAGAAACAAGTCTCACTTAAATAAGTTTTTAATTTAAAAACCAAAAGTTGTTTACAAATGACAAACTATTCGGACCAAATGATGCGATTTCCCAAGCATGGAATGTTCGAAAAATTACTCGAAGGAATGGATAGTCCTGAATATTTCAAGGAACCAAAGTTATAACAAAACTCGTAAAAGTTTCACAAGTTCATAAGTTCATCCAAGAACCAAAAGAGAAACAATATGACGTAAATAAGTTTTAAATTCAAAGACGAAAAGTTGTTTACAAAATGACAAAGCATTTGGACCAAATGATGCGATTTCCCGAGCATGGAATGTTCGAAAAATGGCTCGAAGGAATGGATCGTCATGAATACGTTAAGGAACCAAAGTTATAAAAGAACTCGTAAAAGTTTCACAAGTTCATAAGTTCGTCCAAGAACCAAAAGAGAAACAATCTGATGCAAATAATTTTTTAATTCAAAGGCCAAAAGTTTTTACAAAAATGACAAACCGTTTGGACCAAATGATGCGATTTCCCGAGCATCGAATGCTCGAAATATTGCTCAAAGGAATGAATCGTTTTGAACACTTTAAGGAATCGAAGTTATAAAAGAACTCATATTATTTTGACAAGCTCATAAGTTTATCCAAGAACCAAAAGAGAAACAAGTCTCACTTATATAAGTTCTTAATTTAAAAACCAAAAGTTGTTTACAAATGACAAACTATTTGGACCAAATGATGCTTATTTCACAAGCATGGAATGTTCGAAAAATTACTCGAAGGAATGAATCGTCTTGAATACTTTAAGGAACCAAAGTTATAAAAGAACTCGTAAAAGTTTCACAAGTTCATAAGTTCATCCAAGAACCAAAAGAGAAACAATCTGATGCAAATAAGTTTTAAATTCAAAGGCCAAAAGTTTTTACAAAAATGACAAACAATTTGGACCAAATGATGCGATTTCCCGAGCATCAAATGCTCGAAATATTGCTTAAAGGAATGGATCTTTTTGAACACTTTAAGGAATCAAAGTTATAAAAGAACTCGTATTATTTTGACAAGCTCGTAAGTTCATCCAAGAACCAAAAGAGAAACAAGTTTCACTTAAATAATTTTTTTAATTTAAAAACCAAAAGTTGTTTACAAATAACAAACTATTTGGACCAAATGATGCGATTTCCCAAGCGTGGAATGTTTGAAAAATTACTCGAAGGAATGGATCGTCATGAATACTTTAAGGAACCAAAGTTATAAAAGAACTCGTAAAAGTTTCACAAGTTCATAAGTTCGTCCAAGAACCAAAAGAGAAACAATCTGACGTAAATAAGTTTTAAATTCAAAGACCAAAAGTTGTTTACAAAATGACAAAGCATTTGGACCAAATGATACGATTTCCCGAGCATGGAATGTTCGAAAAATTACTCGAAGGAATGGATCATCATGAATACTTTAAGGAACCAAAGTTATAAAATAACTTGAAAAAGTTTGACAAGTTTGGAAGTTCGTCCAAGAACCAAAAGAGATACAATTCTGACGTAAATAAGTTTTTAATTCAAAGACCAAATGGTGCGATTTCCCGAGCATGGAATGCTCGAAAAATTTCTCAAAGGAATGGATTGTTTTGAATACTTTAAGGAATCGAAGTTATAAAAGAACTCATAACATTTTGACAAGCTCGTAAGTTCATCCAAGAACCAAAAGAGAAACAAGTCTCACTTAAATAAGTTTTTAATTTAAAAACCAAAAGTAGTTTAGAAATGACAAACTATTTGGACAAAACGATGCGATTTCCCAAACATGGAAGGTTCGAAAAATTACTCGAAGGAATGGATCGTCTTGAATACTTTAAGGAACCAAAGTTATAAAAGAACTCGTAAAAGTTTCACAAGTTCATAAGTTCGTCCAAGAACCAAAAGAGAAACAATCTGATGCAAATAAGTTTTAAATTCAAAGGCCAAAAGTTTTTACAAAAATGACAAACAATTTGGACCAAATGATGCGATTTCCCGAGCATCAAATGCTCGAAATATTGCTTAAAGGAATGGATCTTTTTGAACACTTTAAGGAATCCAAGTTATAAAAGAACTCGTATTATTTTGACAAGCTCGTAAGTTCATCCAAGAAACAAAAGAGAAACAAGTTTCACTTAAATAATTTTTTTAATTTAAAAACCAAAAGTTGTTTACAAATAACAAACTATTTGGACCAAATGATGCGATTTCCCAAGCGTGGAATGTTTGAAAAATTACTCGAAGGAATGGATCGTCATGAATACTTTAAGGAACCAAAGTTATAAAAGAACTCGTAAAAGTTTCACAAGTTCATAAGTTCGTCCAAGAACCAAAAGAGAAACAATCTGACGTAAATAAAATTTAAAGTCAAAGACCAAAAGTTGTTTACAAAATGACAGAGCATTTGGACCAAATGATGCGATTTCCCGAGCATGGAATGTTCGAAAAATGTCTCGAAGGAATGGATCGCCATGAATACGTTAAGGAACCAAAGTTACAAAAGAACTCGTAAAAGTTTGACAAGTTTGGAAATTCATCCAAGAACCAAAAGAGAAACAATTCTGACATAAATAAGTTTTAAATTCAAAGACCAAAAGTTGTTTCCAAATGACAAAGCATTTGGACCAAATGATGCGATTTCCCGAGCATGGAATGTTCGAAAAATTACTCGAAGGAATGAATCGTCTTAAATACTTTAAGGAACCAAAGTTATAAAAGAACTCGTAAAAGTTTCACAAGTTCATAAGTTCGTCCAAGAACCAAAAGAGAAACAATCTGACGTAAATAAGTTTTAAATTCAAAGACCAAAAGTTGTTTACAAAATGGCAAAGCATTTGGACCAAATGATACGATTTCCCGAGCATGGAATGTTCGAAAAATTACTCGAAGGAATGGATCATCATGAATACTTTAAGGAACCAAAGTTATAAAATAACTTGAAAAAGTTTGACAAGTTTGGAAGTTCGTCCAAGAACCAAAAGAGATACAATTCTGACGTAAATAAGTTTTTAATTCAAAGACCAAATGGTGCGATTTCCCGAGCATGGAATGCTCGAAAAATTTCTCAAAGGAATGGATTGTTTTGAATACTTTAAGGAATCGAAGTTATAAAAGAACTCATAACATTTTGACAAGCTCGTAAGTTCATCCAAGAACCAAAAGAGAAACAAGTCTCACTTAAATAAGTTTTTAATTTAAAAACCAAAAGTAGTTTAGAAATGACAAACTATTTGGACAAAACGATGCGATTTCCCAAACATGGAAGGTTCGAAAAATTACTCGAAGGAATGGATCGTCTTGAATACTTTAAGGAACCAAAGTTATAAAAGAACTCGTAAAAGTTTCACAAGTTCATAAGTTCGTCCAAGAACCAAAAGAGAAACAATCTGATGTAAATAAGTTTTTAATTCAAAGACCAAAAGTTGTTTAAAAAAATGACAAACCGTTTGGACCAAATGATGCGATTTCTCGAGCATTGAATGCACGAAATATTGCTCAAAGGAATGGATCGTTTTGAACACTTTAAGGAATCGATGTTATAAAAGAACTCGTATTATTTTGACAAGCTAGTAAGTTCATCCAAGAACCAAAAGAGAGACAAGTCTCACCTATATAAGTTTTTAATTTAAAAACCAAAAGTAGTTTATGAATGACAAACTATTTGGACCAAACGATGTGATTTCCCAAGCATGGAATGTTCGAAAAATTACTCGAAGGAATGGATAGTCCTGAATATTTTAAGGAACCAAAGTTATAAAAGAACTCGTAAAAGTTTCACAAGTTCATAAGTTCGTCCAAGAACCAAAAGAGAAACAATCTGACGTAAATAAAATTTAAAGTCAAAGACCAAAAGTTGTTTACAAAATGACAGAGCATTTGGACCAAATGATGCGATTTCCCGAGCATGGAATGTTCGAAAAATGTCTCGAAGGAATGGATCGCCATGAATACGTTAAGGAACCAAAGTTACAAAAGAACTCGTAAAAGTTTGACAAGTTTGGAAATTCATCCAAGAACCAAAAGAGAAACAATTTTGACATAAATAAGTTTTAAATTCAAAGACCAAAAGTTGTTTCCAAATGACAAAGCATTTGGACCAAATGATGCGATTTCCCGAGCATGGAATGTTCGAAAAATTACTCGAAGGAATGAATCGTCTTAAATACTTTAAGGAACCAAAGTTATAAAAGAACTCGTAAGTTCATAACATTTTGACAAGCTCGTAAGTTCATACAAGAACCAAAAGAGAAACAAGTCTCACTTAAATAAGTTTTTAATTTAAAAACCAAAAGTAGTTTAGAAATGACAAACTATTTGGACAAAACGATGCGATTTCCCAAACATGGAAGGTTCGAAAAATTACTCGAAGGAATGGATCGTCTTGAATACTTTAAGGAACCAAAGTTATAAAAGAAGTCGTAAAAGTTTCACAAGTTCATAAGTTTGTCCAAGAACCAAAAGAGAAACAATCTGATGTAAATAAGTTTTTAATTCAAAGACCAAAAGTTGTTTAAAAAAATGACAAACCGTTTGGACCAAATGATGCGATTTCTCGAGCATTGAATGCACGAAATATTGCTCAAAAGAATGAATTGTTTTGAACACTTTAAGGAATCGATGTTATAAAAGAACTCGTAATATTTTGACAAGCTCATAAGTTTATCCAAGAACCAAAAGAGAAACAAGTCTCACTTATATAAGTTCTTAATTTAAAAACCAAAAGTTGTTTACAAATGACAAACTATTTGGACCAAATGATGCTTATTTCACAAGCATGGAATGTTCGAAAAATTACTCGAAGGAATGAATCGTCTTGAATACTTTAAGGAACCAAAGTTATAAAAGAACTCGTAAAAGTTTCACAAGTTCATAAGTTCGTCCAAGAACCAAAAGAGAAACAATCTGATGCAAATAAGTTTTAAATTCAAAGGCCAAAAGTTTTTACAAAAATGACAAACAATTTGGACCAAATGATGCGATTTCCCGAGCATCAAATGCTCGAAATATTGCTTAAAGGAATGGATCTTTTTGAACACTTTAAGGAATCCAAGTTATAAAAGAACTCGTATTATTTTGACAAGCTCGTAAGTTCATCCAAGAACCAAAAGAGAAACAAGTTTCACTTAAATAATTTTTTTAATTTAAAAACCAAAAGTTGTTTACAAATAACAAACTATTTGGACCAAATGATGCGATTTCCCAAGCGTGGAATGTTTGAAAAATTACTCGAAGGAATGGATCGTCATGAATACTTTAAGTAACCAAAGTTATAAAAGAACTCGTAAAAGTTTCACAAGTTCATAAGTTCGTCCAAGAACCAAAAGAGAAACAATCTGACGTAAATAAATTTTAAAGTCAAAGACCAAAAGTTGTTTACAAAATGACAGAGCATTTGGACCAAATGATGCGATTTCCCGAGCATGGAATGTTCGAAAAATGTCTCGAAGGAATGGATCGCCATGAATACGTTAAGGAACCAAAGTTACAAAAGAACTCGTAAAAGTTTGACAAGTTTGGAAATTCATCCAAGAACCAAAAGAGAAACAATTCTGACATAAATAAGTTTTAAATTCAAAGACCAAAAGTTGTTTCCAAATGACAAAGCATTTGGACCAAATGATGCGATTTCCCGAGCATGGAATGTTCGAAAAATTACTCGAAGGAATGAATCGTCTTAAATATTTTAAGGAACCAAAGTTATAAAAGAACTCGTAAAAGTTTCACAAGTTCATAAGTTCGTCCAAGAACCAAAATAGAAACAATCTGACGTAAATAAGTTTTAAATTCAAAGACCAAAAGTTGTTTACAAAATGACAAAGCATTTGGACCAAATGATACAATTTCCCGAGCATGGAATGTTCGAAAAATTACTCGAAGGAATGGATCATCATGAATACTTTAAGGAACCAAAGTTATAAAATAACTTGAAAAAGTTTGACAAGTTTGGAAGTTCGTCCAAGAACCAAAAGAGATACAATTCTGACGTAAATAAGTTTTTAATTCAAAGACCAAATGGTGCGATTTCCCGAGCATGGAATGCTCGAAAAATTTCTCAAAGGAATGGATTGTTTTGAATACTTTAAGGAATCGAAGTTATAAAAGAACTCATAACATTTTGACAAGCTCGTAAGTTCATCCAAGAACCAAAAGAGAAACAAGTCTCACTTAAATAAGTTTTTAATTTAAAAACCAAAAGTAGTTTAGAAATGACAAACTATTTGGACAAAACGATGCGATTTCCCAAACATGGAAGGTTCGAAAAATTACTCGAAGGAATGGATCGTCTTGAATACTTTAAGGAACCAAAGTTATAAAAGAACTCGTAAAAGTTTCACAAGTTCATAAGTTCGTCCAAGA
Organism: Kokia cookei; assembly: GCA_039519145.1. Classification (NCBI taxonomy): domain Eukaryota; kingdom Viridiplantae; phylum Streptophyta; class Magnoliopsida; order Malvales; family Malvaceae; genus Kokia; species Kokia cookei. The sequence continues at coordinate 12,854,840 of CM076904.1, forward strand.
ACCAAAAGAGAAACAATCTGATGCAAATAAGTTTTAAATTCAAAGGCCAAAAGTTTTTACAAAAATGACAAACAATTTGGACCAAATGATGCGATTTCCCGAGCATCAAATGCTCGAAATATTGCTTAAAGGAATGGATCTTTTTGAACACTTTAAGGAATCCAAGTTATAAAAGAACTCGTATTATTTTGACAAGCTCGTAAGTTCATCCAAGAAACAAAAGAGAAACAAGTTTCACTTAAATAATTTTTTTAATTTAAAAACCAAAAGTTGTTTACAAATAACAAACTATTTGGACCAAATGATGCGATTTCCCAAGCGTGGAATGTTTGAAAAATTACTCGAAGGAATGGATCGTCATGAATACTTTAAGGAACCAAAGTTATAAAAGAACTCGTAAAAGTTTCACAAGTTCATAAGTTCGTCCAAGAACCAAAAGAGAAACAATCTGACGTAAATAAAATTTAAAGTCAAAGACCAAAAGTTGTTTACAAAATGACAGAGCATTTGGACCAAATGATGCGATTTCCCGAGCATGGAATGTTCGAAAAATGTCTCGAAGGAATGGATCGCCATGAATACGTTAAGGAACCAAAGTTACAAAAGAACTCGTAAAAGTTTGACAAGTTTGGAAATTCATCCAAGAACCAAAAGAGAAACAATTCTGACATAAATAAGTTTTAAATTCAAAGACCAAAAGTTGTTTCCAAATGACAAAGCATTTGGACCAAATGATGCGATTTCCCGAGCATGGAATGTTCGAAAAATTACTCGAAGGAATGAATCGTCTTAAATACTTTAAGGAACCAAAGTTATAAAAGAACTCGTAAAAGTTTCACAAGTTCATAAATTCGTCCAAGAACCAAAAGAGAAACAATCTGACGTAAATAAGTTTTAAATTCAAAGACCAAAAGTTGTTTACAAAATGACAAAGCATTTGGACCAAATGATACGATTTCCCGAGCATGGAATGTTCGAAAAATTACTCGAAGGAATGGATCATCATGAATACTTTAAGGAACCAAAGTTATAAAATAACTTGAAAAAGTTTGACAAGTTTGGAAGTTCGTCCAAGAACCAAAAGAGATACAATTCTGACGTAAATAAGTTTTTAATTCAAAGACCAAATGGTGCGATTTCCCGAGCATCGAATGCTCGAAAAATTTCTCAAAGGAATGGATTGTTTTGAATACTTTAAGGAATCGAAGTTATAAAAGAACTCATAACATTTTGACAAGCTCGTAAGTTCATCCAAGAACCAAAAGAGAAACAAGTCTCACTTAAATAAGTTTTTAATTTAAAAACCAAAAGTAGTTTAGAAATGACAAACTATTTGGACAAAACGATGCGATTTCCCAAACATGGAAGGTTCGAAAAATTACTCGAAGGAATGGATCGTCTTGAATACTTTAAGGAACCAAAGTTATAAAAGAACTCGTAAAAGTTTCACAAGTTCATAAGTTCGTCCAAGAACCAAAAGAGAAACAATCTGATGTAAATAAGTTTTTAATTCAAAGACCAAAAGTTGTTTAAAAAAATGACAAACCGTTTGGACCAAATGATGCAATTTCTCGAGCATTGAATGCTCGAAATATTGCTCAAAGGAATGGATCGTTTTGAACACTTTAAGGAATTGATGTTATAAAAGAACTCGTATTATTTTGACAAGCTAGTAAGTTCATCCAAGAACCAAAAGAGAAACAAGTCTCACTTATATAAGTTTTTAATTTAAAAACCAAAAGTAGTTTATGAATGACAAACTATTTGGACCAAACGATGTGATTTCCCAAGCATGGAATGTTCGAAAAATTACTCGAAGGAATGGATAGTCCTGAATATTTTAAGGAACCAAAGTTATAAAAGAACTCGTAAAAGTTTCACAAGTTCATAAGTTCGTCCAAGAACCAAAAGAGAAACAATCTGACGTAAATAAGTTTTAAATTCAAAGACCAAAAGTTGTTTACAAAATGACAAAGCATTTGGACCAAATGATGCGATTTCCTGAGCATGGAATGTTCGAAAAATGGCTCGAAGGAATGGATCGTCATGAATACTTTAAGGAACCAAAGTTATAAAATAACATGTAAATGTTTGACAATTTTGGAAGTTCGTCCAAGAACCAGAAGAGAAACAATTCTGACGTAAATAAGTTTTTAATTCAAAGACCAAAAAGTTGTTTACGAATGACAAACTATTTTGGACCAATTGTTGTGATTTGCTAAGCATGGAATGCTCGAAAAATAGCTCAAAGGAATGGATCGTTCTGAAGACTTTAAGGAATCAAAGTCATAAATGAACTCGTAACATTTCGACAAGCTCGTAAGTTCATCCAAGAACCAAAAGAGAAACAAGTCTCACTTAAATAAGTTTTTAATTTAAAAACCAAAAGTTGTTTACAAATGACAAACTATTTGGACCAAATGATGCGATTTCCCAAGCATGGAATGTTCGAAAAATTACTCGAAGGAATGGATAGTCCTGAATATTTCAAGGAACCAAAGTTATAACAGAACTCGTAAAAGTTTCACAAGTTCATAAGTTCATCCAAGAACCAAAAGAGAAACAATATGACGTAAATAAGTTTTAAATTCAAAGACGAAAAGTTGTTTACAAAATGACAAAGCATTTGGACCAAATGATGCGATTTCCCGAGCATGGAATGTTCGAAAAATGGCTCGAAGGAATGGATCGTCATGAATACGTTAAGGAACCAAAGTTATAAAAGAACTCGTAAAAGTTTCACAAGTTCATAAGTTCGTCCAAGAACCAAAAGAGAAACAATCTGATGCAAATAAGTTTTTAATTCAAAGGCCAAAAGTTTTTACAAAAATGACAAACCGTTTGGACCAAATGATGCGATTTCCCGAGCATCGAATGCTCGAAATATTGCTCAAAGGAATGGATCGTTTTGAACACTTTAAGGAATCGAAGTTATAAAAGAACTCATATTATTTTGACAAGCTCATAAGTTTATCCAAGAACCAAAAGAGAAACAAGTCTCACTTATATAAGTTCTTAATTTAAAAACCAAAAGTTGTTTACAAATGACAAACTATTTGGACCAAATGATGCTTATTTCACAAGCATGGAATGTTCGAAAAATTACTCGAAGGAATGAATCGTCTTGAATACTTTAAGGAACCAAAGTTATAAAAGAACTCGTAAAAGTTTCACAAGTTCATAAGTTCATCCAAGAACCAAAAGAGAAACAATCTGATGCAAATAAGTTTTAAATTCAAAGGCCAAAAGTTTTTACAAAAATGACAAACAATTTGGACCAAATGATGCGATTTCCCGAGCATCGAATGCTCGAAATATTGCTTAAAGGAATGGATCTTTTTGAACACTTTAAGGAATCCAAGTTATAAAAGAACTCGTATTATTTTGACAAGCTCGTAAGTTCATCCAAGAACCAAAAGAGAAACAAGTTTCACTTAAATAATTTTTTTAATTTAAAACCCAAAAGTTGTTTACAAATAACAAACTATTTGGACCAAATGATGCGATTTCCCAAGCGTGGAATGTTTGAAAAATTAGTCGAAGGAATGGATCGTCATGATTACTTTAAGTAACCAAAGTTATAAAAGAACTCGTAAAAGTTTCACAAGTTCATAAGTTCGTCCAAGAACCAAAAGAGAAACAATCTGACGTAAATAAAATTTAAAGTCAAAGACCAAAAGTTGTTTACAAAATGACAGAGCATTTGGACCAAATGATGCGATTTCCCGAGCATGGAATGTTCGAAAAATGTCTCGAAGGAATGGATCGCCATGAATACGTTAAGGAACCAAAGTTACAAAAGAACTCGTAAAAGTTTGACAAGTTTGGAAATTCATCCAAGAACCAAAAGAGAAACAATTCTGACATAAATAAGTTTTAAATTCAAAGACCAAAAGTTGTTTCCAAATGACAAAGCATTTGGACCAAATGATGCGATTTCCCTAGCTTGGAATGTTCGAAAAATTACTCGAAGGAATGAATCGTCTTAAATACTTTAAGGAACCAAAGTTATAAAAGAACTCGTAAAAGTTTCACAAGTTCATAAGTTCGTCCAAGAACCAAAAGAGAAACAATCTGATGTAAATAAGTTTTTAATTCAAAGACCAAAAGTTGTTTAAAAAAATGACAAACCGTTTGGACCAAATGATGCGATTTCTCGAGCATTGAATGCTCGAAATATTGCTCAAAGGAATGGATCGTTTTGAACACTTTAAGGAATCGATGTTATAAAAGAACTCGTATTATTTTGACAAGCTAGTAAGTTCATCCAAGAACCAAAAGAGAAACAAGTCTCAATTATATACGTTTTTAATTTAAAAACCAAAAGTAGTTTATGAATGACAAACTATTTGGACCAAACGATGTGATTTCCCAAGCATGGAATGTTCGAAAAATTACTCGAAGGAATGGATAGTCCTGAATATTTTAAGGAACCAAAGTTATTAAAGAACTCGTAAAAGTTTCACAAGTTCATAAGTTCGTCCAAGAACCAAAAGAGAAACAATCTGACGTAAATAAGTTTTAAATTCAAAGACGAAAAGTTGTTTACAAAATGACAAAGCATTTGGACCAAATGATGCGATTTCCTGAGCATGGAATGTTCGAAAAATGGCTCGAAGGAATGGATCGTCATGAATACTTTAAGGAACCAAAGTTATAAAATAACCTGTAAATGTTTGACAAGTTTGGAAGTTCGTCCAAGAACCAGAAGAGAAACAATTCTGACGTAAATAAGTTTTTAATTCAAAGACCAAAAAGTTGTTTACGAATGACAAACTATTTTGGACCAATTGTTGTGATTTGCTAAGCATGGAATGCTCGAAAAATAGCTCAAAGGAATGGATCGTACTGAAGACTTTAAGGAATCAAAGTCATAAATGAACTCGTAACATTTCGACAAGCTCGTAAGTTCATCCAAGAACCAAAAGAGAAACAAGTCTCACTTAAATAAGTTTTTAATTTAAAAACCAAAAGTTGTTTACAAATGACAAACTATTCGGACCAAATGATGCGATTTCCCAAGCATGGAATGTTCGAAAAATTACTCGAAGGAATGGATAGTCCTGAATATTTCAAGGAACCAAAGTTATAACAAAACTCGTAAAAGTTTCACAAGTTCATAAGTTCATCCAAGAACCAAAAGAGAAACAATATGACGTAAATAAGTTTTAAATTCAAAGACGAAAAGTTGTTTACAAAATGACAAAGCATTTGGACCAAATGATGCGATTTCCCGAGCATGGAATGTTCGAAAAATGGCTCGAAGGAATGGATCGTCATGAATACGTTAAGGAACCAAAGTTATAAAAGAACTCGTAAAAGTTTCACAAGTTCATAAGTTCGTCCAAGAACCAAAAGAGAAACAATCTGATGCAAATAATTTTTTAATTCAAAGGCCAAAAGTTTTTACAAAAATGACAAACCGTTTGGACCAAATGATGCGATTTCCCGAGCATCGAATGCTCGAAATATTGCTCAAAGGAATGAATCGTTTTGAACACTTTAAGGAATCGAAGTTATAAAAGAACTCATATTATTTTGACAAGCTCATAAGTTTATCCAAGAACCAAAAGAGAAACAAGTCTCACTTATATAAGTTCTTAATTTAAAAACCAAAAGTTGTTTACAAATGACAAACTATTTGGACCAAATGATGCTTATTTCACAAGCATGGAATGTTCGAAAAATTACTCGAAGGAATGAATCGTCTTGAATACTTTAAGGAACCAAAGTTATAAAAGAACTCGTAAAAGTTTCACAAGTTCATAAGTTCATCCAAGAACCAAAAGAGAAACAATCTGATGCAAATAAGTTTTAAATTCAAAGGCCAAAAGTTTTTACAAAAATGACAAACAATTTGGACCAAATGATGCGATTTCCCGAGCATCAAATGCTCGAAATATTGCTTAAAGGAATGGATCTTTTTGAACACTTTAAGGAATCAAAGTTATAAAAGAACTCGTATTATTTTGACAAGCTCGTAAGTTCATCCAAGAACCAAAAGAGAAACAAGTTTCACTTAAATAATTTTTTTAATTTAAAAACCAAAAGTTGTTTACAAATAACAAACTATTTGGACCAAATGATGCGATTTCCCAAGCGTGGAATGTTTGAAAAATTACTCGAAGGAATGGATCGTCATGAATACTTTAAGGAACCAAAGTTATAAAAGAACTCGTAAAAGTTTCACAAGTTCATAAGTTCGTCCAAGAACCAAAAGAGAAACAATCTGACGTAAATAAGTTTTAAATTCAAAGACCAAAAGTTGTTTACAAAATGACAAAGCATTTGGACCAAATGATACGATTTCCCGAGCATGGAATGTTCGAAAAATTACTCGAAGGAATGGATCATCATGAATACTTTAAGGAACCAAAGTTATAAAATAACTTGAAAAAGTTTGACAAGTTTGGAAGTTCGTCCAAGAACCAAAAGAGATACAATTCTGACGTAAATAAGTTTTTAATTCAAAGACCAAATGGTGCGATTTCCCGAGCATGGAATGCTCGAAAAATTTCTCAAAGGAATGGATTGTTTTGAATACTTTAAGGAATCGAAGTTATAAAAGAACTCATAACATTTTGACAAGCTCGTAAGTTCATCCAAGAACCAAAAGAGAAACAAGTCTCACTTAAATAAGTTTTTAATTTAAAAACCAAAAGTAGTTTAGAAATGACAAACTATTTGGACAAAACGATGCGATTTCCCAAACATGGAAGGTTCGAAAAATTACTCGAAGGAATGGATCGTCTTGAATACTTTAAGGAACCAAAGTTATAAAAGAACTCGTAAAAGTTTCACAAGTTCATAAGTTCGTCCAAGAACCAAAAGAGAAACAATCTGATGCAAATAAGTTTTAAATTCAAAGGCCAAAAGTTTTTACAAAAATGACAAACAATTTGGACCAAATGATGCGATTTCCCGAGCATCAAATGCTCGAAATATTGCTTAAAGGAATGGATCTTTTTGAACACTTTAAGGAATCCAAGTTATAAAAGAACTCGTATTATTTTGACAAGCTCGTAAGTTCATCCAAGAAACAAAAGAGAAACAAGTTTCACTTAAATAATTTTTTTAATTTAAAAACCAAAAGTTGTTTACAAATAACAAACTATTTGGACCAAATGATGCGATTTCCCAAGCGTGGAATGTTTGAAAAATTACTCGAAGGAATGGATCGTCATGAATACTTTAAGGAACCAAAGTTATAAAAGAACTCGTAAAAGTTTCACAAGTTCATAAGTTCGTCCAAGAACCAAAAGAGAAACAATCTGACGTAAATAAAATTTAAAGTCAAAGACCAAAAGTTGTTTACAAAATGACAGAGCATTTGGACCAAATGATGCGATTTCCCGAGCATGGAATGTTCGAAAAATGTCTCGAAGGAATGGATCGCCATGAATACGTTAAGGAACCAAAGTTACAAAAGAACTCGTAAAAGTTTGACAAGTTTGGAAATTCATCCAAGAACCAAAAGAGAAACAATTCTGACATAAATAAGTTTTAAATTCAAAGACCAAAAGTTGTTTCCAAATGACAAAGCATTTGGACCAAATGATGCGATTTCCCGAGCATGGAATGTTCGAAAAATTACTCGAAGGAATGAATCGTCTTAAATACTTTAAGGAACCAAAGTTATAAAAGAACTCGTAAAAGTTTCACAAGTTCATAAGTTCGTCCAAGAACCAAAAGAGAAACAATCTGACGTAAATAAGTTTTAAATTCAAAGACCAAAAGTTGTTTACAAAATGGCAAAGCATTTGGACCAAATGATACGATTTCCCGAGCATGGAATGTTCGAAAAATTACTCGAAGGAATGGATCATCATGAATACTTTAAGGAACCAAAGTTATAAAATAACTTGAAAAAGTTTGACAAGTTTGGAAGTTCGTCCAAGAACCAAAAGAGATACAATTCTGACGTAAATAAGTTTTTAATTCAAAGACCAAATGGTGCGATTTCCCGAGCATCGAATGCTCGAAAAATTTCTCAAAGGAATGGATTGTTTTGAATACTTTAAGGAATCGAAGTTATAAAAGAACTCATAACATTTTGACAAGCTCGTAAGTTCATCCAAGAACCAAAAGAGAAACAAGTCTCACTTAAATAAGTTTTTAATTTAAAAACCAAAAGTAGTTTAGAAATGACAAACTATTTGGACAAAACGATGCGATTTCCCAAACATGGAAGGTTCGAAAAATTACTCGAAGGAATGGATCGTCTTGAATACTTTAAGGAACCAAAGTTATAAAAGAACTCGTAAAAGTTTCACAAGTTCATAAGTTCGTCCAAGAACCAAAAGAGAAACAATCTGATGTAAATAAGTTTTTAATTCAAAGACCAAAAGTTGTTTAAAAAAATGACAAACCGTTTGGACCAAATGATGCGATTTCTCGAGCATTGAATGCACGAAATATTGCTCAAAGGAATGGATCGTTTTGAACACTTTAAGGAATCGATGTTATAAAAGAACTCGTATTATTTTGACAAGCTAGTAAGTTCATCCAAGAACCAAAAGAGAGACAAGTCTCACCTATATAAGTTTTTAATTTAAAAACCAAAAGTAGTTTATGAATGACAAACTATTTGGACCAAACGATGTGATTTCCCAAGCATGGAATGTTCGAAAAATTACTCGAAGGAATGGATAGTCCTGAATATTTTAAGGAACCAAAGTTATAAAAGAACTCGTAAAAGTTTCACAAGTTCATAAGTTCGTCCAAGAACCAAAAGAGAAACAATCTGACGTAAATAAAATTTAAAGTCAAAGACCAAAAGTTGTTTACAAAATGACAGAGCATTTGGACCAAATGATGCGATTTCCCGAGCATGGAATGTTCGAAAAATGTCTCGAAGGAATGGATCGCCATGAATACGTTAAGGAACCAAAGTTACAAAAGAACTCGTAAAAGTTTGACAAGTTTGGAAATTCATCCAAGAACCAAAAGAGAAACAATTTTGACATAAATAAGTTTTAAATTCAAAGACCAAAAGTTGTTTCCAAATGACAAAGCATTTGGACCAAATGATGCGATTTCCCGAGCATGGAATGTTCGAAAAATTACTCGAAGGAATGAATCGTCTTAAATACTTTAAGGAACCAAAGTTATAAAAGAACTCGTAAGTTCATAACATTTTGACAAGCTCGTAAGTTCATACAAGAACCAAAAGAGAAACAAGTCTCACTTAAATAAGTTTTTAATTTAAAAACCAAAAGTAGTTTAGAAATGATAAACTATTTGGACAAAACGATGCGATTTCCCAAACATGGAAGGTTCGAAAAATTACTCGAAGGAATGGATCGTCTTGAATACTTTAAGGAACCAAAGTTATAAAAGAAGTCGTAAAAGTTTCACAAGTTCATAAGTTTGTCCAAGAACCAAAAGAGAAACAATCTGATGTAAATAAGTTTTTAATTCAAAGACCAAAAGTTGTTTAAAAAAATGACAAACCGTTTGGACCAAATGATGCGATTTCTCGAGCATTGAATGCACGAAATATTGCTCAAAAGAATGAATTGTTTTGAACACTTTAAGGAATCGATGTTATAAAAGAACTCGTAATATTTTGACAAGCTCATAAGTTTATCCAAGAACCAAAAGAGAAACAAGTCTCACTTATATAAGTTCTTAATTTAAAAACCAAAAGTTGTTTACAAATGACAAACTATTTGGACCAAATGATGCTTATTTCACAAGCATGGAATGTTCGAAAAATTACTCGAAGGAATGAATCGTCTTGAATACTTTAAGGAACCAAAGTTATAAAAGAACTCGTAAAAGTTTCACAAGTTCATAAGTTCGTCCAAGAACCAAAAGAGAAACAATCTGATGCAAATAAGTTTTAAATTCAAAGGCCAAAAGTTTTTACAAAAATGACAAACAATTTGGACCAAATGATGCGATTTCCCGAGCATCAAATGCTCGAAATATTGCTTAAAGGAATGGATCTTTTTGAACACTTTAAGGAATCCAAGTTATAAAAGAACTCGTATTATTTTGACAAGCTCGTAAGTTCATCCAAGAACCAAAAGAGAAACAAGTTTCACTTAAATAATTTTTTTAATTTAAAAACCAAAAGTTGTTTACAAATAACAAACTATTTGGACCAAATGATGCGATTTCCCAAGCGTGGAATGTTTGAAAAATTACTCGAAGGAATGGATCGTCATGAATACTTTAAGTAACCAAAGTTATAAAAGAACTCGTAAAAGTTTCACAAGTTCATAAGTTCGTCCAAGAACCAAAAGAGAAACAATTTGACGTAAATAAATTTTAAAGTCAAAGACCAAAAGTTGTTTACAAAATGACAGAGCATTTGGACCAAATGATGCGATTTCCCGAGCATGGAATGTTCGAAAAATGTCTCGAAGGAATGGATCGCCATGAATACGTTAAGGAACCAAAGTTACAAAAGAACTCGTAAAAGTTTGACAAGTTTGGAAATTCATCCAAGAACCAAAAGAGAAACAATTCTGACATAAATAAGTTTTAAATTCAAAGACCAAAAGTTGTTTCCAAATGACAAAGCATTTGGACCAAATGATGCGATTTCCCGAGCATGGAATGTTCGAAAAATTACTCGAAGGAATGAATCGTCTTAAATATTTTAAGGAACCAAAGTTATAAAAGAACTCGTAAAAGTTTCACAAGTTCATAAGTTCGTCCAAGAACCAAAATAGAAACAATCTGACGTAAATAAGTTTTAAATTCAAAGACCAAAAGTTGTTTACAAAATGACAAAGCATTTGGACCAAATGATACAATTTCCCGAGCATGGAATGTTCGAAAAATTACTCGAAGGAATGGATCATCATGAATACTTTAAGGAACCAAAGTTATAAAATAACTTGAAAAAGTTTGACAAGTTTGGAAGTTCGTCCAAGAACCAAAAGAGATACAATTCTGACGTAAATAAGTTTTTAATTCAAAGACCAAATGGTGCGATTTCCCGAGCATGGAATGCTCGAAAAATTTCTCAAAGGAATGGATTGTTTTGAATACTTTAAGGAATCGAAGTTATAAAAGAACTCATAACATTTTGACAAGCTCGTAAGTTCATCCAAGAACCAAAAGAGAAACAAGTCTCACTTAAATAAGTTTTTAATTTAAAAACCAAAAGTAGTTTAGAAATGACAAACTATTTGGACAAAACGATGCGATTTCCCAAACATGGAAGGTTCGAAAAATTACTCGAAGGAATGGATCGTCTTGAATACTTTAAGGAACCAAAGTTATAAAAGAACTCGTAAAAGTTTCACAAGTTCATAAGTTCGTCCAAGAACCAAAAGAGAAACAATCTGATGCAAATAAGTTTTAAATTCAAAGGCCAAAAGTTTTTACAAAAATGACAAACAATTTGGACCAAATGATGCGATTTCCCGAGCATCAAATGCTCGAAATATTGCTTAAAGGAATGGATCTTTTTGAACACTTTAAGGAATCCAAGTTATAAAAGAACTCGTATTATTTTGACAAGCTCGTAAGTTCATCCAAGAAACAAAAGAGAAACAAGTTTCACTTAAATAATTTTTTTAATTTAAAAACCAAATGTTGTTTACAAATAACAAACTATTTGGACCAAATGATGCGATTTCCCAAGCGTGGAATGTTTGAAAAATTACTCGAAGGAATGGATCGTCATGAATACTTTAAGGAACCAAAGTTATAAAAGAACTCGTAAAAGTTTCACAAGTTCATAAGTTCGTCCAAGAACCAAAAGAGAAACAATCTGACGTAAATAAAATTTAAAGTCAAAGACCAAAAGTTGTTTACAAAATGACAGAGCATTTGGACCAAATGATGCGATTTCCCGAGCATGGAATGTTCGAAAAATGTCTCGAAGGAATGGATCGCCATGAATACGTTAAGGAACCAAAGTTACAAAAGAACTCGTAAAAGTTTGACAAGTTTGGAAATTCATCCAAGAACCAAAAGAGAAACAATTCTGACATAAATAAGTTTTAAATTCAAAGACCAAAAGTTGTTTCCAAATGACAAAGCATTTGGACCAAATGATGCGATTTCCCGAGCATGGAATGTTCGAAAAATTACTCGAAGGAATGAATCGTCTTAAATACTTTAAGGAACCAAAGTTATAAAAGAACTCGTAAAAGTTTCACAAGTTCATAAATTCGTCCAAGAACCAAAAGAGAAACAATCTGACGTAAATAAGTTTTAAATTCAAAGACCAAAAGTTGTTTACAAAATGACAAAGCATTTGGACCAAATGATACGATTTCCCGAGCATGGAATGTTCGAAAAATTACTCGAAGGAATGGATCATCATGAATACTTTAAGGAACCAAAGTTATAAAATAACTTGAAAAAGTTTGACAAGTTTGGAAGTTCGTCCAAGAACCAAAAGAGATACAATTCTGACGTAAATAAGTTTTTAATTCAAAGACCAAATGGTGCGATTTCCCGAGCATGGAATGCTCGAAAAATTTCTCAAAGGAATGGATTGTTTTGAATACTTTAAGGAATCGAAGTTATAAAAGAACTCATAACATTTTGACAAGCTCGTAAGTTCATCCAAGAACCAAAAGAGAAACAAGTCTCACTTAAATAAGTTTTTAATTTAAAAACCAAAAGTAGTTTAGAAATGACAAACTATTTGGACAAAACGATGCGATTTCCCAAACATGGAAGGTTCGAAAAATTACTCGAAGGAATGGATCGTCTTGAATACTTTAAGGAACCAAAGTTATAAAAGAACTCGTAAAAGTTTCACAAGTTCATAAGTTCGTCCAAGAACCAAAAGAGAAACAATCTGATGTAAATAAGTTTTTAATTCAAAGACCAAAAGTTGTTTAAAAAAATGACAAACCGTTTGGACCAAATGATGCAATTTCTCGAGCATTGAATGCTCGAAATATTGCTCAAAGGAATGGATCGTTTTGAACACTTTAAGGAATTGATGTTATAAAAGAACTCGTATTATTTTGACAAGCTAGTAAGTTCATCCAAGAACCAAAAGAGAAACAAGTCTCACTTATATAAGTTTTTAATTTAAAAACCAAAAGTAGTTTATGAATGACAAACTATTTGGACCAAACGATGTGATTTCCTAAGCATGGAATGTTCGAAAAATTACTCGAAGGAATGGATAGTCCTGAATATTTTAAGGAACCAAAGTTATAAAAGAACTCGTAAAAGTTTCACAAGTTCATAAGTTCGTCCAAGAACCAAAAGAGAAACAATCTGACGTAAATAAGTTTTAAATTCAAAGACCAAAAGTTGTTTACAAAATGACAAAGCATTTGGACCAAATGATGCGATTTCCTGAGCATGGAATGTTCGAAAAATGGCTCGAAGGAATGGATCGTCATGAATACTTTAAGGAACCAAAGTTATAAAATAACATGTAAATGTTTGACAAGTTTGGAAGTTCGTCCAAGAACCAGAAGAGAAACAATTCTGACGTAAATAAGTTTTTAATTCAAAGACCAAAAAGTTGTTTACGAATGACAAACTATTTTGGACCAATTGTTGTGATTTGCTAAGCATGGAATGCTCGAAAAATAGCTCAAAGGAATGGATCGTTCTGAAGACTTTAAGGAATCAAAGTCATAAATGAACTCGTAACATTTCGACAAGCTCGTAAGTTCATCCAAGAACCAAAAGAGAAACAAGTCTCACTTAAATAAGTTTTTAATTTAAAAACCAAAAGTTGTTTACAAATGACAAACTATTCGGACCAAATGATGCGATTTCCCAAGCATGGAATGTTCGAAAAATTACTCGAAGGAATGGATAGTCCTGAATATTTCAAGGAACCAAAGTTATAACAAAACTCGTAAAAGTTTCACAAGTTCATAAGTTCATCCAAGAACCAAAAGAGAAACAATATGACGTAAATAAGTTTTAAATTCAAAGACGAAAAGTTGTTTACAAAATGACAAAGCATTTGGACCAAATGATGCGATTTCCCGAGCATGGAATGTTCGAAAAATGGCTCGAAGGAATGGATCGTCATGAATACGTTAAGGAACCAAAGTTATAAAAGAACTCGTAAAAGTTTCACAAGTTCATAAGTTCGTCCAAGAACCAAAAGAGAAACAATCTGATGCAAATAAGTTTTTAATTCAAAGGCCAAAAGTTTTTACAAAAATGACAAACCGTTTGGACCAAATGATGCGATTTCCCGAGCATCGAATGCTCGAAATATTGCTCAAAGGAATGGATCGTTTTGAACACTTTAAGGAATCGAAGTTATAAAAGAACTCATATTATTTTGACAAGCTCATAAGTTTATCCAAGAACCAAAAGAGAAACAAGTCTCACTTATATAAGTTCTTAATTTAAAAACCAAAAGTTGTTTACAAATGACAAACTATTTGGACCAAATGATGCTTATTTCACAAGCATGGAATGTTCGAAAAATTACTCGAAGGAATGAATCGTCTTGAATACTTTAAGGAACCAAAGTTATAAAAGAACTCGTAAAAGTTTCACAAGTTCAGAAGTTCATCCAAGAACCAAAAGAGAAACAATCTGATGCAAATAAGTTTTAAATTCAAAGGCCAAAAGTTTTTACAAAAATGACAAACAATTTGGACCAAATGATGCGATTTCTCGAGCATCGAATGCTCGAAATATTGCTTAAAGGAATGGATCTTTTTGAACACTTTAAGGAATCAAAGTTATAAAAGAACTCGTATTATTTTGACAAGCTCGTAAGTTCATCCAAGAACCAAAAGAGAAACAAGTTTCACTTAAATAATTTTTTTAATTTAAAAACCAAAAGTTGTTTACAAATAACAAACTATTTGGACCAAATGATGCGATTTCCCAAGCGTGGAATGTTTGAAAAATTACTCGAAGGAATGGATCGTCATGAATACTTTAAGGAACCAAAGTTATAAAAGAACTCGTAAAAGTTTCACAAGTTCATAAGTTCGTCCAAGAACCAAAAGAGAAACAATCTGACGTAAATAAAATTTAAAGTCAAAGACCAAAAGTTGTTTACAAAATGACAGAGCATTTGGACCAAATGATGCGATTTCCCGAGCATGGAATGTTCGAAAAATGTCTCGAAGGAATGGATCGCCATGAATACGTTAAGGAACCAAAGTTACAAAAGAACTCGTAAAAGTTTGACAAGTTTGGAAATTCATCCAAGAACCAAAAGAGAAACAATTCTGACATAAATAAGTTTTAAATTCAAAGACCAAAAGTTGTTTCCAAATGACAAAGCATTTGGACCAAATGATGCGATTTCCCGAGCATGGAATGTTCGAAAAATTACTCGAAGGAATGAATCGTCTTAAATACTTTAAGGAACCAAAGTTATAAAAGAACTCGTAAAAGTTTCACAAGTTCATAAGTTCGTCCAAGAACCAAAAGAGAAACAATCTGACGTAAATAAGTTTTAAATTCAAAGACCAAAAGTTGTTTACAAAATGACAAAGCATTTGGACCAAATGATACGATTTCCCGAGCATGGAATGTTCGAAAAATTACTCGAAGGAATGGATCATCATGAATACTTTAAGGAACCAAAGTTATAAAATAACTTGAAAAAGTTTGACAAGTTTGGAAGTTCGTCCAAGAACCAAAAGAGATACAATTCTGACGTAAATAAGTTTTTAATTCAAAGACCAAATGGTGCGATTTCCCGAGCATGGAATGCTCGAAAAATTTCTCAAAGGAATGGATTGTTTTGAATACTTTAAGGAATCGAAGTTATAAAAGAACTCATAACATTTTGACAAGCTCGTAAGTTCATCCAAGAACCAAAAGAGAAACAAGTCTCACTTAAATAAGTTTTTAATTTAAAAACCAAAAGTAGTTTAGAAATGACAAACTATTTGGACAAAACGATGCGATTTCCCAAACATGGAAGGTTCGAAAAATTACTCGAAGGAATGGATCGTCTTGAATACTTTAAGGAACCAAAGTTATAAAAGAACTCGTAAAAGTTTCACAAGTTCATAAGTTCGTCCAAGAACCAAAAGAGAAACAATCTGATGTAAATAAGTTTTTAATTCAAAGACCAAAAGTTGTTTAAAAAAATGACAAACCGTTTGGACCAAATGATGCAATTTCTCGAGCATTGAATGCTCGAAATATTGCTCAAAGGAATGGATCGTTTTGAACACTTTAAGGAATTGATGTTATAAAAGAACTCGTATTATTTTGACAAGCTAGTAAGTTCATCCAAGAACCAAAAGAGAAACAAGTCTCACTTATATAAGTTTTTAATTTAAAAACCAAAAGTAGTTTATGAATGACAAACTATTTGGACCAAACGATGTGATTTCCTAAGCATGGAATGTTCGAAAAATTACTCGAAGGAATGGATAGTCCTGAATATTTTAAGGAACCAAAGTTATAAAAGAACTCGTAAAAGTTTCACAAGTTCATAAGTTCGTCCAAGAACCAAAAGAGAAACAATCTGACGTAAATAAGTTTTAAATTCAAAGACCAAAAGTTGTTTACAAAATGACAAAGCATTTGGACCAAATGATGCGATTTCCTGAGCATGGAATGTTCGAAAAATGGCTCGAAGGAATGGATCGTCATGAATACTTTAAGGAACCAAAGTTATAAAATAACATGTAAATGTTTGACAAGTTTGGAAGTTCGTCCAAGAACCAGAAGAGAAACAATTCTGACGTAAATAAGTTTTTAATTCAAAGACCAAAAAGTTGTTTACGAATGACAAACTATTTTGGACCAATTGTTGTGATTTGCTAAGCATGGAATGCTCGAAAAATAGCTCAAAGGAATGGATCGTTCTGAAGACTTTAAGGAATCAAAGTCATAAATGACCTCGTAACATTTCGACAAGCTCGTAAGTTCATCCAAGAACCAAAAGAGAAACAAGTCTCACTTAAATAAGTTTTTAATTTAAAAACCAAAAGTTGTTTACAAATGACAAACTATTCGGACCAAATGATGCGATTTCCCAAGCATGGAATGTTCGAAAAATTACTCGAAGGAATGGATAGTCCTGAATATTTCAAGGAACCAAAGTTATAACAAAACTCGTAAAAGTTTCACAAGTTCATAAGTTCATCCAAGAACCAAAAGAGAAACAATATGACGTAAATAAGTTTTAAATTCAAAGACGAAAAGTTGTTTACAAAATGACAAAGCATTTGGACCAAATGATGCGATTTCCCGAGCATGGAATGTTCGAAAAATGGCTCGAAGGAATGGATCGTCATGAATACGTTAAGGAACCAAAGTTATAAAAGAACTCGTAAAAGTTTCACAAGTTCATAAGTTCGTCCAAGAACCAAAAGAGAAACAATCTGATGCAAATAAGTTTTTAATTCAAAGGCCAAAAGTTTTTACAAAAATGACAAACCGTTTGGACCAAATGATGCGATTTCCCGAGCATCGAATGCTCGAAATATTGCTCAAAGGAATGGATCGTTTTGAACACTTTAAGGAATCGAAGTTATAAAAGAACTCATATTATTTTGACAAGCTCATAAGTTTATCCAAGAACCAAAAGAGAAACAAGTCTCACTTATATAAGTTCTTAATTTAAAAACCAAAAGTTGTTTACAAATGACAAACTATTTGGACCAAATGATGCTTATTTCACAAGCATGGAATGTTCGAAAAATTACTCGAAGGAATGAATCGTCTTGAATACTTTAAGGAACCAAAGTTATAAAAGAACTCGTAAAAGTTTCACAAGTTCAGAAGTTCATCCAAGAACCAAAAGAGAAACAATCTGATGCAAATAAGTTTTAAATTCAAAGGCCAAAAGTTTTTACAAAAATGACAAACAATTTGGACCAAATGATGCGATTTCTCGAGCATCGAATGCTCGAAATATTGCTTAAAGGAATGGATCTTTTTGAACACTTTAAGGAATCAAAGTTATAAAAGAACTCGTATTATTTTGACAAGCTCGTAAGTTCATCCAAGAACCAAAAGAGAAACAAGTTTCACTTAAATAATTTTTTTAATTTAAAAACCAAAAGTTGTTTACAAATAACAAACTATTTGGACCAAATGATGCGATTTCCCAAGCGTGGAATGTTTGAAAAATTACTCGAAGGAATGGATCGTCATGAATACTTTAAGGAACCAAAGTTATAAAAGAACTCGTAAAAGTTTCACAAGTTCATAAGTTCGTCCAAGAACCAAAAGAGAAACAATCTGACGTAAATAAAATTTAAAGTCAAAGACCAAAAGTTGTTTACAAAATGACAGAGCATTTGGACCAAATGATGCGATTTCCCGAGCATGGAATGTTCGAAAAATGTCTCGAAGGAATGGATCGCCATGAATACGTTAAGGAACCAAAGTTACAAAAGAACTCGTAAAAGTTTGACAAGTTTGGAAATTCATCCAAGAACCAAAAGAGAAACAATTCTGACATAAATAAGTTTTAAATTCAAAGACCAAAAGTTGTTTCCAAATGACAAAGCATTTGGACCAAATGATGCGATTTCCCGAGCATGGAATGTTCGAAAAATTACTCGAAGGAATGAATCGTCTTAAATACTTTAAGGAACCAAAGTTATAAAAGAACTCGTAAAAGTTTCACAAGTTCATAAGTTCGTCCAAGAACCAAAAGAGAAACAATCTGACGTAAATAAGTTTTAAATTCAAAGACCAAAAGTTGTTTACAAAATGACAAAGCATTTGGACCAAATGATACGATTTCCCGAGCATGGAATGTTCGAAAAATTACTCGAAGGAATGGATCATCATGAATACTTTAAGGAACCAAAGTTATAAAATAACTTGAAAAAGTTTGACAAGTTTGGAAGTTCGTCCAAGAACCAAAAGAGATACAATTCTGACGTAAATAAGTTTTTAATTCAAAGACCAAATGGTGCGATTTCCCGAGCATGGAATGCTCGAAAAATTTCTCAAAGGAATGGATTGTTTTGAATACTTTAAGGAATCGAAGTTATAAAAGAACTCATAACATTTTGACAAGCTCGTAAGTTCATCCAAGAACCAAAAGAGAAACAAGTCTCACTTAAATAAGTTTTTAATTTAAAAACCAAAAGTAGTTTAGAAATGACAAACTATTTGGACAAAACGATGCGATTTCCCAAACATGGAAGGTTCGAAAAATTACTCGAAGGAATGGATCGTCTTGAATACTTTAAGGAACCAAAGTTATAAAAGAACTCGTAAAAGTTTCACAAGTTCATAAGTTCGTCCAAGAACCAAAAGAGAAACAATCTGATGTAAATAAGTTTTTAATTCAAAGACCAAAAGTTGTTTAAAAAAATGACAAACCGTTTGGACCAAATGATGCAATTTCTCGAGCATTGAATGCTCGAAATATTGCTCAAAGGAATGGATCGTTTTGAACACTTTAAGGAATTGATGTTATAAAAGAACTCGTATTATTTTGACAAGCTAGTAAGTTCATCCAAGAACCAAAAGAGAAACAAGTCTCACTTATATAAGTTTTTAATTTAAAAACCAAAAGTAGTTTATGAATGACAAACTATTTGGACCAAACGATGTGATTTCCTAAGCATGGAATGTTCGAAAAATTACTCGAAGGAATGGATAGTCCTGAATATTTTAAGGAACCAAAGTTATAAAAGAACTCGTAAAAGTTTCACAAGTTCATAAGTTCGTCCAAGAACCAAAAGAGAAACAATCTGACGTAAATAAGTTTTAAATTCAAAGACCAAAAGTTGTTTACAAAATGACAAAGCATTTGGACCAAATGATGCGATTTCCTGAGCATGGAATGTTCGAAAAATGGCTCGAAGGAATGGATCGTCATGAATACTTTAAGGAACCAAAGTTATAAAATAACATGTAAATGTTTGACAAGTTTGGAAGTTCGTCCAAGAACCAGAAGAGAAACAATTCTGACGTAAATAAGTTTTTAATTCAAAGACCAAAAAGTTGTTTACGAATGACAAACTATTTTGGACCAATTGTTGTGATTTGCTAAGCATGGAATGCTCGAAAAATAGCTCAAAGGAATGGATCGTTCTGAAGACTTTAAGGAATCAAAGTCATAAATGAACTCGTAACATTTCGACAAGCTCGTAAGTTCATCCAAGAACCAAAAGAGAAACAAGTCTCACTTAAATAAGTTTTTAATTTAAAAACCAAAAGTTGTTTACAAATGACAAACTATTCGGACCAAATGATGCGATTTCCCAAGCATGGAATGTTCGAAAAATTACTCGAAGGAATGGATAGTCCTGAATATTTCAAGGAACCAAAGTTATAACAAAACTCGTAAAAGTTTCACAAGTTCATAAGTTCATCCAAGAACCAAAAGAGAAACAATATGACGTAAATAAGTTTTAAATTCAAAGACGAAAAGTTGTTTACAAAATGACAAAGCATTTGGACCAAATGATGCGATTTCCCGAGCATGGAATGTTCGAAAAATGGCTCGAAGGAATGGATCGTCATGAATACGTTAAGGAACCAAAGTTATAAAAGAACTCGTAAAAGTTTCACAAGTTCATAA
The DNA here is from genome assembly GCA_039519145.1 of Kokia cookei. Lineage (NCBI taxonomy): Eukaryota > Viridiplantae > Streptophyta > Magnoliopsida > Malvales > Malvaceae > Kokia > Kokia cookei. The sequence goes on from CM076904.1 coordinate 12,875,268, forward strand.
GTTCGTCCAAGAACCAAAAGAGAAACAATCTGATGCAAATAAGTTTTTAATTCAAAGGCCAAAAGTTTTTACAAAAATGACAAACCGTTTGGACCAAATGATGCGATTTCCCGAGCATCGAATGCTCGAAATATTGCTCAAAGGAATGGATCGTTTTGAACACTTTAAGGAATCGAAGTTATAAAAGAACTCATATTATTTTGACAAGCTCATAAGTTTATCCAAGAACCAAAAGAGAAACAAGTCTCACTTATATAAGTTCTTAATTTAAAAACCAAAAGTTGTTTACAAATGACAAACTATTTGGACCAAATGATGCTTATTTCACAAGCATGGAATGTTCGAAAAATTACTCGAAGGAATGAATCGTCTTGAATACTTTAAGGAACCAAAGTTATAAAAGAACTCGTAAAAGTTTCACAAGTTCAGAAGTTCATCCAAGAACCAAAAGAGAAACAATCTGATGCAAATAAGTTTTAAATTCAAAGGCCAAAAGTTTTTACAAAAATGACAAACAATTTGGACCAAATGATGCGATTTCTCGAGCATCGAATGCTCGAAATATTGCTTAAAGGAATGGATCTTTTTGAACACTTTAAGGAATCAAAGTTATAAAAGAACTCGTATTATTTTGACAAGCTCGTAAGTTCATCCAAGAACCAAAAGAGAAACAAGTTTCACTTAAATAATTTTTTTAATTTAAAAACCAAAAGTTGTTTACAAATAACAAACTATTTGGACCAAATGATGCGATTTCCCAAGCGTGGAATGTTTGAAAAATTACTCGAAGGAATGGATCGTCATGAATACTTTAAGGAACCAAAGTTATAAAAGAACTCGTAAAAGTTTCACAAGTTCATAAGTTCGTCCAAGAACCAAAAGAGAAACAATCTGACGTAAATAAAATTTAAAGTCAAAGACCAAAAGTTGTTTACAAAATGACAGAGCATTTGGACCAAATGATGCGATTTCCCGAGCATGGAATGTTCGAAAAATGTCTCGAAGGAATGGATCGCCATGAATACGTTAAGGAACCAAAGTTACAAAAGAACTCGTAAAAGTTTGACAAGTTTGGAAATTCATCCAAGAACCAAAAGAGAAACAATTCTGACATAAATAAGTTTTAAATTCAAAGACCAAAAGTTGTTTCCAAATGACAAAGCATTTGGACCAAATGATGCGATTTCCCGAGCATGGAATGTTCGAAAAATTACTCGAAGGAATGAATCGTCTTAAATACTTTAAGGAACCAAAGTTATAAAAGAACTCGTAAAAGTTTCACAAGTTCATAAGTTCGTCCAAGAACCAAAAGAGAAACAATCTGACGTAAATAAGTTTTAAATTCAAAGACCAAAAGTTGTTTACAAAATGACAAAGCATTTGGACCAAATGATACGATTTCCCGAGCATGGAATGTTCGAAAAATTACTCGAAGGAATGGATCATCATGAATACTTTAAGGAACCAAAGTTATAAAATAACTTGAAAAAGTTTGACAAGTTTGGAAGTTCGTCCAAGAACCAAAAGAGATACAATTCTGACGTAAATAAGTTTTTAATTCAAAGACCAAATGGTGCGATTTCCCGAGCATCGAATGCTCGAAAAATTTCTCAAAGGAATGGATTGTTTTGAATACTTTAAGGAATCGAAGTTATAAAAGAACTCATAACATTTTGACAAGCTCGTAAGTTCATCCAAGAACCAAAAGAGAAACAAGTCTCACTTAAATAAGTTTTTAATTTAAAAACCAAAAGTAGTTTAGAAATGACAAACTATTTGGACAAAACGATGCGATTTCCCAAACATGGAAGGTTCGAAAAATTACTCGAAGGAATGGATCGTCTTGAATACTTTAAGGAACCAAAGTTATAAAAGAACTCGTAAAAGTTTCACAAGTTCATAAGTTCGTCCAAGAACCAAAAGAGAAACAATCTGATGTAAATAAGTTTTTAATTCAAAGACCAAAAGTTGTTTAAAAAAATGACAAACCGTTTGGACCAAATGATGCAATTTCTCGAGCATTGAATGCTCGAAATATTGCTCAAAGGAATGGATCGTTTTGAACACTTTAAGGAATTGATGTTATAAAAGAACTCGTATTATTTTGACAAGCTAGTAAGTTCATCCAAGAACCAAAAGAGAAACAAGTCTCACTTATATAAGTTTTTAATTTAAAAACCAAAAGTAGTTTATGAATGACAAACTATTTGGACCAAACGATGTGATTTCCCAAGCATGGAATGTTCGAAAAATTACTCGAAGGAATGGATAGTCCTGAATATTTTAAGGAACCAAAGTTATAAAAGAACTCGTAAAAGTTTCACAAGTTCATAAGTTCGTCCAAGAACCAAAAGAGAAACAATCTGACGTAAATAAGTTTTAAATTCAAAGACGAAAAGTTGTTTACAAAATGACAAAGCATTTGGACCAAATGATGCGATTTCCTGAGCATGGAATGTTCGAAAAATGGCTCGAAGGAATGGATCATCATGAATACTTTAAGGAACCAAAGTTATAAAATAACATGTAAATGTTTGACAAGTTTGGAAGTTCGTCCAAGAACCAGAAGAGAAACAATTCTAACGTAAATAAGTTTTTAATTCAAAGACCAAAAAGTTGTTTACGAATGACAAACTATTTTGGACCAATTGTTGTGATTTGCTAAGCATGGAATGCTCGAAAAATAGCTCAAAGGAATGGATCGTTCTGAAGACTTTAAGGAATCAAAGTCATAAATGAACTCGTAACATTTCGACAAGCTCGTAAGTTCATCCAAGAACCAAAAGAGAAACAAGTCTCACTTAAATAAGTTTTTAATTTAAAAACCAAAAGTTGTTTACAAATGACAAACTATTTGGACCAAATGATGCGATTTCCCAAGCATGGAATGTTCGAAAAATTACTCGAAGGAATGGATAGTCCTGAATATTTCAAGGAACCAAAGTTATAACAGAACTCGTAAAAGTTTCACAAGTTCATAAGTTCATCCAAGAACCAAAAGAGAAACAATATGACGTAAATAAGTTTTAAATTCAAAGACGAAAAGTTGTTTACAAAATGACAAAGCATTTGGACCAAATGATGCGATTTCCCGAGCATGGAATGTTCGAAAAATGGCTCGAAGGAATGGATCGTCATGAATACGTTAAGGAACCAAAGTTATAAAAGAACTCGTAAAAGTTTCACAAGTTCATAAGTTCATCCAAGAACCAAAAGAGAAACAATCTGATGCAAATAAGTTTTAAATTCAAAGGCCAAAAGTTTTTACAAAAATGACAAACAATTTGGACCAAATGATGCGATTTCCCGAGCATCGAATGCTCGAAATATTGCTTAAAGGAATGGATCTTTTTGAACACTTTAAGGAATCCAAGTTATAAAAGAACTCGTATTATTTTGACAAGCTCGTAAGTTCATCCAAGAACCAAAAGAGAAACAAGTTTCACTTAAATAATTTTTTTAATTTAAAACCCAAAAGTTGTTTACAAATAACAAACTATTTGGACCAAATGATGCGATTTCCCAAGCGTGGAATGTTTGAAAAATTAGTCGAAGGAATGGATCGTCATGATTACTTTAAGTAACCAAAGTTATAAAAGAACTCGTAAAAGTTTCACAAGTTCATAAGTTCGTCCAAGAACCAAAAGAGAAACAATCTGACGTAAATAAAATTTAAAGTCAAAGACCAAAAGTTGTTTACAAAATGACAGAGCATTTGGACCAAATGATGCGATTTCCCGAGCATGGAATGTTCGAAAAATGTCTCGAAGGAATGGATCGCCATGAATACGTTAAGGAACCAAAGTTACAAAAGAACTCGTAAAAGTTTGACAAGTTTGGAAATTCATCCAAGAACCAAAAGAGAAACAATTCTGACATAAATAAGTTTTAAATTCAAAGACCAAAAGTTGTTTCCAAATGACAAAGCATTTGGTCCAAATGACAAAGCATTTGGACCAAATGATGCGATTTCCCTAGCTTGGAATGTTCGAAAAATTACTCGAAGGAATGAATCGTCTTAAATACTTTAAGGAACCAAAGTTATAAAAGAACTCGTAAAAGTTTCACAAGTTCATAAGTTCGTCCAAGAACCAAAAGAGAAACAATCTGATGTAAATAAGTTTTTAATTCAAAGACCAAAAGTTGTTTAAAAAAATGACAAACCGTTTGGACCAAATGATGCGATTTCTCGAGCATTGAATGCTCGAAATATTGCTCAAAGGAATGGATCGTTTTGAACACTTTAAGGAATCGGTGTTATAAAAGAACTCGTATTATTTTGACAAGCTAGTAAGTTCATCCAAGAACCAAAAGAGAAACAAGTCTCAATTATATACGTTTTTAATTTAAAAACCAAAAGTAGTTTATGAATGACAAACTATTTGGACCAAACGATGTGATTTCCCAAGCATGGAATGTTCGAAAAATTACTCGAAGGAATGGATAGTCCTGAATATTTTAAGGAACCAAAGTTATTAAAGAACTCGTAAAAGTTTCACAAGTTCATAAGTTCGTCCAAGAACCAAAAGAGAAACAATCTGACGTAAATAAGTTTTAAATTCAAAGACGAAAAGTTGTTTACAAAATGACAAAGCATTTGGACCAAATGATGCGATTTCCTGAGCATGGAATGTTCGAAAAATGGCTCGAAGGAATGGATCGTCATGAATACTTTAAGGAACCAAAGTTATAAAATAACCTGTAAATGTTTGACAAGTTTGGAAGTTCGTCCAAGAACCAGAAGAGAAACAATTCTGACGTAAATAAGTTTTTAATTCAAAGACCAAAAAGTTGTTTACGAATGACAAACTATTTTGGACCAATTGTTGTGATTTGCTAAGCATGGAATGCTCGAAAAATAGCTCAAAGGAATGGATCGTACTGAAGACTTTAAGGAATCAAAGTCATAAATGAACTCGTAACATTTCGACAAGCTCGTAAGTTCATCCAAGAACCAAAAGAGAAACAAGTCTCACTTAAATAAGTTTTTAATTTAAAAACCAAAAGTTGTTTACAAATGACAAACTATTCGGACCAAATGATGCGATTTCCCAAGCATGGAATGTTCGAAAAATTACTCGAAGGAATGGATAGTCCTGAATATTTCAAGGAACCAAAGTTATAACAAAACTCGTAAAAGTTTCACAAGTTCAAAAGTTCATCCAAGAACCAAAAGAGAAACAATATGACGTAAATAAGTTTTAAATTCAAAGACGAAAAGTTGTTTACAAAATGACAAAGCATTTGGACCAAATGATGCGATTTCCCGAGCATGGAATGTTCGAAAAATGGCTCGAAGGAATGGATCGTCATGAATACGTTAAGGAACCAAAGTTATAAAAGAACTCGTAAAAGTTTCACAAGTTCATAAGTTCGTCCAAGAACCAAAAGAGAAACAATCTGATGCAAATAATTTTTTAATTCAAAGGCCAAAAGTTTTTACAAAAATGACAAACCGTTTGGACCAAATGATGCGATTTCCCGAGCATCGAATGCTCGAAATATTGGTCAAAGGAATGAATCGTTTTGAACACTTTAAGGAATCGAAGTTATAAAAGAACTCATATTATTTTGACAAGCTCATAAGTTTATCCAAGAACCAAAAGAGAAACAAGTCTCACTTATATAAGTTCTTAATTTAAAAACCAAAAGTTGTTTACAAATGACAAACTATTTGGACCAAATGATGCTTATTTCACAAGCATGGAATGTTCGAAAAATTACTCGAAGGAATGAATCGTCTTGAATACTTTAAGGAACCAAAGTTATAAAAGAACTCGTAAAAGTTTCACAAGTTCATAAGTTCATCCAAGAACCAAAAGAGAAACAATCTGATGCAAATAAGTTTTAAATTCAAAGGCCAAAAGTTTTTACAAAAATGACAAACAATTTGGACCAAATGATGCGATTTCCCGAGCATCAAATGCTCGAAATATTGCTTAAAGGAATGGATCTTTTTGAACACTTTAAGGAATCAAAGTTATAAAAGAACTCGTATTATTTTGACAAGCTCGTAAGTTCATCCAAGAACCAAAAGAGAAACAAGTTTCACTTAAATAATTTTTTTAATTTAAAAACCAAAAGTTGTTTACAAATAACAAACTATTTGGACCAAATGATGCGATTTCCCAAGCGTGGAATGTTTGAAAAATTACTCGAAGGAAAGGATCGTCATGAATACTTTAAGGAACCAAAGTTATAAAAGAACTCGTAAAAGTTTCACAAGTTCATAAGTTCGTCCAAGAACCAAAAGAGAAACAATCTGACGTAAATAAGTTTTAAATTCAAAGACCAAAAGTTGTTTACAAAATGACAAAGCATTTGGACCAAATGATACGATTTCCCGAGCATGGAATGTTCGAAAAATTACTCGAAGGAATGGATCATCATGAATACTTTAAGGAACCAAAGTTATAAAATAACTTGAAAAAGTTTGACAAGTTTGGAAGTTCGTCCAAGAACCAAAAGAGATACAATTCTGACGTAAATAAGTTTTTAATTCAAAGACCAAATGATGCGATTTCCCGAGCATCGAATGCTCGAAAAATTTCTCAAAGGAATGGATCGTTTTGAACACTTTAAGGAATCGAAGTTATAAAAGAACTCATAACATTTTGACAAGCTCGTAAGTTCATCCAAGAACCAAAAGAGAAACAAGTCTCACTTAAATAAGTTTTTAATTTAAAAACCAAAAGTAGTTTAGAAATGACAAACTATTTGGACAAAACGATGCGATTTCCCAAACATGGAAGGTTCGAAAAATTACTCGAAGGAATGGATCGTCTTGAATACTTTAAGGAACCAAAGTTATAAAAGAACTCGTAAAAGTTTCACAAGTTCATAAGTTCGTCCAAGAACCAAAAGAGAAACAATCTGATGCAAATAAGTTTTAAATTCAAAGGCCAAAAGTTTTTACAAAAATGACAAACAATTTGGACCAAATGATGCGATTTCCCGAGCATCAAATGCTCGAAATATTGCTTAAAGGAATGGATCTTTTTGAACACTTTAAGGAATCCAAGTTATAAAAGAACTCGTATTATTTTGACAAGCTCGTAAGTTCATCCAAGAAACAAAAGAGAAACAAGTTTCACTTAAATAATTTTTTTAATTTAAAAACCAAAAGTTGTTTACAAATAACAAACTATTTGGACCAAATGATGCGATTTCCCAAGCGTGGAATGTTTGAAAAATTACTCGAAGGAATGGATCGTCATGAATACTTTAAGGAACCAAAGTTATAAAAGAACTCGTAAAAGTTTCACAAGTTCATAAGTTCGTCCAAGAACCAAAAGAGAAACAATCTGACGTAAATAAAATTTAAAGTCAAAGACCAAAAGTTGTTTACAAAATGACAGAGCATTTGGACCAAATGATGCGATTTCCCGAGCATGGAATGTTCGAAAAATGTCTCGAAGGAATGGATCGCCATGAATACGTTAAGGAACCAAAGTTACAAAAGAACTCGTAAAAGTTTGACAAGTTTGGAAATTCATCCAAGAACCAAAAGAGAAACAATTCTGACATAAATAAGTTTTAAATTCAAAGACCAAAAGTTGTTTCCAAATGACAAAGCATTTGGACCAAATGATGCGATTTCCCGAGCATGGAATGTTCGAAAAATTACTCGAAGGAATGAATCGTCTTAAATACTTTAAGGAACCAAAGTTATAAAAGAACTCGTAAAAGTTTCACAAGTTCATAAGTTCGTCCAAGAACCAAAAGAGAAACAATCTGATGTAAATAAGTTTTAAATTCAAAGACCAAAAGTTGTTTACAAAATGACAAAGCATTTGGACCAAATGATACGATTTCCCGAGCATGGAATGTTCGAAAAATTACTCGAAGGAATGGATCATCATGAATACTTTAAGGAACCAAAGTTATAAAATAACTTGAAAAAGTTTGACAAGTTTGGAAGTTCGTCCAAGAACCAAAAGAGATACAATTCTGACGTAAATAAGTTTTTAATTCAAAGACCAAATGGTGCGATTTCCCGAGCATCGAATGCTCGAAAAATTTCTCAAAGGAATGGATTGTTTTGAATACTTTAAGGAATCGAAGTTATAAAAGAACTCATAACATTTTGACAAGCTCGTAAGTTCATCCAAGAACCAAAAGAGAAACAAGTCTCACTTAAATAAGTTTTTAATTTAAAAACCAAAAGTAGTTTAGAAATGACAAACTATTTGGACAAAACGATGCGATTTCCCAAACATGGAAGGTTCGAAAAATTACTCGAAGGAATGGATCGTCTTGAATACTTTAAGGAACCAAAGTTATAAAAGAACTCGTAAAAGTTTCACAAGTTCATAAGTTCGTCCAAGAACCAAAAGAGAAACAATCTGATGCAAATAAGTTTTAAATTCAAAGGCCAAAAGTTTTTACAAAAATGACAAACAATTTGGACCAAATGATGCGATTTCCCGAGCATCAAATGCTCGAAATATTGCTTAAAGGAATGGATCTTTTTGAACACTTTAAGGAATCCAAGTTATAAAAGAACTCGTATTATTTTGACAAGCTCGTAAGTTCATCCAAGAAACAAAAGAGAAACAAGTTTCACTTAAATAATTTTTTTAATTTAAAAACCAAAAGTTGTTTACAAATAACAAACTATTTGGACCAAACGATGTGATTTCCCAAGCGTGGAATGTTTGAAAAATTACTCGAAGGAATGGATCGTCATGAATACTTTAAGGAACCAAAGTTATAAAAGAACTCGTAAAAGTTTCACAAGTTCATAAGTTCGTCCAAGAACCAAAAGAGAAACAATCTGACGTAAATAAAATTTAAAGTCAAAGACCAAAAGTTGTTTACAAAATGACAGAGCATTTGGACCAAATGATGCGATTTCCCGAGCATGGAATGTTCGAAAAATGTCTCGAAGGAATGGATCGCCATGAATACGTTAAGGAACCAAAGTTACAAAAGAACTCGTAAAAGTTTGACAAGTTTGGAAATTCATCCAAGAACCAAAAGAGAAACAATTTTGACATAAATAAGTTTTAAATTCAAAGACCAAAAGTTGTTTCCAAATGACAAAGCATTTGGACCAAATGATGCGATTTCCCGAGCATGGAATGTTCGAAAAATTACTCGAAGGAATGAATCGTCTTAAATACTTTAAGGAACCAAAGTTATAAAAGAACTCGTAAGTTCATAACATTTTGACAAGCTCGTAAGTTCATACAAGAACCAAAAGAGAAACAAGTCTCACTTAAATAAGTTTTTAATTTAAAAACCAAAAGTAGTTTAGAAATGACAAACTATTTGGACAAAACGATGCGATTTCCCAAACATGGAAGGTTCGAAAAATTACTCGAAGGAATGGATCGTCTTGAATACTTTAAGGAACCAAAGTTATAAAAGAAGTCGTAAAAGTTTCACAAGTTCATAAGTTTGTCCAAGAACCAAAAGAGAAACAATCTGATGTAAATAAGTTTTTAATTCAAAGACCAAAAGTTGTTTAAAAAAATGACAAACCGTTTGGACCAAATGATGCGATTTCTCGAGCATTGAATGCACGAAATATTGCTCAAAAGAATGAATTGTTTTGAACACTTTAAGGAATCGATGTTATAAAAGAACTCGTAATATTTTGACAAGCTCATAAGTTTATCCAAGAACCAAAAGAGAAACAAGTCTCACTTATATAAGTTCTTAATTTAAAAACCAAAAGTTGTTTACAAATGACAAACTATTTGGACCAAATGATGCTTATTTCACAAGCATGGAATGTTCGAAAAATTACTCGAAGGAATGAATCGTCTTGAATACTTTAAGGAACCAAAGTTATAAAAGAACTCGTAAAAGTTTCACAAGTTCATAAGTTCGTCCAAGAACCAAAAGAGAAACAATCTGATGCAAATAAGTTTTAAATTCAAAGGCCAAAAGTTTTTACAAAAATGACAAACAATTTGGACCAAATGATGCGATTTCCCGAGCATCAAATGCTCGAAATATTGCTTAAAGGAATGGATCTTTTTGAACACTTTAAGGAATCCAAGTTATAAAAGAACTCGTATTATTTTGACAAGCTCGTAAGTTCATCCAAGAACCAAAAGAGAAACAAGTTTCACTTAAATAATTTTTTTAATTTAAAAACCAAAAGTTGTTTACAAATAACAAACTATTTGGACCAAATGATGCGATTTCCCAAGCGTGGAATGTTTGAAAAATTACTCGAAGGAATGGATCGTCATGAATACTTTAAGTAACCAAAGTTATAAAAGAACTCGTAAAAGTTTCACAAGTTCATAAGTTCGTCCAAGAACCAAAAGAGAAACAATCTGACGTAAATAAATTTTAAAGTCAAAGACCAAAAGTTGTTTACAAAATGACAGAGCATTTGGACCAAATGATGCGATTTCCCGAGCATGGAATGTTCGAAAAATGTCTCGAAGGAATGGATCGCCATGAATACGTTAAGGAACCAAAGTTACAAAAGAACTCGTAAAAGTTTGACAAGTTTGGAAATTCATCCAAGAACCAAAAGAGAAACAATTCTGACATAAATAAGTTTTAAATTCAAAGACCAAAAGTTGTTTCCAAATGACAAAGCATTTGGACCAAATGATGCGATTTCCCGAGCATGGAATGTTCGAAAAATTACTCGAAGGAATGAATCGTCTTAAATATTTTAAGGAACCAAAGTTATAAAAGAACTCGTAAAAGTTTCACAAGTTCATAAGTTCGTCCAAGAACCAAAATAGAAACAATCTGACGTAAATAAGTTTTAAATTCAAAGACCAAAAGTTGTTTACAAAATGACAAAGCATTTGGACCAAATGATACAATTTCCCGAGCATGGAATGTTCGAAAAATTACTCGAAGGAATGGATCATCATGAATACTTTAAGGAACCAAAGTTATAAAATAACTTGAAAAAGTTTGACAAGTTTGGAAGTTCGTCCAAGAACCAAAAGAGATACAATTCTGACGTAAATAAGTTTTTAATTCAAAGACCAAATGGTGCGATTTCCCGAGCATGGAATGCTCGAAAAATTTCTCAAAGGAATGGATTGTTTTGAATACTTTAAGGAATCGAAGTTATAAAAGAACTCATAATATTTTGACAAGCTCGTAAGTTCATCCAAGAACCAAAAGAGAAACAAGTCTCACTTAAATAAGTTTTTAATTTAAAAACCAAAAGTAGTTTAGAAATGACAAACTATTTGGACAAAACGATGCGATTTCCCAAACATGGAAGGTTCGAAAAATTACTCGAAGGAATGGATCGTCTTGAATACTTTAAGGAACCAAAGTTATAAAAGAACTCGTAAAAGTTTCACAAGTTCATAAGTTCGTCCAAGAACCAAAAGAGAAACAATCTGATGCAAATAAGTTTTAAATTCAAAGGCCAAAAGTTTTTACAAAAATGACAAACAATTTGGACCAAATGATGCGATTTCCCGAGCATCAAATGCTCGAAATATTGCTTAAAGGAATGGATCTTTTTGAACACTTTAAGGAATCCAAGTTATAAAAGAACTCGTATTATTTTGACAAGCTCGTAAGTTCATCCAAGAAACAAAAGAGAAACAAGTTTCACTTAAATAATTTTTTTAATTTAAAAACCAAAAGTTGTTTACAAATAACAAACTATTTGGACCAAATGATGCGATTTCCCAAGCGTGGAATGTTTGAAAAATTACTCGAAGGAATGGATCGTCATGAATACTTTAAGGAACCAAAGTTATAAAAGAACTCGTAAAAGTTTCACAAGTTCATAAGTTCGTCCAAGAACCAAAAGAGAAACAATCTGACGTAAATAAAATTTAAAGTCAAAGACCAAAAGTTGTTTACAAAATGACAGAGCATTTGGACCAAATGATGCGATTTCCCGAGCATGGAATGTTCGAAAAATGTCTCAAAGGAATGGATCGCCATGAATACGTTAAGGAACCAAAGTTACAAAAGAACTCGTAAAAGTTTGACAAGTTTGGAAATTCATCCAAGAACCAAAAGAGAAACAATTCTGACATAAATAAGTTTTAAATTCAAAGACCAAAAGTTGTTTCCAAATGACAAAGCATTTGGACCAAATGATGCGATTTCCCGAGCATGGAATGTTCGAAAAATTACTCGAAGGAATGAATCGTCTTAAATACTTTAAGGAACCAAAGTTATAAAAGAACTCGTAAAAGTTTCACAAGTTCATAAATTCGTCCAAGAACCAAAAGAGAAACAATCTGACGTAAATAAGTTTTAAATTCAAAGACCAAAAGTTGTTTACAAAATGACAAAGCATTTGGACCAAATGATACGATTTCCCGAGCATGGAATGTTCGAAAAATTACTCGAAGGAATGGATCATCATGAATACTTTAAGGAACCAAAGTTATAAAATAACTTGAAAAAGTTTGACAAGTTTGGAAGTTCGTCCAAGAACCAAAAGAGATACAATTCTGACGTAAATAAGTTTTTAATTCAAAGACCAAATGGTGCGATTTCCCGAGCATGGAATGCTCGAAAAATTTCTCAAAGGAATGGATTGTTTTGAATACTTTAAGGAATCGAAGTTATAAAAGAACTCATAACATTTTGACAAGCTCGTAAGTTCATCCAAGAACCAAAAGAGAAACAAGTCTCACTTAAATAAGTTTTTAATTTAAAAACCAAAAGTAGTTTAGAAATGACAAACTATTTGGACAAAACGATGCGATTTCCCAAACATGGAAGGTTCGAAAAATTACTCGAAGGAATGGATCGTCTTGAATACTTTAAGGAACCAAAGTTATAAAAGAACTCGTAAAAGTTTCACAAGTTCATAAGTTCGTCCAAGAACCAAAAGAGAAACAATCTGACGTAAATAAGTTTTAAATTCAAAGACGAAAAGTTGTTTACAAAATGACAAAGCATTTGGACCAAATGATGCGATTTCCTGAGCATGGAATGTTCGAAAAATGGCTCGAAGGAATGGATCGTCATGAATACTTTAAGGAACCAAAGTTATAAAATAACCTGTAAATGTTTGACAAGTTTGGAAGTTCGTCCAAGAACCAGAAGAGAAACAATTCTGACGTAAATAAGTTTTTAATTCAAAGACCAAAAAGTTGTTTACGAATGACAAACTATTTTGGACCAATTGTTGTGATTTGCTAAGCATGGAATGCTCGAAAAATAGCTCAAAGGAATGGATCGTACTCGAAGACTTTAAGGAATCAAAGTCATAAATGAACTCGTAACATTTCGACAAGCTCGTAAGTTCATCCAAGAACCAAAAGAGAAACAAGTCTCACTTAAATAAGTTTTTAATTTAAAAACCAAAAGTTGTTTACAAATGACAAACTATTTGGACCAAATGATGCGATTTCCCAAGCATGGAATGTTCGAAAAATTACTCGAAGGAATGGATAGTCCTGAATATTTCAAGGAACCAAAGTTATAACAAAACTCGTAAAAGTTTCACAAGTTCATAAGTTCATCCAAGAACCAAAAGAGAAACAATATGACGTAAATAAGTTTTAAATTCAAAGACGAAAAGTTGTTTACAAAATGACAAAGCATTTGGACCAAATGATGCGATTTCCCGAGCATGGAATGTTCGAAAAATGGCTCGAAGGAATGGATCGTCATGAATACGTTAAGGAACCAAAGTTATAAAAGAACTCGTAAAAGTTTCACAAGTTCATAAGTTCGTCCAAGAACCAAAAGAGAAACAATCTGATGCAAATAATTTTTTAATTCAAAGGCCAAAAGTTTTTACAAAAATGACAAACCGTTTGGACCAAATGATGCGATTTCCCGAGCATCGAATGCTCGAAATATTGCTCAAAGGAATGAATCGTTTTGAACACTTTAAGGAATCGAAGTTATAAAAGAACTCATATTATTTTGACAAGCTCATAAGTTTATCCAAGAACCAAAAGAGAAACAAGTCTCACTTATATAAGTTCTTAATTTAAAAACCAAAAGTTGTTTACAAATGACAAACTATTTGGACCAAATGATGCTTATTTCACAAGCATGGAATGTTCGAAAAATTACTCGAAGGAATGAATCGTCTTGAATACTTTAAGGAACCAAAGTTATAAAAGAACTCGTAAAAGTTTCACAAGTTCATAAGTTCATCCAGGAACCAAAAGAGAAACAATCTGATGCAAATAAGTTTTAAATTCAAAGGCCAAAAGTTTTTACAAAAATGACAAACAATTTGGACCAAATGATGCGATTTCCCGAGCATCGAATGCTCGAAATATTGCTTAAAGGAATGGATCTTTTTGAACACTTTAAGGAATCAAAGTTATAAAAGAACTCGTATTATTTTGACAAGCTCGTAAGTTCATCCAAGAACCAAAAGAGAAACAAGTTTCACTTAAATAATTTTTTTAATTTAAAAACCAAAAGTTGTTTACAAATAACAAACTATTTGGACCAAATGATGCGATTTCCCAAGCGTGGAATGTTTGAAAAATTACTCGAAGGAATGGATCGTCATCAATACTTTAGCAACCAAAGTTATAAAAAACTCGTAAAAGTTTCACAAGTTCATAAGTTCGTCCAAGAACCAAAAGAGAAAAATTTACGTAAATAAAATTTAAAGTCAAAGACCAAAAGTTGTTTACAAAATGACAGAGCATTTGGACCAAATGATGCGATTTCCCGAGCATGGAATGTTCGGAAAAATGTCTCGAAGGAATGGATCGCCATGAATACGTTAAGGAACCAAAGTTACAAAAGAACTCGTAAAAGTTTGACAAGTTTGGAAATTCATCCAAGAACCAAAAGAGAAACAATTCTGACATAAATAAGTTTTAAATTCAAAGACCAAAAGTTGTTTCCAAATGACAAAGCATTTGGACCAAATGATGCGATTTCCCGAGCATGGAATGTTCGAAAAATTACTCGAAGGAATGAATCGTCTTAAATACTTTAAGGAACCAAAGTTATAAAAGAACTCGTAAAAGTTTCACAAGTTCATAAGTTCGTCCAAGAACCAAAAGAGAAAACAATCTGACGTAAATAAGTTTTAAATTCAAAGACCAAAAGTTGTTTACAAAATGACAAAGCATTTGGACCAAATGATACGATTTCCCGAGCATGGAATGTTCGAAAAATTACTCGAAGGAATGGATCATCATGAATACTTTAAGGAACCAAAGTTATAAAATAACTTGAAAAAGTTTGACAAGTTTGGAAGTTCGTCCAAGAACCAAAAGAGATACAATTCTGACGTAAATAAGTTTTTAATTCAAAGACCAAATGGTGCGATTTCCCGAGCATGGAATGCTCGAAAAATTTCTCAAAGGAATGGATTGTTTTGAATACTTTAAGGAATCGAAGTTATAAAAGAACTCATAACATTTTGACAAGCTCGTAAGTTCATCCAAGAACCAAAAAGAGAAACAAGTCTCACTTAAATAAGTTTTTAATTTAAAAACCAAAAGTAGTTTAGAAATGACAAACTATTTGGACAAAACGATGCGATTTCCCAAACATGGAAGGTTCGAAAAATTACTCGAAGGAATGGATCGTCTTGAATACTTTAAGGAACCAAAGTTATAAAAGAACTCGTAAAAGTTTCACAAGTTCATAAGTTCGTCCAAGAACCAAAAGAGAAACAATCTGATGTAAATAAGTTTTTAATTCAAAGACCAAAAGTTGTTTAAAAAAAATGACAAACCGTTTGGACCAAATGATGCGATTTCTCGAGCATTGCCAATGCACGAAATATTGACCTCAAAGGAATGGATCGTTTTGAACACTTTAAGGAATCGATGTTATAAAAGAACTCGTATTATTTTGACAAGCTAGTAAGTTCATCCAAGAACCAAAAGAGAGACAAGTCTCACTTATATAAGTTTTTAATTTAAAAACCAAAAGTAGTTTATGAATGACAAACTATTTGGACCAAACGATGTGATTTCCCAAGCATGGAATGTTCGAAAAATTACTCGAAGGAATGGATAGTCCTGAATATTTTAAGGAACCAAAGTTATAAAAGAACTCGTAAAAGTTTCACAAGTTCATAAGTTCGTCCAAGAACCAAAAGAGAAACAATCTGACGTAAATAAAATTTAAAGTCAAAGACCAAAAGTTGTTTACAAAATGACAGAGCATTTGGACCAAATGATGCGATTTCCCGAGCATGGAATGTTCGAAAAATGTCTCGAAGGAATGGATCGCCATGAATACGTTAAGGAACCAAAGTTACAAAAGAACTCGTAAAAGTTTGACAAGTTTGGAAATTCATCCAAGAACCAAAAGAGAAACAATTTTGACATAAATAAGTTTTAAATTCAAAGACCAAAAGTTGTTTCCAAATGACAAAGCATTTGGACCAAATGATGCGATTTCCCGAGCATGGAATGTTCGAAAAATTACTCGAAGGAATGAATCGTCTTAAATACTTTAAGGAACCAAAGTTATAAAAGAACTCGTAAGTTCATAACATTTTGACAAGCTCGTAAGTTCATACAAGAACCAAAAGAGAAACAAGTCTCACTTAAATAAGTTTTTAATTTAAAAACCAAAAGTAGTTTAGAAATGACAAACTATTTGGACAAAACGATGCGATTTCCCAAACATGGAAGGTTCGAAAAATTACTCGAAGGAATGGATCGTCTTGAATACTTTAAGGAACCAAAGTTATAAAAGAAGTCGTAAAAGTTTCACAAGTTCATAAGTTTGTCCAAGAACCAAAAGAGAAACAATCTGATGTAAATAAGTTTTTAATTCGAAGACCAAAAGTTGTTTAAAAAAATGACAAACCGTTTGGACCAAATGATGCGATTTCTCGAGCATTGAATGCACGAAATATTGCTCAAAAGAATGAATTGTTTTGAACACTTTAAGGAATCGATGTTATAAAAGAACTCGTAATATTTTGACAAGCTCATAAGTTTATCCAAGAACCAAAAGAGAAACAAGTCTCACTTATATAAGTTCTTAATTTAAAAACCAAAAGTTGTTTACAAATGACAAACTATTTGGACCAAATGATGCTTATTTCACAAGCATGGAATGTTCGAAAAATTACTCGAAGGAATGAATCGTCTTGAATACTTTAAGGAACCAAAGTTATAAAAGAACTCGTAAAAGTTTCACAAGTTCATAAGTTCGTCCAAGAACCAAAAGAGAAACAATCTGATGCAAATAAGTTTTAAATTCAAAGGCCAAAAGTTTTTACAAAAATGACAAACAATTTGGACCAAATGATGCGATTTCCCGAGCATCAAATGCTCGAAATATTGCTTAAAGGAATGGATCTTTTTGAACACTTTAAGGAATCCAAGTTATAAAAGAACTCGTATTATTTTGACAAGCTCGTAAGTTCATCCAAGAACCAAAAGAGAAACAAGTTTCACTTAAATAATTTTTTTAATTTAAAAACCAAAAGTTGTTTACAAATAACAAACTATTTGGACCAAATGTGCGATTTCCCAAGCGTGGAATGTTTGAAAAATTACTCGAAGGAATGGATCGTCATGAATACTTTAAGTAACCAAAGTTATAAAAGAACTCGTAAAAGTTTCACAAGTTCATAAGTTCGTCCAAGAACCAAAAGAGAAACAATCTGACGTAAATAAATTTTAAAGTCAAAGACCAAAAGTTGTTTACAAAATGACAGAGCATTTGGACCAAATGATGCGATTTCCCGAGCATGGAATGTTCGAAAAATGTCTCGAAGGAATGGATCGCCATGAATACGTTAAGGAACCAAAGTTACAAAAGAACTCGTAAAAGTTTGACAAGTTTGGAAATTCATCCAAGAACCAAAAGAGAAACAATTCTGACATAAATAAGTTTTAAATTCAAAGACCAAAAGTTGTTTCCAAATGACAAAGCATTTGGACCAAATGATGCGATTTCCCGAGCATGGAATGTTCGAAAAATTACTCGAAGGAATGAATCGTCTTAAATACTTTAAGGAACCAAAGTTATAAAAGAACTCGTAAAAGTTTCACAAGTTCATAAGTTCGTCCAAGAACCAAAATAGAAACAATCTGACGTAAATAAGTTTTAAATTCAAAGACCAAAAGTTGTTTACAAAATGACAAAGCATTTGGACCAAATGATACAATTTCCCGAGCATGGAATGTTCGAAAAATTACTCGAAGGAATGGATCATCATGAATACTTTAAGGAACCAAAGTTATAAAATAACTTGAAAAAGTTTGACAAGTTTGGAAGTTCGTCCAAGAACCAAAAGAGATACAATTCTGACGTAAATAAGTTTTTAATTCAAAGACCAAATGGTGCGATTTCCCGAGCATGGAATGCTCGAAAAATTTCTCAAAGGAATGGATTGTTTTGAATACTTTAAGGAATCGAAGTTATAAAAGAACTCATAACATTTTGACAAGCTCGTAAGTTCATCCAAGAACCAAAAGAGAAACAAGTCTCACTTAAATAAGTTTTTAATTTAAAAACCAAAAGTAGTTTAGAAATGACAAACTATTTGGACAAAACGATGCGATTTCCCAAACATGGAAGGTTCGAAAAATTACTCGAAGGAATGGATCGTCTTGAATACTTTAAGGAACCAAAGTTATAAAAGAACTCGTAAAAGTTTCACAAGTTCATAAGTTCGTCCAAGAACCAAAAGAGAAACAATCTGATGCAAATAAGTTTTAAATTCAAAGGCCAAAAGTTTTTACAAAAATGACAAACAATTTGGACCAAATGATGCGATTTCCCGAGCATCAAATGCTCGAAATATTGCTTAAAGGAATGGATCTTTTTGAACACTTTAAGGAATCCAAGTTATAAAAGAACTCGTATTATTTTGACAAGCTCGTAAGTTCATCCAAGAAACAAAAGAGAAACAAGTTTCACTTAAATAATTTTTTTAATTTAAAAACCAAAAGTTGTTTACAAATAACAAACTATTTGGACCAAATGATGCGATTTCCCAAGCGTGGAATGTTTGAAAAATTACTCGAAGGAATGGATCGTCATGAATACTTTAAGGAACCAAAGTTATAAAAGAACTCGTAAAAGTTTCACAAGTTCATAAGTTCGTCCAAGAACCAAAAGAGAAACAATCTGACGTAAATAAAATTTAAAGTCAAAGACCAAAAGTTGTTTACAAAATGACAGAGCATTTGGACCAAATGATGCGATTTCCCGAGCATGGAATGTTCGAAAAATGTCTCGAAGGAATGGATCGCCATGAATACGTTAAGGAACCAAAGTTACAAAAGAACTCGTAAAAGTTTGACAAGTTTGGAAATTCATCCAAGAACCAAAAGAGAAACAATTCTGACATAAATAAGTTTTAAATTCAAAGACCAAAAGTTGTTTCCAAATGACAAAGCATTTGGACCAAATGATGCGATTTCCCGAGCATGGAATGTTCGAAAAATTACTCGAAGGAATGAATCGTCTTAAATACTTTAAGGAACCAAAGTTATAAAAGAACTCGTAAAAGTTTCACAAGTTCATAAGTTCGTCCAAGAACCAAAATAGAAAAAATCTGACGTAAATAAGTTTTAAATTCAAAGACCAAAAGTTGTTTACAAAATGACAAAGCATTTGGACCAAATGATACGATTTCCCGAGCATGGAATGTTCGAAAAATTACTCGAAGGAATGGATCATCATGAATACTTTAAGGAACCAAAGTTATAAAATAACTTGAAAAAGTTTGACAAGTTTGGAAGTTCGTCCAAGAACCAAAAGAGATACAATTCTGACGTAAATAAGTTTTTAATTCAAAGACCAAATGGTGCGATTTCCCGAGCATGGAATGCTCGAAAAATTTCTCAAAGGAATGGATTGTTTTGAATACTTTAAGGAATCGAAGTTATAAAAGAACTCATAACATTTTGACAAGCTCGTAAGTTCATCCAAGAACCAAAAGAGAAACAAGTCTCACTTAAATAAGTTTTTAATTTAAAAACCAAAAGTAGTTTAGAAATGACAAACTATTTGGACAAAACGATGCGATTTCCCAAACATGGAAGGTTCGAAAAATTACTTGAAGGAATGGATCGTCTTGAATACTTTAAGGAACCAAAGTTATAAAATAACTTGAAAAAGTTTGACAAGTTTGGAAGTTCGTCCAAGAACCAAAAGAGATACAATTCTGACGTAAATAAGTTTTTAATTCAAAGACCAAATGGTGCGATTTCCCGAGCATGGAATGCTCGAAAAATTTCTCAAAGGAATGGATTGTTTTGAATACTTTAAGGAATCGAAGTTATAAAAGAACTCATAACATTTTGACAAGCTCGTAAGTTCATCCAAGAACCAAAAGAGAAACAAGTCTCACTTAAATAAGTTTTTAATTTAAAAACCAAAAGTAGTTTAGAAATGACAAACTATTTGGACAAAACGATGCGATTTCCCAAACATGGAAGGTTCGAAAAATTACTCGAAGGAATGGATCGTCTTGAATACTTTAAGGAACCAAAGTTATAAAAGAACTCGTAAAAGTTTCACAAGTTCATAAGTTCGTCCAAGAACCAAAAGAGAAACAATCTGATGTAAATAAGTTTTTAATTCAAAGACCAAAAGTTGTTTAAAAAAATGACAAACCGTTTGGACCAAATGATGCGATTTCTCGAGCATTGAATGCACGAAATATTGCTCAAAGGAATGAATCGTTTTGAACACTTTAAGGAATCGATGTTATAAAAGAACTCGTATTATTTTGACAAGCTAGTAAGTTCATCCAAGAACCAAAAGAGAAACAAGTCTCACTTATATAAGTTTTTAATTTAAAAACCAAAAGTAGTTTATGAATGACAAACTATTTGGACCAAACGATGTGATTTCCCAAGCATGGAATGTTCGAAAAATTACTCGAAGGAATGGATAGTCCTGAATATTTTAAGGAACCAAAGTTATAAAAGAACTCGTAAAAGTTTCACAAGTTCATAAGTTCGTCCAAGAACCAAAAGAGAAACAATCTGACGTAAATAAGTTTTAAATTCAAAGACGAAAAGTTGTTTACAAAATGACAAAGCATTTGGACCAAATGATGCGATTTCCTGAGCATGGAATGTTCGAAAAATGGCTCGAAGGAATGGATCGTCATGAATACTTTAAGGAACCAAAGTTATAAAATAACCTGTAAATGTTTGACAAGTTTGGAAGTTCGTCCAAGAACCAGAAGAGAAACAATTCTGACGTAAATAAGTTTTTAATTCAAAGACCAAAAAGTTGTTTACGAATGACAAACTATTTTGGACCAATTGTTGTGATTTGCTAAGCATGGAATGCTCGAAAAATAGCTCAAAGGAATGGATCGTTCTGAAGACTTTAAGGAATCAAAGTCATAAATGAACTCGTAACATTTCGACAAGCTCGTAAGTTCATCCAAGAACCAAAAGAGAAACAAGTCTCACTTAAATAAGTTTTTAATTTAAAAACCAAAAGTTGTTTACAAATGACAAACTATTTGGACCAAATGATGCGATTTCCCAAGCATGGAATGTTCGAAAAATTACTCGAAGGAATGGATAGTCCTGAATATTTCAAGGAACCAAAGTTATAACAGAACTCGTAAAAGTTTCACAAGTTCATAAGTTCATCCAAGAACCAAAAGAGAAACAATATGACGTAAATAAGTTTTAAATTCAAAGACGAAAAGTTGTTTACAAAATGACAAAGCATTTGGACCAAATGATGCGATTTCCCGAGCATGGAATGTTCGAAAAATGGCTCGAAGGAATGGATCGTCATGAATACGTTAAGGAACCAAAGTTATAAAAGAACTCGTAAAAGTTTCACAAGTTCATAAGTTCGTCCAAGAACCAAAAGAGAAACAATCTGATGCAAATAAGTTTTTAATTCAAAGGCCAAAAGTTTTTACAAAAATGACAAACCGTTTGGACCAAATGATGCGATTTCCCGAGCATCGAATGCTCGAAATATTGCTCAAAGGAATGGATCGTTTTGAACACTTTAAGGAATCGAAGTTATAAAAGAACTCATATTATTTTGACAAGCTCATAAGTTTATCCAAGAACCAAAAGAGAAACAAGTCTCACTTATATAAGTTCTTAATTTAAAAACCAAAAGTTGTTTACAAATGACAAACTATTTGGACCAAATGATGCTTATTTCACAAGCATGGAATGTTCGAAAAATTACTCGAAGGAATGAATCGTCTTGAATACTTTAAGGAACCAAAGTTATAAAAGAACTCGTAAAAGTTTCACAAGTTCATAAGTTCATCCAAGAACCAAAAGAGAAACAATCTGATGCAAATAAGTTTTAAATTCAAAGGCCAAAAGTTTTTACAAAAATGACAAACAATTTGGACCAAATGATGCGATTTCCCGAGCATCGAATGCTCGAAATATTGCTTAAAGGAATGGATCTTTTTGAACACTTTAAGGAATCCAAGTTATAAAAGAACTCGTATTATTTTGACAAGCTCGTAAGTTCATCCAAGAACCAAAAGAGAAACAAGTTTCACTTAAATAATTTTTTTAATTTAAAACCCAAAAGTTGTTTACAAATAACAAACTATTTGGACCAAATGATGCGATTTCCCAAGCGTGGAATGTTTGAAAAATTACTCGAAGGAATGGATCGTCATGAATACTTTAAGTAACCAAAGTTATAAAAGAACTCGTAAAAGTTTCACAAGTTCATAAGTTCGTCCAAGAACCAAAAGAGAAACAATCTGACGTAAATAAAATTTAAAGTCAAAGACCAAAAGTTGTTTACAAAATGACAGAGCATTTGGACCAAATGATGCGATTTCCCGAGCATGGAATGTTCGAAAAATGTCTCGAAGGAATGGATCGCCATGAATACGTTAAGGAACCAAAGTTACAAAAGAACTCGTAAAAGTTTGACAAGTTTGGAAATTCATCCAAGAACCAAAAGAGAAACAATTCTGACATAAATAAGTTTTAAATTCAAAGACCAAAAGTTGTTTCCAAATGACAAAGCATTTGGACCAAATGATGCGATTTCCCTAGCTTGGAATGTTCGAAAAATTACTCGAAGGAATGAATCGTCTTAAATACTTTAAGGAACCAAAGTTATAAAAGAACTCGTAAAAGTTTCACAAGTTCATAAGTTCGTCCAAGAACCAAAATAGAAACAATCTGACGTAAATAAGTTTTAAATTCAAAGACCAAAAGTTGTTTACAAAATGACAAAGCATTTGGACCAAATGATACGATTTCCCGAGCATGGAATGTTCGAAAAATTACTCGAAGGAATGGATCATCATGAATACTTTAAGGAACCAAAGTTATAAAATAACTTGAAAAAGTTTGACAAGTTTGGAAGTTCGTCCAAGAACCAAAAGAGATACAATTCTGACGTAAATAAGTTTTTAATTCAAAGACCAAATGGTGCGATTTCCCGAGCATGGAATGCTCGAAAAATTTCTCAAAGGAATGGATTGTTTTGAATACTTTAAGGAATCGAAGTTATAAAAGAACTCATAACATTTTGACAAGCTCGTGAGTTCATCCAAGAACCAAAAGAGAAACAAGTCTCACTTAAATAAGTTTTTAATTTAAAAACCAAAAGTAGTTTAGAAATGACAAACTATTTGGACAAAACGATGCGATTTCCCAAACATGGAAGGTTCGAAAAATTACTTGAAGGAATGGATCGTCTTGAATACTTTAAGGAACCAAAGTTATAAAAGAACTCGTAAAAGTTTCACAAGTTCATAAGTTCGTCCAAGAACCAAAAGAGAAACAATCTGATGTAAATAAGTTTTTAATTCAAAGACCAAAAGTTGTTTAAAAAAATGACAAACCGTTTGGACCAAATGTTGCGATTTCTCGAGCATTGAATGCACGAAATATTGCTCAAAGGAATGAATCGTTTTGAACACTTTAAGGAATCGATGTTATAAAAGAACTCGTATTATTTTGACAAGCTAGTAAGTTCATCCAAGAACCAAAAGAGAAACAAGTCTCACTTATATAAGTTTTTAATTTAAAAACCAAAAGTAGTTTATGAATGACAAACTATTTGGACCAAACGATGTGATTTCCCAAGCATGGAATGTTCGAAAAATTACTCGAAGGAATGGATAGTCCTGAATATTTTAAGGAACCAAAGTTATAAAAGAACTCGTAAAAGTTTCACAAGTTCATAAGTTCGTCCAAGAACCAAAAGAGAAACAATCTGACGTAAATAAGTTTTAAATTCAAAGACGAAAAGTTGTTTACAAAATGACAAAGCATTTGGACCAAATGATGCGATTTCCTGAGCATGGAATGTTCGAAAAATGGCTCGAAGGAATGGATCGTCATGAATACTTTAAGGAACCAAAGTTATAAAATAACCTGTAAATGTTTGACAAGTTTGGAAGTTCGTCCAAGAACCAGAAGAGAAACAATTCTGACGTAAATAAGTTTTTAATTCAAAGACCAAAAAGTTGTTTACGAATGACAAACTATTTTGGACCAATTGTTGTGATTTGCTAAGCATGGAATGCTCGAAAAATAGCTCAAAGGAATGGATCGTTCTGAATACTTTAAGGAATCAAAGTCATAAATGAACTCGTAACATTTCGACAAGCTCGTAAGTTCATCCAAGAACCAAAAGAGAAACAAGTCTCACTTAAATAAGTTTTTAATTTAAAAACCAAAAGTTGTTTACAAATGACAAACTATTTGGACCAAATGATGCGATTTCCCAAGCATGGAATGTTCGAAAAATTACTCGAAGGAATGGTTAGTCCTGAATATTTCAAGGAACCAAAGTTATAACAGAACTCGTAAAAGTTTCACAAGTTCATAAGTTCATCCAAGAACCAAAAGAGAAACAATATGACGTAAATAAGTTTTAAATTCAAAGACGAAAAGTTGTTTACAAAATGACAAAGCATTTGGACCAAATGATGCGATTTCCCGAGCATGGAATGTTCGAAAAATGGCTCGAAGGAATGGATCGTCATGAATACGTTAAGGAACCAAAGTTATAAAAGAACTCGTAAAAGTTTCACAAGTTCATAAGTTCGTCCAAGAACCAAAAGAGAAACAATCTGATGCAAATAAGTTTTAAATTCAAAGGCCAAAAGTTTTTACAAAAATGACAAACCGTTTGGACCAAATGATGCGATTTCCCGAGCATCGAATGCTCGAAATATTGCTCAAAGGAATGGATCGTTTTGAACACTTTAAGGAATCGAAGTTATAAAAGAACTCATATTATTTTGACAAGCTCATAAGTTTATCCAAGAACCAAAAGAGAAACAAGTCTCACTTATATAAGTTCTTAATTTAAAAACCAAAAGTTGTTCACAAATGACAAACTATTTGGACCAAATGATGCTTATTTCACAAGCATGGAATGTTCGAAAAATTACTCGAAGGAATGAATCGTCTTGAATACTTTAAGGAACCAAAGTTATAAAAGAACTCGTAAAAGTTTCACAAGTTCATAAGTTCATCCAAGAACCAAAAGAGAAACAATCTGATGCAAATAAGTTTTAAATTCAAAGGCCAAAAGTTTTTACAAAAATGACAAACAATTTGGACCAAATGATGCGATTTCCCGAGCATCGAATGCTCGAAATATTGCTTAAA
Organism: Kokia cookei; assembly: GCA_039519145.1. Lineage (NCBI taxonomy): Eukaryota > Viridiplantae > Streptophyta > Magnoliopsida > Malvales > Malvaceae > Kokia > Kokia cookei. The sequence goes on from CM076904.1 coordinate 12,900,731, forward strand.
GGAATGGATCGTTTTGAACACTTTAAGGAATCCAAGTTATAAAAGAACTCGTATTATTTTGACAAGCTCGTAAGTTCATCCAAGAACCAAAAGAGAAACAAGTCTCACTTAAATAATTTTTTTAATTTAAAAACCAAAAGTTGTTTACAAATAACAAACTATTTGGAACAAATGATGCGATTTCCCAAGCGTGGAATGTTTGAAAAATTACTCGAAGGAATGGATCGTCATGAATACTTTAAGGAACCAAAGTTATAAAAGAACTCGTAAAAGTTTCACAAGTTCATAAGTTCGTCCAAGAACCAAAAGAGAAACAATCTGATGTAAATAAATTTTAAAGTCAAAGACCAAAAGTTGTTTACAAAATGACAGAGCATTTGGACCAAATGATGCGATTTCCCGAGCATGGAATGTTCGAAAAATGTCTCGAAGGAATGGATCGCCATGAATACGTTAAGGAACCAAAGTTACAAAAGAACTCGTAAAAGTTTGCCAAGTTTGGAAATTCATCCAAGAACCAAAAGAGAAACAATTCTGACATAAATAAGTTTTAAATTAAAAGACCAAAAGTTGTTTCCAAATGACAAAGCATTTGGACCAAATGATGCAATTTCCCGAGCATGGAATGTTCGAAAAATTACTCGAAGGAATGAATCGTCTTAAATACTTTAAGGAACCAAAGTTATAAAAGAACTCGTAAAAGTTTCACAAGTTCATAAGTTCGTCCAAGAACCAAAAGAGAAACAATCTGACGTAAATAAGTTTTAAATTCAAAGACCAAAAGTTGTTTACAAAATGACAAAGCATTTGGACCAAATGATACGATTTCCCGAGCATGGAATGTTCGAAAAATTACTCGAAGGAATGGATCATCATGAATACTTTAAGGAACCAAAGTTATAAAATAACTTGAAAAAGTTTGACAAGTTTGGAAGTTCGTCCAAGAACCAAAAGAGATATAATTCTGACGTAAATAAGTTTTTAATTCAAAGACCAAATGGTGCGATTTCCCGAGCATGGAATGCTCGAAAAATTTCTCACAGGAATGGATTGTTTTGAATACTTTAAGGAATCGAAGTTATAAAAGAACTCATAACATTTTGACAAGCTCGTAAGTTCATCCAAGAACCAAAAGAGAAACAAGTCTCACTTAAATAAGTTTTTAATTTAAAAACCAAAAGTAGTTTAGAAATGACAAACTATTTGGACAAAACGATGCGATTTCCCAAACATGGAAGGTTCGAAAAATTACTCGAAGGAATGGATCGTCTTGAATACTTTAAGGAACCAAAGTTATAAAAGAACTCGTAAAAGTTTCACAAGTTCATAAGTTCGTCCAAGAACCAAAAGAGAAACAATCTGATGTAAATAAGTTTTTAATTCAAAGACCAAAAGTTGTTTAAAAAAATGACAAACCGTTTGGACCAAATGATGCGATTTCTCGAGCATTGAATGCTCGAAATATTGCTCAAAGGAATGGATCGTTTTGAACACTTTAAGGAATCGATGTTATAAAAGAACTCGTATTATTTTGACAAGCTAGTAAGTTCATCCAAGAACCAAAAGAGAAACAAGTCTCACTTATATAAGTTTTTAATTTAAAAACCAAAAGTAGTTTATGAATGACAAACTATTTGGACCAAACGATGTGATTTCCCAAGCATGGAATGTTCGAAAAATTACTCGAAGGAATGGATAGTCCTGAATATTTTAAGGAACCAAAGTTATAAAAGAACTCGTAAAAGTTTCACAAGTTCATAAGTTCGTCCAAGAACCAAAAGAGAAACAATCTGACGTAAATAAGTTTTAAATTCAAAGACGAAAAGTTGTTTACAAAATGACAAAGCATTTGGACCAAATGATGCGATTTCCTGAGCATGGAATGTTCGAAAAATGGCTCGAAGGAATGGATCGTCATGAATACTTTAAGGAACCAAAGTTATAAAATAACCTGTAAATGTTTGACAAGTTTGGAAGTTTGTCCAAGAACCAGAAGAGAAACAATTCTGACGTAAATAAGTTTTTAATTCAAAGACCAAAAAGTTGTTAACGAATGACAAACTATTTTGGACCAATTGTTGTGATTTGCTAAGCATGGAATGCTCGAAAAATAGCCCAAAGGAATGGATCGTTCTGAAGACTTTAAGGAATCAAAGTCCTAAATGAACTCGTAACATTTTGACAAGCTCGTAAGTTCATCCAAGAACCAAAAGAGAAACAAGTCTCACTTAAATAAGTTTTTAATTTAAAAACCAAAAGTTGTTTACAAATGACAAACTATTTGGACCAAATGATGCGATTTCCCAAGCATGGAATGTTCGAAAAATTACTCGAAGGAATGGATAGTCCTGAATATTTCAAGGAACCAAAGTTATAACAGAACTCGTAAAAGTTTCACAAGTTCATAAGTTCATCCAAGAACCAAAAGAGAAACAATATGACGTAAATAAGTTTTAAATTCAAAGACGAAAAGTTGTTTACAAAATGACAAAGCATTTGGACCAAATGATGCGATTTCCCGAGCATGGAATGTTCGAAAAATGGCTCGAAGGAATGGATCGTCATGAATACGTTAAGGAACCAAAGTTATAAAAGAACTCGTAAAAGTTTCACAAGTTCATAAGTTCGTCCAAGAACCAAAAGAGAAACAATCTGATGCAAATAAGTTTTAAATTCAAAGGCCAAAAGTTTTTACAAAAATGACAAACCGTTTGGACCAAATGATGCGATTTCCCGAGCATCGAATGCTCGAAATATTGCTCAAAGGAATGGATTGTTTTGAACACTTTAAGGAATCGAAGTTATAAAAGAACTCATATTATTTTGACAAGCTCATAAGTTTATCCAAGAACCAAAAGAGAAACAAGTCTCACTTATATAAGTTCTTAATTTAAAAACCAAAAGTTGTTCACAAATGACAAACTATTTGGACCAAATGATGCTTATTTCACAAGCATGGAATGTTCGAAAAATTACTCGAAGGAATGAATCGTCTTGAATACTTTAAGGAACCAAAGTTATAAAAGAACTCGTAAAAGTTTCACAAGTTCATAAGTTCATCCAAGAACCAAAAGAGAAACAATCTGATGCAAATAAGTTTTAAATTCAAAGGCCAAAAGTTTTTACAAAAATGACAAACAATTTGGACCAAATGATGCGATATCCCGAGCATCGAATGCTCGAAATATTGCTTAAAGGATTGGATCGTTTTGAACACTTTAAGGAATCCAAGTTATAAAAGAACTCGTATTATTGACAAGCTCGTAAGTTCATCCAAGAACAAAAAGAGAAACAAGTCTCACTTAAATAATTTTTTTAATTTAAAAACCAAAAGTTGTTTACAAATAACAAACTATTTGGAACAAATGATGCGATTTCCCAAGCGTGGAATGTTTGAAAAATTACTCGAAGGAATGGATCGTCATGAATACTTTAAGTAACCAAAGTTATAAAAGAACTCGTAAAAGTTTCACAAGTTCATAAGTTCGTCCAAGAACCAAAAGAGAAACAATCTGATGTAAATAAATTTTAAAGTCAAAGACCAAAAGTTGTTTACAAAATGACAGAGCATTTGGACCAAATGATGCGATTTCCCGAGCATGGAATGTTCGAAAAATGTCTCGAAGGAATGGATCGCCATGAATACGTTAAGGAACCAAAGTTACAAAAGAACTCGTAAAAGTTTGACAAGTTTGGAAATTCAACCAAGAACCAAAAGAGAAACAATTCTGACATAAATAAGTTTTAAATTCAAAGACCAAAAGTTGTTTCCAAATGACAAAGCATTTGGACCAAATGATGCGATTTCCCGAGCATGGAATGTTCGAAAAATTACTCGAAGGAATGAATCGTCTTAAATACTTTAAGGAACCAAAGTTATAAAAGAACTCGTAAAAGTTTCACAAGTTCATAAGTTCGTCAAAGAACCAAAAGAGAAACAATCTGACGTAAATAAGTTTTAAATTCAAAGACCAAAAGTTGTTTACAAAATGACAAAGCATTTGGACCAAATGATACGATTTCCCGAGCATGGAATGTTCGAAAAATTACTCGAAGGAATGGTTCATCATGAATACTTTAAGGAACCAAAGTTATAAAATAACTTGAAAAAGTTTGACAAGTTTGGCAGTTCGTCCAAGACACAAAAGAGATACAATTCTGACGTAAATAAGTTTTTAATTCAAAGACCAAATCGTGCGAATTCCCGAGCATGGAATGCTCGAAAAATTTCTCAAAGGAATGGATTGTTTTGAATACTTTAAGGAATCGAAGTTATAAAAGAACTCATAACATTTTGACAAGCTCGTAAGTTCATCCAAGAACCAAAAGAGAAACAAGTCTCACTTAAATAAGTTTTTAATTTAAAAACCAAAAGTAGTTTAGAAATGACAAACTATTTGGACAAAACGATGCGATTTCCCAAACATGGAAGGTTCGAAAAATTACTCGAAGGAATGGATCGTCTTGAATACTTTAAGGAACCAAAGTTATAAAAGAACTCGTAAAAGTTTCACAAGTTCATAAGTTCGTCCAAGAACCAAAAGAGAAACAATCTGATGTAAATAAGTTTTTAATTCAAAGACCAAAAGTTGTTTAAAAAAATGACAAACCGTTTGGACCAAATGTTGCGATTTCTCGAGCATTGAATGCACGAAATATTGCTCAAAGGAATGAATCGTTTTGAACACTTTAAGGAATCGATGTTATAAAAGAACTCGTATTATTTTGACAAGCTAGTAAGTTCATCCAAGAACCAAAAGAGAAACAAGTCTCACTTAAATAAGTTTTTAATTTAAAAACCAAAAGTTGTTTACAAATGACAAACTATTTGGACCAAATGATGCGATTTCCCAAGCATGGAATGTTCGAAAAATTACTCGAAGGAATGGATAGTCCTGAATATTTCAAGGAACCAAAGTTATAACAGAACTCGTAAAAGTTTCACAAGTTCATAAGTTCATCCAAGAACCAAAAGAGAAACAATATGACGTAAATAAGTTTTAAATTCAAAGACGAAAAGTTGTTTACAAAATGACAAAGCATTTGGACCAAATGATGCGATTTCCCGAGCATGGAATGTTCGAAAAATAGCTCGAAGGAATGGATCGTCATGAATACGTTAAGGAACCAAAGTTATAAAAGAACTCGTAAAAGTTTCACAAGTTCATAAGTTCGTCCAAGAACCAAAAGAGAAACAATCTGATGCAAATAAGTTTTAAATTCAAAGGCCAAAAGTTTTTACAAAAATGACAAACCGTTTGGACCAAATGATGCGATTTCCCGAGCATCGAATGCTCGAAATATTGCTCAAAGGAATGGATCGTTTTGAACACTTTAAGGAATCGAAGTTATAAAAGAACTCATATTATTTTGACAAGCTCATAAGTTTATCCAAGAACCAAAAGAGAAACAAGTCTCACTTATATAAGTTCTTAATTTAAAAACCAAAAGTTGTTCACAAATGACAAACTATTTGGACCAAATGATGCTTATTTCACAAGCATGGAATGTTCGAAAAATTACTCGAAGGAATGGATAGTCCTGAATATTTTAAGGAACCAAAGTTATAAAAGAACTCGTAAAAGTTTCACAAGTTCATAAGTTCGTCCAAGAACCAAAAGAGAAACAATCTGACGTAAATAAGTTTTAAATTCAAAGACGAAAAGTTGTTTACAAAATGACAAAGCATTTGGACCAAATGATGCGATTTCCTGAGCATGGAATGTTCGAAAAATGGCTCGAAGGAATGGATCGTCATGAATACTTTAAGGAACCAAAGTTATAAAATAACCTGTAAATGTTTGACAAGTTTGGAAGTTCGTCCAAGAACCAGAAGAGAAACAATTCTGACGTAAATAAGTTTTTAATTCAAAGACCAAAAAGTTGTTTACGAATGACAAACTATTTTGGACCAATTGTTGTGATTTGCTAAGCATGGAATGCTCGAAAAATAGCTCAAAGGAATGGATCGTTCTGAAGACTTTAAGGAATCAAAGTCATAAATGAACTCATAACATTTCGACAAGCTCGTAAGTTCATCCAAGAACCAAAAGAGAAACAAGTCTCACTTAAATAAGTTTTTAATTTAAAAACCAAAAGTTGTTTACAAATGACAAACTATTTGGACCAAATGATGCGATTTCCCAAGCATGGAATGTTCGAAAAATTACTCGAAGGAATGGATAGTCCTGAATATTTCAAGGAACCAAAGTTATAACAGAACTCGTAAAAGTTTCACAAGTTCATAAGTTCATCCAAGAACCAAAAGAGAAACAATATGACGTAAATAAGTTTTAAATTCAAAGACGAAAAGTTGTTTACAAAATGACAAAGCATTTGGACCAAATGATGCGATTTCCCGAGCATGGAATGTTCGAAAAATGGCTCGAAGGAATGGATCGTCATGAATACGTTAAGGAACCAAAGTTATAAAAGAACTCGTAAAAGTTTCACAAGTTCATAAGTTCGTCCAAGAACCAAAAGAGAAACAATCTGATGCAAATAAGTTTTAAATTCAAAGGCCAAAAGTTTTTACAAAAATGACAAACCGTTTGGACCAAATGATGCGATTTCCCGAGCATCGAATGCTCGAAATATTGCTCAAAGGAATGGATCGTTTTGAACACTTAAAGGAATCGAAGTTATAAAAGAACTCATATTATTTTGACAAGCTCATAAGTTTATCCAAGAACCAAAAGAGAAACAAGTCTCACTTATATAAGTTCTTAATTTAAAAACCAAAAGTTGTTTACAAATGACAAACTATTTGGACCAAATGATGCTTATTTCACAAGCATGGAATGTTCGAAAAATTACTCGAAGGAATGAATCGTCTTGAATACTTTAAGGAACCAAAGTTATAAAAGAACTCGTAAAAGTTTCACAAGTTCATAAGTTCATCCAAGAACCAAAAGAGAAACAATCTGATGCAAATAAGTTTTAAATTCAAAGGCCAAAAGTTTTTACAAAAATGACAAACAATTTGGACCAAATGATGCGATTTCCCGAGCATCGAATGCTCGAAATATTGCTTAAAGGAATGGATCTTTTTGAACACTTTAAGGAATCCAAGTTATAAAAGAACTCGTATTATTTTGACAAGCTCGTAAGTTCATCCAAGAACCAAAAGAGAAACAAGTTTCACTTAAATAATTTTTTTAATTTAAAAACCAAAAGTTGTTTACAAATAACAAACTATTTGGACCAAATGATGCGATTTCCCAAGCGTGGAATGTTTGAAAAATTAGTCGAAGGAATGGATCGTCATGAATACTTTAAGTAACCAAAGTTATAAAAGAACTCGTAAAAGTTTCACAAGTTCATAAGTTCGTCCAAGAACCAAAAGAGAAACAATCTGACGTAAATAAATTTTAAAGTCAAAGACCAAAAGTTGTTTACAAAATGACAGAGCATTTGGACCAAATGATGCGATTTCCCGAGCATGGAATGTTCGAAAAATGTCTCGAAGGAATGGATCGCCATGAATACGTTAAGGAACCAAAGTTACAAAAGAACTCGTAAAAGTTTGACAAGTTTGGAAATTCATCCAAGAACCAAAAGAGAAACAATTCTGACATAAATAAGTTTTAAATTCAAAGACCAAAAGTTGTTTCCAAATGACAAAGCATTTGGACCAAATGATGCGATTTCCCGAGCATGGAATGTTCGAAAAATTACTCGAAGGAATGAATCGTCTTAAATACTTTAAGGAACCAAAGTTATAAAAGAACTCGTAAAAGTTTCACAAGTTCATAAGTTCGTCCAAGAACCAAAATAGAAACAATCTGACGTAAATAAGTTTTAAATTCAAAGACCAAAAGTTGTTTACAAAATGACAAAGCATTTGGACCAAATGATACGATTTCCCGAGCATGGAATGTTCGAAAAATTACTCGAAGGAATGGATCATCATGAATACTTTAAGGAACCAAAGTTATAAAATAACTTGAAAAAGTTTGACAAGTTTGGAAGTTCGTCCAAGAACCAAAAGAGATACAATTCTGACGTAAATAAGTTTTTAATTCAAAGACCAAATGGTGCGATTTCCCGAGCATGGAATGCTCGAAAAATTTCTCAAAGGAATGGATTGTTTTGAATACTTTAAGGAATCGAAGTTATAAAAGAACTCATAACATTTTGACAAGCTCGTAAGTTCATCCAAGAACCAAAAGAGAAACAAGTCTCACTTAAATAAGTTTTTAATTTAAAAACCAAAAGTAGTTTAGAAATGACAAACTATTTGGACAAAACGATGCGATTTCCCAAACATGGAAGGTTCGAAAAATTACTCGAAGGAATGGATCGTCTTGAATACTTTAAGGAACCAAAGTTATAAAAGAACTCGTAAAAGTTTCACAAGTTCATAAGTTCGTCCAAGAACCAAAAGAGAAACAATCTGATGTAAATAAGTTTTTAATTCAAAGACCAAAAGTTGTTTAAAAAAATGACAAACCGTTTGGACCAAATGTTGCGATTTCTCGAGCATTGAATGCACGAAATATTGCTCAAAGGAATGAATCGTTTTGAACACTTTAAGGAATCGATGTTATAAAAGAACTCGTATTATTTTGACAAGCTAGTAAGTTCATCCAAGAACCAAAAGAGAAACAAGTCTCACATATATAAGTTTTTAATTTAAAAACCAAAAGTAGTTTATGAATGACAAACTATTTGGACCAAACGATGTGATTTCCCAAGCATGGAATGTTCGAAAAATTACTCGAAGGAATGGATAGTCCTGAATATTTTAAGGAACCAAAGTTATAAAAGAACTCGTAAAAGTTTCACAAGTTCATAAGTTCGTCCAAGAACCAAAAGAGAAACAATCTGACGTAAATAAGTTTTAAATTCAAAGACGAAAAGTTGTTTACAAAATGACAAAGCATTTGGACCAAATGATGCGATTTCCTGAGCATGGAATGTTCGAAAAATGGCTCGAAGGAATGGATCGTCATGAATACTTTAAGGAACCAAAGTTATAAAATAACCTGTAAATGTTTGACAAGTTTGGAAGTTCGTCCAAGAACCAGAAGAGAAACAATTCTGACGTAAATAAGTTTTTAATTCAAAGACCAAAAAGTTGTTTACGAATGACAAACTATTTTGGACCAATTGTTGTGATTTGCTAAGCATGGAATGCTCGAAAAATAGCTCAAAGGAATGGATCGTACTGAAGACTTTAAGGAATCAAAGTCATAAATGAACTCGTAACATTTCGACAAGCTCGTAAGTTCATCCAAGAACCAAAAGAGAAACAAGTCTCACTTAAATAAGTTTTTAATTTAAAAACCAAAAGTTGTTTACAAATGACAAACTATTTGGACCAAATGATGCTTATTTCACAAGCATGGAATGTTCGAAAAATTACTCGAAGGAATGAATCATCTTGAATACTTTAAGGAACCAAAGTTATAAAAGAACTCGTAAAAGTTTCACAAGTTCATAAGTTCATCCAAGAACCAAAAGAGAAACAATCTGATGCAAATAAGTTTTAAATTCAAAGGCCAAAAGTTTTTACAAAAATGACAAACAATTTGGACCAAATGATGCGATTTCCCGAGCATCGAATGCTCGAAATATTGCTTAAAGGAATGGATCTTTTTGAACACTTTAAGGAATCCAAGTTATAAAAGAACTCATATTATTTTGACAAGCTCGTAAGTTCATCCAAGAACCAAAAGAGAAACAAGTTTCACTTAAATAATTTTTTTAATTTAAAAACCAAAAGTTGTTTACAAATAACAAACTATTTGGACCAAATGATGCGATTTCCCAAGCGTGGAATGTTTGAAAAATTAGTCGAAGGAATGGATCGTCATGAATACTTTAAGTAACCAAAGTTATAAAAGAACTCGTAAAAGTTTCACAAGTTCATAAGTTCGTCCAAGAACCAAAAGAGAAACAATCTGACGTAAATAAATTTTAAAGTCAAAGACCAAAAGTTGTTTACAAAATGACAGAGCATTTGGACCAAATGATGCGATTTCCCGAGCATGGAATGTTCGAAAAATGTCTCGAAGGAATGGATCGCCATGAATACGTTAAGGAACCAAAGTTACAAAAGAACTCGTAAAAGTTTGACAAGTTTGGAAATTCATCCAAGAACCAAAAGAGAAACAATTCTGACATAAATAAGTTTTAAATTCAAAGACCAAAAGTTGTTTCCAAATGACAAAGCATTTGGACCAAATGATGCGATTTCCCGAGCATGGAATGTTCGAAAAATTACTCGAAGGAATGAATCGTCTTAAATACTTTAAGGAACCAAAGTTATAAAAGAACTCGTAAAAGTTTCACAAGTTCATAAGTTCGTCCAAGAACCAAAATAGAAACAATCTGACGTAAATAAGTTTTAAATTCAAAGACCAAAAGTTGTTTACAAAAATGACAAAGCATTTGGACCAAATGATACGATTTCCCGAGCATGGAATGTTCGAAAAATTACTCGAAGGAATGGATCATCATGAATACTTTAAGGAACCAAAGTTATAAAATAACTTGAAAAAGTTTGACAAGTTTGGAAGTTCGTCCAAGAACCAAAAGAGATACAATTCTGACGTAAATAAGTTTTTAATTCAAAGACCAAATGGTGCGATTTCCCGAGCATGGAATGCTCGAAAAATTTCTCAAAGGAATGGATTGTTTTGAATACTTTAAGGAATCGAAGTTATAAAAGAACTCATAACATTTTGACAAGCTCGTAAGTTCATCCAAGAACCAAAAGAGAAACAAGTCTCACTTAAATAAGTTTTTAATTTAAAAACCAAAAGTAGTTTAGAAATGACAAACTATTTGGACAAAACGATGCGATTTCCCAAACATGGAAGGTTCGAAAAATTACTCGAAGGAATGGATCGTCTTGAATACTTTAAGGAACCAAAGTTATAAAAGAACTCGTAAAAGTTTCACAAGTTCATAAGTTCGTCCAAGAACCAAAAGAGAAACAATCTGATGCAAATAAGTTTTAAATTCAAAGGCCAAAAGTTTTTACAAAAATGACAAACAATTTGGACCAAATGATGCGATTTCCCGAGCATCAAATGCTCGAAATATTGCTTAAAGGAATGGATCTTTTTGAACACTTTAAGGAATCCAAGTTATAAAAGAACTCGTATTATTTTGACAAGCTCGTAAGTTCATCCAAGAACCAAAAGAGAAACAAGTTTCACTTAAATAATTTTTTTAATTTAAAAACCAAAAGTTGTTTACAAATAACAAACTATTTGGACCAAATGATGCGATTTCCCAAGCGTGGAATGTTTGAAAAATTACTCGCAGGAATGGATCGTCATGAATACTTTAAGGAACCAAAGTTATAAAAGAACTCGTAAAAGTTTCACAAGTTCATAAGTTCGTCCAAGAACCAAAAGAGAAACAATCTGACGTAAATAAAATTTAAAGTCAAAGACCAAAAGTTGTTTACAAAATGACAGAGCATTTGGACCAAATGATGCAATTTCCCGAGCATGGAATGTTCGAAAAATGTCTCGAAGGAATGGATCGCCATGAATACGTTAAGGAACCAAAGTTACAAAAGAACTCGTAAAAGTTTGACAAGTTTGGAAATTCATCCAAGAACCAAAAGAGAAACAATTCTGACATAAATAAGTTTTAAATTCAAAGACCAAAAGTTGTTTCCAAATGACAAAGCATTTGGACCAAATGATGCGATTTCCCGAGCATGGAATGTTCGAAAAATTACTCGAAGGAATGAATCGTCTTAAATACTTTAAGGAACCAAAGTTATAAAAGAACTCGTAAAAGTTTCACAAGTTCATAAGTTCGTCCAAGAACCAAAATAGAAAAAATCTGACGTAAATAAGTTTTAAATTCAAAGACCAAAAGTTGTTTACAAAATGACAAAGCATTTGGACCAAATGATACGATTTCCCGAGCATGGAATGTTCGAAAAATTACTCGAAGGAATGGATCATCATGAATACTTTAAGGAACCAAAGTTATAAAATAACTTGAAAAAGTTTGACAAGTTTGGAAGTTCGTCCAAGAACCAAAAGAGATACAATTCTGACGTAAATAAGTTTTTAATTCAAAGACCAAATGGTGCGATTTCTCGAGCATGGAATGCTCGAAAAATTTCTCAAAGGAATGGATTGTTTTGAATACTTTAAGGAATCGAAGTTATAAAAGAACTCATAACATTTTGACAAGCTCGTAAGTTCATCCAAGAACCAAAAGAGAAACAAGTCTCACTTAAATAAGTTTTTAATTTAAAAACCAAAAGTAGTTTAGAAATGACAAACTATTTGGACAAAACGATGCGATTTCCCAAACATGGAAGGTTCGAAAAATTACTCGAAGGAATGGATCGTCTTGAATACTTTAAGGAACCAAAGTTATAAAAGAACTCGTAAAAGTTTCACAAGTTCATAAGTTCGTCCAAGAACCAAAAGAGAAACAATCTGATGTAAATAAGTTTTTAATTCAAAGACCAAAAGTTGTTTAAAAAAATGACAAACCGTTTGGACCAAATGTTGCGATTTCTCGAGCATTGAATGCACGAAATATTGCTCAAAGGAATGAATCGTTTTGAACACTTTAAGGAATCGATGTTATAAAAGAACTCGTATTATTTTGACAAGCTAGTAAGTTCATCCAAGAACCAAAAGAGAAACAAGTCTCACTTATATAAGTTTTTAATTTAAAAACCAAAAGTAGTTTATGAATGACAAACTATTTGGACCAAACGATGTGATTTCCCAAGCATGGAATGTTCGAAAAATTACTCGAAGGAATGGATAGTCCTGAATATTTTAAGGAACCAAAGTTATAAAAGAACTCGTAAAAGTTTCACAAGTTCATAAGTTCGTCCAAGAACCAAAAGAGAAACAATCTGACGTAAATAAGTTTTAAATTCAAAGACGAAAAGTTGTTTACAAAATGACAAAGCATTTGGACCAAATGATGCGATTTCCTGAGCATGGAATGTTCGAAAAATGGCTCGAAGGAATGGATCGTCATGAATACTTTAAGGAACCAAAGTTATAAAATAACCTGTAAATGTTTGACAAGTTTGGAAGTTCGTCCAAGAACTAGAAGAGAAACAATTCTGACGTAAATAAGTTTTTAATTCAAAGACCAAAAAGTTGTTTACGAATGACAAACTATTTTGGACCAATTGTTGTGATTTGCTAAGCATGGAATGCTCGAAAAATAGCTCAAAGGAATGGATCGTTCTGAAGACTTTAAGGAATCAAAGTCATAAATGAACTCGTAACATTTCGGCAAGCTCGTAAGTTCATCCAAGAACCAAAAGAGAAACAAGTCTCACTTAAATAAGTTTTTAATTTAAAAACCAAAAGTTGTTTACAAATGACAAACTATTTGGACCAAATGATGCGATTTCCCAAGCATGGAATGTTCGAAAAATTACTCGAAGGAATGGATAGTCCTGAATATTTCAAGGAACCAAAGTTATAACAGAACTCGTAAAAGTTTCACAAGTTCATAAGTTCATCCAAGAACCAAAAGAGAAACAATATGACGTAAATAAGTTTTAAATTCAAAGACGAAAAGTTGTTTACAAAATGACAAAGCATTTGGACCAAATGATGCGATTTCCCGAGCATGGAATGTTCGAAAAATGGCTCGAAGGAATGGATCGTCATGAATACGTTAAGGAACCAAAGTTATAAAAGAACTCGCAAAAGTTTCACAAGTTCATAAGTTCGTCCAAGAACCAAAAGAGAAACAATCTGATGCAAATAAGTTTTAAATTCAAAGGCCAAAAGTTTTTACAAAAATGACAAACCGTTTGGACCAAATGATGCGATTTCCCGAGCATCGAATGCTCGAAATATTGCTCAAAGGAATGGATCGTTTTGAACACTTTAAGGAATCGAAGTTATAAAAGAACTCATATTATTTTGACAAGCTCATAAGTTTATCCAAGAACCAAAAGAGAAACAAGTCTCACTTATATAAGTTCTTAATTTAAAAACCAAAAGTTGTTTACAAATGACAAACTATTTGGACCAAATGATGCTTATTTCACAAGCATGGAATGTTCGAAAAATTACTCGAAGGAATGAATCGTCTTGAATACTTTAAGGAGCCAAAGTTATAAAAGAACTCGTAAAAGTTTCACAAGTTCATAAGTTCATCCAAGAACCAAAAGAGAAACAATCTGATGCAAATAAGTTTTAAATTCAAAGGCCAAAAGTTTTTACAAAAATGACAAACAATTTGGACCAAATGATGCGATTTCCCGAGCATCGAATGCTCGAAATATTGCTTAAAGGAATGGATCTTTTTGAACACTTTAAGGAATCCAAGTTATAAAAGAACTCATATTATTTTGACAAGCTCGTAAGTTCATCCAAGAACCAAAAGAGAAACAAGTTTCACTTAAATAATTTTTTTAATTTAAAAACCAAAAGTTGTTTACAAATAACAAACTATTTGGACCAAATGATGCGATTTCCCAAGCGTGGAATGTTTGAAAAATTAGTCGAAGGAATGGATCGTCATGAATACTTTAAGTAACCAAAGTTATAAAAGAACTCGTAAAAGTTTCACAAGTTCATAAGTTCGTCCAAGAACCAAAAGAGAAACAATCTGACGTAAATAAATTTTAAAGTCAAAGACCAAAAGTTGTTTACAAAATGACAGAGCATTTGGACCAAATGATGCGATTTCCCGAGCATGGAATGTTCGAAAAATGTCTCGAAGGAATGGATCGCCATGAATACGTTAAGGAACCAAAGTTACAAAAGAACTCGTAAAAGTTTGACAAGTTTGGAAATTCATCCAAGAACCAAAAGAGAAACAATTCTGAAATAAATAAGTTTTAAATTCAAAGACCAAAAGTTGTTTCCAAATGACAAAGCATTTGGACCAAATGATGCGATTTCCCGAGCATGGAATGTTCGAAAAATTACTCGAAGGAATGGATAGTCCTGAATATTTTAAGGAACCAAAGTTATAAAAGAACTCGTAAAAGTTTCACAAGTTCATAAGTTCGTCCAAGAACCAAAAGAGAAACAATCTGACGTAAATAAGTTTTAAATTCAAAGACGAAAAGTTGTTTACAAAATGACAAAGCATTTGGACCAAATGATGCGATTTCCTGAGCATGGAATGTTCGAAAAATGGCTCGAAGGAATGGATCGTCATGAATACTTTAAGGAACCAAAGTTATAAAATAACCTGTAAATGTTTGACAAGTTTGGAAGTTCGTCCAAGAACCAGAAGAGAAACAATTCTGACGTAAATAAGTTTTTAATTCAAAGACCAAAAAGTTGTTTACGAATGACAAACTATTTTGGACCAATTGTTGTGATTTGCTAAGCATGGAATGCTCGAAAAATAGCTCAAAGGAATGGATCGTTCTGAAGACTTTAAGGAATCAAAGTCATAAATGAACTCATAACATTTCGACAAGCTCGTAAGTTCATCCAAGAACCAAAAGAGAAACAAGTCTCACTTAAATAAGTTTTTAATTTAAAAACCAAAAGTTGTTTACAAATGACAAACTATTTGGACCAAATGATGCGATTTCCCAAGCATGGAATGTTCTAAAAATTACTCGAAGGAATGGATAGTCCTGAATATTTCAAGGAACCAAAGTTATAACAGAACTCGTAAAAGTTTCACAAGTTCATAAGTTCATCCAAGAACCAAAAGAGAAACAATATGACGTAAATAAGTTTTAAATTCAAAGACGAAAAGTTGTTTACAAAATGACAAAGCATTTGGACCAAATGATGCGATTTCCCGAGCATGGAATGTTCGAAAAATGGCTCGAAGGAATGGATCGTCATGAATACGTTAAGGAACCAAAGTTATAAAAGAACTCGTAAAAGTTTCACAAGTTCATAAGTTCGTCCAAGAACCAAAAGAGAAACAATCTGATGCAAATAAGTTTTTAATTCAAAGGCCAAAAGTTTTTACAAAAATGACAAACCGTTTGGACCAAATGATGCGATTTCCCGAGCATCGAATGCTCGAAATATTGCTCAAAGGAATGGATCGTTTTGAACACTTTAAGGAATCGAAGTTATAAAAGAACTCATATTATTTTGACAAGCTCATAAGTTTATCCAAGAACCAAAAGAGAAACAAGTCTCACTTATATAAGTTCTTAATTTAAAAACTAAAAGTTGTTTACAAATGACAAACTATTTGGACCAAATGATGCTTATTTCACAAGCATGGAATGTTCGAAAAATTACTCGAAGGAATGAATCGTCTTGAATACTTTAAGGAGCCAAAGTTATAAAAGAACTCGTAAAAGTTTCACAAGTTCATAAGTTCATCCAAGAACCAAAAGAGAAACAATCTGATGCAAATAAGTTTTAAATTCAAAGGCCAAAAGTTTTTACAAAAATGACAAACAATTTGGACCAAATGATGCGATTTCCCGAGCATCGAATGCTCGAAATATTGCTTAAAGGAATGGATCTTTTTGAACACTTTAAGGAATCCAAGTTATAAAAGAACTCCTATTATTTTGACAAGCTCGTAAGTTCATCCAAGAACCAAAAGAGAAACAAGTTTCACTTAAATAATTTTTTTAATTTAAAAACCAAAAGTTGTTTACAAATAACAAACTATTTGGACCAAATGATGCGATTTCCCAAGCGAGGAATGTTTGAAAAATTAGTCGAAGGAATGGATCGTCATGAATACTTTAAGTAACCAAAGTTATAAAAGAACTCGTAAAAGTTTCACAAGTTCATAAGTTCGTCCAAGAACCAAAAGAGAAACAATCTGACGTAAATAAGTTTTAAATTCAAAGACGAAAAGTTGTTTACAAAATGACAAAGCATTTGGACCAAATGATGCGATTTCCTGAGCATGGAATGTTCGAAAAATGGCTCGAAGGAATGGATCGTCATGAATACTTTAAGGAACCAAAGTTATAAAATAACCTGTAAATGTTTGACAAGTTTGGAAGTTCGTCCAAGAACCAGAAGAGAAACAATTCTGACGTAAATAAGTTTTTAATTCAAAGACCAAAAAGTTGTTTACGAATGACAAACTATTTTGGACCAATTGTTGTGATTTGCTAAGCATGGAATGCTCGAAAAATAGCTCAAAGGAATGGATCGTACTGAAGACTTTAAGGAATCAAAGTCATAAATGAACTCGTAACATTTCGACAAGCTCGTAAGTTCATCCAAGAACCAAAAGAGAAACAAGTCTCACTTAAATAAGTTTTTAATTTAAAAACCAAAAGTTGTTTACAAATGACAAACTATTTGGACCAAATGATGCTTATTTCACAAGCATGGAATGTTCGAAAAATTACTCGAAGGAATGAATCATCTTGAATACTTTAAGGAACCAAAGTTATAAAAGAACTCGTAAAAGTTTCACAAGTTCATAAGTTCATCCAAGAACCAAAAGAGAAACAATCTGATGCAAATAAGTTTTAAATTCAAAGGCCAAAAGTTTTTACAAAAATGACAAACAATTTGGACCAAATGATGCGATTTCCCGAGCATCGAATGCTCGAAATATTGCTTAAAGGAATGGATCTTTTTGAACACTTTAAGGAATCCAAGTTATAAAAGAACTCATATTATTTTGACAAGCTCGTAAGTTCATCCAAGAACCAAAAGAGAAACAAGTTTCACTTAAATAATTTTTTTAATTTAAAAACCAAAAGTTGTTTACAAATAACAAACTATTTGGACCAAATGATGCGATTTCCCAAGCGTGGAATGTTTGAAAAATTAGTCGAAGGAATGGATCGTCATGAATACTTTAAGTAACCAAAGTTATAAAAGAACTCGTAAAAGTTTCACAAGTTCATAAGTTCGTCCAAGAACCAAAAGAGAAACAATCTGACGTAAATAAATTTTAAAGTCAAAGACCAAAAGTTGTTTACAAAATGACAGAGCATTTGGACCAAATGATGCGATTTCCCGAGCATGGAATGTTCGAAAAATGTCTCGAAGGAATGGATCGCCATGAATACGTTAAGGAACCAAAGTTACAAAAGAACTCGTAAAAGTTTGACAAGTTTGGAAATTCATCCAAGAACCAAAAGAGAAACAATTCTGACATAAATAAGTTTTAAATTCAAAGACCAAAAGTTGTTTCCAAATGACAAAGCATTTGGACCAAATGATGCGATTTCCCGAGCATGGAATGTTCGAAAAATTACTCGAAGGAATGAATCGTCTTAAATACTTTAAGGAACCAAAGTTATAAAAGAACTCGTAAAAGTTTCACAAGTTCATAAGTTCGTCCAAGAACCAAAATAGAAACAATCTGACGTAAATAAGTTTTAAATTCAAAGACCAAAAGTTGTTTACAAAAATGACAAAGCATTTGGACCAAATGATACGATTTCCCGAGCATGGAATGTTCGAAAAATTACTCGAAGGAATGGATCATCATGAATACTTTAAGGAACCAAAGTTATAAAATAACTTGAAAAAGTTTGACAAGTTTGGAAGTTCGTCCAAGAACCAAAAGAGATACAATTCTGACGTAAATAAGTTTTTAATTCAAAGACCAAATGGTGCGATTTCCCGAGCATGGAATGCTCGAAAAATTTCTCAAAGGAATGGATTGTTTTGAATACTTTAAGGAATCGAAGTTATAAAAGAACTCATAACATTTTGACAAGCTCGTAAGTTCATCCAAGAACCAAAAGAGAAACAAGTCTCACTTAAATAAGTTTTTAATTTAAAAACCAAAAGTAGTTTAGAAATGACAAACTATTTGGACAAAACGATGCGATTTCCCAAACATGGAAGGTTCGAAAAATTACTCGAAGGAATGGATCGTCTTGAATACTTTAAGGAACCAAAGTTATAAAAGAACTCGTAAAAGTTTCACAAGTTCATAAGTTCGTCCAAGAACCAAAAGAGAAACAATCTGATGTAAATAAGTTTTTAATTCAAAGACCAAAAGTTGTTTAAAAAAATGACAAACCGTTTGGACCAAATGTTGCGATTTCTCGAGCATTGAATGCACGAAATATTGCTCAAAGGAATGAATCGTTTTGAACACTTTAAGGAATCGATGTTATAAAAGAACTCGTATTATTTTGACAAGCTAGTAAGTTCATCCAAGAACCAAAAGAGAAACAAGTCTCACTTATATAAGTTTTTAATTTAAAAACCAAAAGTAGTTTATGAATGACAAACTATTTGGACCAAACGATGTGATTTCCCAAGCATGGAATGTTCGAAAAATTACTCGAAGGAATGGATAGTCCTGAATATTTTAAGGAACCAAAGTTATAAAAGAACTCGTAAAAGTTTCACAAGTTCATAAGTTCGTCCAAGAACCAAAAGAGAAACAATCTGACGTAAATAAGTTTTAAATTCAAAGACGAAAAGTTGTTTACAAAATGACAAAGCATTTGGACCAAATGATGCGATTTCCTGAGCATGGAATGTTCGAAAAATGGCTCGAAGGAATGGATCGTCATGAATACTTTAAGGAACCAAAGTTATAAAATAACCTGTAAATGTTTGACAAGTTTGGAAGTTCGTCCAAGAACCAGAAGAGAAACAATTCTGACGTAAATAAGTTTTTAATTCAAAGACCAAAAAGTTGTTTACGAATGACAAACTATTTTGGACCAATTGTTGTGATTTGCTAAGCATGGAATGCTCGAAAAATAGCTCAAAGGAATGGATCGTTCTGAAGACTTTAAGGAATCAAAGTCATAAATGAACTCGTAACATTTCGACAAGCTCGTAAGTTCATCCAAGAACCAAAAGAGAAACAAGTCTCACTTAAATAAGTTTTTAATTTAAAAACCAAAAGTTGTTTACAAATGACAAACTATTTGGACCAAATGATGCGATTTCCCAAGCATGGAATGTTCGAAAAATTACTCGAAGGAATGGATAGTCCTGAATATTTCAAGGAACCAAAGTTATAACAGAACTCGTAAAAGTTTCACAAGTTCATAAGTTCATCCAAGAACCAAAAGAGAAACAATATGACGTAAATAAGTTTTAAATTCAAAGACGAAAAGTTGTTTACAAAATGACAAAGCATTTGGACCAAATGATGCGATTTCCCGAGCATGGAATGTTCGAAAAATGTCTCGAAGGAATGGATCGCCATGAATACGTTAAGGAACCAAAGTTACAAAAGAACTCGTAAAAGTTTGACAAGTTTGGAAATTCATCCAAGAACCAAAAGAGAAACAATTCTGACATAAATAAGTTTTAAATTCAAAGACCAAAAGTTGTTTCCAAATGACAAAGCATTTGGACCAAATGATGCGATTTCCCGAGCATGGAATGTTCGAAAAATTACTCGAAGGAATGAATCGTCTTAAATACTTTAAGGAACCAAAGTTATAAAAGAACTCGTAAAAGTTTCACAAGTTCATAAGTTCGTCCAAGAACCAAAATAGAAAAAATCTGACGTAAATAAGTTTTAAATTCAAAGACCAAAAGTTGTTTACAAAATGACAAAGCATTTGGACCAAATGACACGATTTCCCGAGCATGGAATGTTCGAAAAATTACTCGAAGGAATGGATCATCATGAATACTTTAAGGAACCAAAGTTATAAAATAACTTGAAAAAGTTTGACAAGTTTGGAAGTTCGTCCAAGAACCAAAAGAGATACAATTCTGACGTAAATAAGTTTTTAATTCAAAGACCAAATGGTGCGATTTCCCGAGCATGGAATGCTCGAAAAATTTCTCAAAGGAATGGATTGTTTTGAATACTTTAAGGAATCGAAGTTATAAAAGAACTCATAACATTTTGACAAGCTCGTAAGTTCATCCAAGAACCAAAAGAGAAACAAGTCTCACTTAAATAAGTTTTTAATTTAAAAACCAAAAGTAGTTTAGAAATGACAAACTATTTGGACAAAACGATGCGATTTCCCAAACATGGAAGGTTCGAAAAATTACTCGAAGGAATGGATCGTCTTGAATACTTTAAGGAACCAAAGTTATAAAAGAACTCGTAAAAGTTTCACAAGTTCATAAGTTCGTCCAAGAACCAAAAGAGAAACAATCTGATGTAAATAAGTTTTTAATTCAAAGACCAAAAGTTGTTTAAAAAAATGACAAACCGTTTGGACCAAATGTTGCGATTTCTCGAGCATTGAATGCACGAAATATTGCTCAAAGGAATGAATCGTTTTGAACACTTTAAGGAATCGATGTTATAAAAGAACTCGTATTATTTTGACAAGCTAGTAAGTTCATCCAAGAACCAAAAGAGAAACAAGTCTCACTTATATAAGTTTTTAATTTAAAAACCAAAAGTAGTTTATGAATGACAAACTATTTGGACCAAACGATGTGATTTCCCAAGCATGGAATGTTCGAAAAATTACTCGAAGGAATGGATAGTCCTGAATATTTTAAGGAACCAAAGTTATAAAAGAACTCGTAAAAGTTTCACAAGTTCATAAGTTCGTCCAAGAACCAAAAGAGAAACAATCTGACGTAAATAAGTTTTAAATTCAAAGACGAAAAGTTGTTTACAAAATGACAAAGCATTTGGACCAAATGATGCGATTTCCTGAGCATGGAATGTTCGAAAAATGGCTCGAAGGAATGGATCGTCATGAATACTTTAAGGAACCAAAGTTATAAAATAACCTGTAAATGTTTGACAAGTTTGGAAGTTCGTCCAAGAACCAGAAGAGAAACAATTCTGACGTAAATAAGTTTTTAATTCAAAGACCAAAAAGTTGTTTACGAATGACAAACTATTTTGGACCAATTGTTGTGATTTGCTAAGCATGGAATGCTCGAAAAATAGCTCAAAGGAATGGATCGTTCTGAAGACTTTAAGGAATCAAAGTCATAAATGAACTCGTAACATTTCGACAAGCTCGTAAGTTCATCCAAGAACCAAAAGAGAAACAAGTCTCACTTAAATAAGTTTTTAATTTAAAAACCAAAAGTTGTTTACAAATGACAAACTATTTGGACCAAATGATGCGATTTCCCAAGCATGGAATGTTCGAAAAATTACTCGAAGGAATGGATAGTCCTGAATATTTCAAGGAACCAAAGTTATAACAGAACTCGTAAAAGTTTCACAAGTTCATAAGTTCATCCAAGAACCAAAAGAGAAACAATATGACGTAAATAAGTTTTAAATTCAAAGACGAAAAGTTGTTTACAAAATGACAAAGCATTTGGACCAAATGATGCGATTTCCCGAGCATGGAATGTTCGAAAAATGGCTCGAAGGAATGGATCGTCATGAATACGTTAAGGAACCAAAGTTATAAAAGAACTCGCAAAAGTTTCACAAGTTCATAAGTTCGTCCAAGAACCAAAAGAGAAACAATCTGATGCAAATAAGTTTTTAATTCAAAGGCCAAAAGTTTTTACAAAAATGACAAACCGTTTGGACCAAATGATGCGATTTCCCGAGCATCGAATGCTCGAAATATTGCTCAAAGGAATGGATCGTTTTGAACACTTTAAGGAATCGAAGTTATAAAAGAACTCATATTATTTTGACAAGCTCATAAGTTTATCCAAGAACCAAAAGAGAAACAAGTCTCACTTATATAAGTTCTTAATTTAAAAACCAAAAGTTGTTTACAAATGACAAACTATTTGGACCAAATGATGCTTATTTCACAAGCATGGAATGTTCGAAAAATTACTCGAAGGAATGAATCGTCTTGAATACTTTAAGGAGCCAAAGTTATAAAAGAACTCGTAAAAGTTTCACAAGTTCATAAGTTCATCCAAGAACCAAAAGAGAAACAATCTGATGCAAATAAGTTTTAAATTCAAAGGCCAAAAGTTTTTACAAAAATGACAAACAATTTGGACCAAATGATGCGATTTCCCGAGCATCGAATGCTCGAAATATTGCTTAAAGGAATGGATCTTTTTGAACACTTTAAGGAATCCAAGTTATAAAAGAACTCATATTATTTTGACAAGCTCGTAAGTTCATCCAAGAACCAAAAGAGAAACAAGTCTCACTTAAATAATTTTTTTAATTTAAAAACCAAAAGTTGTTTACAAATAACAAACTATTTGGACCAAATGATGCGATTTCCCAAGCGTGGAATGTTTGAAAAATTAGTCGAAGGAATGGATCGTCATGAATACTTTAAGTAACCAAAGTTATAAAAGAACTCGTAAAAGTTTCACAAGTTCATAAGTTCGTCCAAGAACCAAAAGAGAAACAATCTGACGTAAATAAATTTTAAAGTCAAAGACCAAAAGTTGTTTACAAAATGACAGAGCATTTGGACCAAATGATGCGATTTCCCGAGCATGGAATGTTCGAAAAATGTCTCGAAGGAATGGATCGCCATGAATACGTTAAGGAACCAAAGTTACAAAAGAACTCGTAAAAGTTTGACAAGTTTGGAAATTCAACCAAGAACCAAAAGAGAAACAATTCTGACATAAATAAGTTTTAAATTCAAAGACCAAAAGTTGTTTCCAAATGACAAAGCATTTGGACCAAATGATGCGATTTCCCGAGCATGGAATGTTCGAAAAATTACTCGAAGGAATGAATCGTCTTAAATACTTTAAGGAACCAAAGTTATAAAAGAACTCGTAAAAGTTTCACAAGTTCATAAGTTCGTCAAAGAACCAAAAGAGAAACAATCTGACGTAAATAAGTTTTAAATTCAAAGACCAAAAGTTGTTTACAAAATGACAAAGCATTTGGACCAAATGATACGATTTCCCGAGCATGGAATGTTCGAAAAATTACTCGAAGGAATGGTTCATCATGAATACTTTAAGGAACCAAAGTTATAAAATAACTTGAAAAAGTTTGACAAGTTTGGCAGTTCGTCCAAGACACAAAAGAGTTACAATTCTGACGTAAATAAGTTTTTAATTCAAAGACCAAATCGTGCGAATTCCCGAGCATGGAATGCTCGAAAAATTTCTCAAAGGAATGGATTGTTTTGAATACTTTAAGGAATCGAAGTTATAAAAGAACTCATAACATTTTGACAAGCTCGTAAGTTCATCCAAGAACCAAAAGAGAAACAAGTCTCACTTAAATAAGTTTTTAATTTAAAAACCAAAAGTAGTTTAGAAATGACAAACTATTTGGACAAAACGATGCGATTTCCCAAACATGGAAGGTTCGAAAAATTACTCGAAGGAATGGATCGTCTTGAATACTTTAAGGAACCAAAGTTATAAAAGAACTCGTAAAAGTTTCACAAGTTCATAAGTTCGTCCAAGAACCAAAAGAGAAACAATCTGATGTAAATAAGTTTTTAATTCAAAGACCAAAAGTTGTTTAAAAAAATGACAAACCGTTTGGACCAAATGTTGCGATTTCTCGAGCATTGAATGCACGAAATATTGCTCAAAGGAATGAATCGTTTTGAACACTTTAAGGAATCGATGTTATAAAAGAACTCGTATTATTTTGACAAGCTAGTAAGTTCATCCAAGAACCAAAAGAGAAACAAGTCTCACTTATATAAGTTTTTAATTTAAAAACCAAAAGTAGTTTATGAATGACAAACTATTTGGACCAAACGATGTGATTTCCCAAGCATGGAATGTTCGAAAAATTACTCGAAGGAATGGATAGTCCTGAATATTTTAAGGAACCAAAGTTATAAAAGAACTCGTAAAAGTTTCACAAGTTCATAAGTTCGTCCAAGAACCAAAAGAGAAACAATCTGACGTAAATAAGTTTTAAATTCAAAGACGAAAAGTTGTTTACAAAATGACAAAGCATTTGGACCAAATGATGCGATTTCCTGAGCATGGAATGTTCGAAAAATGGCTCGAAGGAATGGATCGTCATGAATACTTTAAGGAACCAAAGTTATAAAATAACCTGTAAATGTTTGACAAGTTTGGAAGTTCGTCCAAGAACCAGAAGAGAAACAATTCTGACGTAAATAAGCTTTTAATTCAAAGACCAAAAAGTTGTTTACGAATGACAAACTATTTTGGACCAATTGTTGTGATTTGCTAAGCATGGAATGCTCGAAAAATAGCTCAAAGGAATGGATCGTTCTGAAGACTTTAAGGAATCAAAGTCATAAATGAACTCGTAACATTTCGACAAGCTCGTAAGTTCATCCAAGAACCAAAAGAGAAACAAGTCTCACTTAAATAAGTTTTTAATTTAAAAACCAAAAGTTGTTTACAAATGACAAACTATTTGGACCAAATGATGCGATTTCCCAAGCATGGAATGTTCGAAAAATTACTCGAAGGAATGGATAGTCCTGAATATTTCAAGGAACCAAAGTTATAACAGAACTCGTAAAAGTTTCACAAGTTCATAAGTTCATCCAAGAACCAAAAGAGAAACAATATGACGTAAATAAGTTTTAAATTCAAAGACGAAAAGTTGTTTACAAAATGACAAAGCATTTGGACCAAATGATGCGATTTCCCGAGCATGGAATGTTCGAAAAATGGCTCGAAGGAATGGATCGTCATGAATACGTTAAGGAACCAAAGTTATAAAAGAACTCGTAAAAGTTTCACAAGTTCATAAGTTCGTCCAAGAACCAAAATAGAAAAAATCTGACGTAAATAAGTTTTAAATTCAAAGACCAAAAGTTGTTTACAAAATGACAAAGCATTTGGACCAAATGACACGATTTCCCGAGCATGGAATGTTCGAAAAATTACTCGAAGGAATGGATCATCATGAATACTTTAAGGAACCAAAGTTATAAAATAACTTGAAAAAGTTTGACAAGTTTGGAAGTTCGTCCAAGAACCAAAAGAGATACAATTCTGACGTAAATAAGTTTTTAATTCAAAGACCAAATGGTGCGATTTCCCGAGCATGGAATGCTCGAAAAATTTCTCAAAGGAATGGATTGTTTTGAATACTTTAAGGAATCGAAGTTATAAAAGAACTCATAACATTTTGACAAGCTCGTAAGTTCATCCAAGAACCAAAAGAGAAACAAGTCTCACTTAAATAAGTTTTTAATTTAAAAACCAAAAGTAGTTTAGAAATGACAAACTATTTGGACAAAACGATGCGATTTCCCAAACATGGAAGGTTCGAAAAATTACTCGAAGGAATGGATCGTCTTGAATACTTTAAGGAACCAAAGTTATAAAAGAACTCGTAAAAGTTTCACAAGTTCATAAGTTCGTCCAAGAACCAAAAGAGAAACAATCTGATGTAAATAAGTTTTTAATTCAAAGACCAAAAGTTGTTTAAAAAAATGACAAACCGTTTGGACCAAATGTTGCGATTTCTCGAGCATTGAATGCACGAAATATTGCTCAAAGGAATGAATCGTTTTGAACACTTTAAGGAATCGATGTTATAAAAGAACTCGTATTATTTTGACAAGCTAGTAAGTTCATCCAAGAACCAAAAGAGAAACAAGTCTCACTTATATAAGTTTTTAATTTAAAAACCAAAAGTAGTTTATGAATGACAAACTATTTGGACCAAACGATGTGATTTCCCAAGCATGGAATGTTCGAAAAATTACTCGAAGGAATGGATAGTCCTGAATATTTTAAGGAACCAAAGTTATAAAAGAACTCGTAAAAGTTTCACAAGTTCATAAGTTCGTCCAAGAACCAAAAGAGAAACAATCTGACGTAAATAAGTTTTAAATTCAAAGACGAAAAGTTGTTTACAAAATGACAAAGCATTTGGACCAAATGATGCGATTTCCTGAGCATGGAATGTTCGAAAAATGGCTCGAAGGAATGGATCGTCATGAATACTTTAAGGAACCAAAGTTATAAAATAACCTGTAAATGTTTGACAAGTTTGGAAGTTCGTCCAAGAACCAGAAGAGAAACAATTCTGACGTAAATAAGTTTTTAATTCAAAGACCAAAAAGTTGTTTACGAATGACAAACTATTTTGGACCAATTGTTGTGATTTGCTAAGCATGGAATGCTCGAAAAATAGCTCAAAGGAATGGATCGTTCTGAAGACTTTAAGGAATCAAAGTCATAAATGAACTCGTAACATTTCGACAAGCTCGTAAGTTCATCCAAGAACCAAAAGAGAAACAAGTCTCACTTAAATAAGTTTTTAATTTAAAAACCAAAAGTTGTTTACAAATGACAAACTATTTGGACCAAATGATGCGATTTCCCAAGCATGGAATGTTCGAAAAATTACTCGAAGGAATGGATAGTCCTGAATATTTCAAGGAACCAAAGTTATAACAGAACTCGTAAAAGTTTCACAAGTTCATAAGTTCATCCAAGAACCAAAAGAGAAACAATATGACGTAAATAAGTTTTAAATTCAAAGACGAAAAGTTGTTTACAAAATGACAAAGCATTTGGACCAAATGATGCGATTTCCCGAGCATGGAATGTTCGAAAAATGGCTCGAAGGAATGGATCGTCATGAATACGTTAAGGAACCAAAGTTATAAAAGAACTCGCAAAAGTTTCACAAGTTCATAAGTTCGTCCAAGAACCAAAAGAGAAACAATCTGATGCAAATAAGTTTTTAATTCAAAGGCCAAAAGTTTTTACAAAAATGACAAACCGTTTGGACCAAATGATGCGATTTCCCGAGCATCGAATGCTCGAAATATTGCTCAAAGGAATGGATCGTTTTGAACACTTTAAGGAATCGAAGTTATAAAAGAACTCATATTATTTTGACAAGCTCATAAGTTTATCCAAGAACCAAAAGAGAAACAAGTCTCACTTATATAAGTTCTTAATTTAAAAACCAAAAGTTGTTTACAAATGACAAACTATTTGGACCAAATGATGCTTATTTCACAAGCATGGAATGTTCGAAAAATTACTCGAAGGAATGAATCGTCTTGAATACTTTAAGGAGCCAAAGTTATAAAAGAACTCGTAAAAGTTTCACAAGTTCATAAGTTCATCCAAGAACCAAAAGAGAAACAATCTGATGCAAATAAGTTTTAAATTCAAAGGCCAAAAGTTTTTACAAAAATGACAAACAATTTGGACCAAATGATGCGATTTCCCGAGCATCGAATGCTCGAAATATTGCTTAAAGGAATGGATCTTTTTGAACACTTTAAGGAATCCAAGTTATAAAAGAACTCATATTATTTTGACAAGCTCGTAAGTTCATCCAAGAACCAAAAGAGAAACAAGTCTCACTTAAATAATTTTTTTAATTTAAAAACCAAAAGTTGTTTACAAATAACAAACTATTTGGACCAAATGATGCGATTTCCCAAGCGTGGAATGTTTGAAAAATTAGTCGAAGGAATGGATCGTCATGAATACTTTAAGTAACCAAAGTTATAAAAGAACTCGTAAAAGTTTCACAAGTTCATAAGTTCGTCCAAGAACCAAAAGAGAAACAATCTGACGTAAATAAATTTTAAAGTCAAAGACCAAAAGTTGTTTACAAAATGACAGAGCATTTGGACCAAATGATGCGATTTCCCGAGCATGGAATGTTCGAAAAATGTCTCGAAGGAATGGATCGCCATGAATACGTTAAGGAACCAAAGTTACAAAAGAACTCGTAAAAGTTTGACAAGTTTGGAAATTCAACCAAGAACCAAAAGAGAAACAATTCTGACATAAATAAGTTTTAAATTCAAAGACCAAAAGTTGTTTCCAAATGACAAAGCATTTGGACCAAATGATGCGATTTCCCGAGCATGGAATGTTCGAAAAATTACTCGAAGGAATGAATCGTCTTAAATACTTTAAGGAACCAAAGTTATAAAAGAACTCGTAAAAGTTTCACAAGTTCATAAGTTCGTCAAAGAACCAAAAGAGAAACAATCTGACGTAAATAAGTTTTAAATTCAAAGACCAAAAGTTGTTTACAAAATGACAAAGCATTTGGACCAAATGATACGATTTCCCGAGCATGGAATGTTCGAAAAATTACTCGAAGGAATGGTTCATCATGAATACTTTAAGGAACCAAAGTTATAAAATAACTTGAAAAAGTTTGACAAGTTTGGCAGTTCGTCCAAGACACAAAAGAGTTACAATTCTGACGTAAATAAGTTTTTAATTCAAAGACCAAATCGTGCGAATTCCCGAGCATGGAATGCTCGAAAAATTTCTCAAAGGAATGGATTGTTTTGAATACTTTAAGGAATCGAAGTTATAAAAGAACTCATAACATTTTGACAAGCTCGTAAGTTCATCCAAGAACCAAAAGAGAAACAAGTCTCACTTAAATAAGTTTTTAATTTAAAAACCAAAAGTAGTTTAGAAATGACAAACTATTTGGACAAAACGATGCGATTTCCCAAACATGGAAGGTTCGAAAAATTACTCGAAGGAATGGATCGTCTTGAATACTTTAAGGAACCAAAGTTATAAAAGAACTCGTAAAAGTTTCACAAGTTCATAAGTTCGTCCAAGAACCAAAAGAGAAACAATCTGATGTAAATAAGTTTTTAATTCAAAGACCAAAAGTTGTTTAAAAAAATGACAAACCGTTTGGACCAAATGTTGCGATTTCTCGAGCATTGAATGCACGAAATATTGCTCAAAGGAATGAATCGTTTTGAACACTTTAAGGAATCGATGTTATAAAAGAACTCGTATTATTTTGACAAGCTAGTAAGTTCATCCAAGAACCAAAAGAGAAACAAGTCTCACTTATATAAGTTTTTAATTTAAAAACCAAAAGTAGTTTATGAATGACAAACTATTTGGACCAAACGATGTGATTTCCCAAGCATGGAATGTTCGAAAAATTACTCGAAGGAATGGATAGTCCTGAATATTTTAAGGAACCAAAGTTATAAAAGAACTCGTAAAAGTTTCACAAGTTCATAAGTTCGTCCAAGAACCAAAAGAGAAACAATCTGACGTAAATAAGTTTTAAATTCAAAGACGAAAAGTTGTTTACAAAATGACAAAGCATTTGGACCAAATGATGCGATTTCCTGAGCATGGAATGTTCGAAAAATGGCTCGAAGGAATGGATCGTCATGAATACTTTAAGGAACCAAAGTTATAAAATAACCTGTAAATGTTTGACAAGTTTGGAAGTTCGTCCAAGAACCAGAAGAGAAACAATTCTGACGTAAATAAGTTTTTAATTCAAAGACCAAAAAGTTGTTTACGAATGACAAACTATTTTGGACCAATTGTTGTGATTTGCTAAGCATGGAATGCTCGAAAAATAGCTCAAAGGAATGGATCGTTCTGAAGACTTTAAGGAATCAAAGTCATAAATGAACTCGTAACATTTCGACAAGCTCGTAAGTTCATCCAAGAACCAAAAGAGAAACAAGTCTCACTTAAATAAGTTTTTAATTTAAAAACCAAAAGTTGTTTACAAATGACAAACTATTTGGACCAAATGATGCGATTTCCCAAGCATGGAATGTTCGAAAAATTACTCGAAGGAATGGATAGTCCTGAATATTTCAAGGAACCAAAGTTATAACAGAACTCGTAAAAGTTTCACAAGTTCATAAGTTCATCCAAGAACCAAAAGAGAAACAATATGACGTAAATAAGTTTTAAATTCAAAGACGAAAAGTTGTTTACAAAATGACAAAGCATTTGGACCAAATGATGCGATTTCCCGAGCATGGAATGTTCGAAAAATGGCTCGAAGGAATGGATCGTCATGAATACGTTAAGGAACCAAAGTTATAAAAGAACTCGCAAAAGTTTCACAAGTTCATAAGTTCGTCCAAGAACCAAAAGAGAAACAATCTGATGCAAATAAGTTTTTAATTCAAAGGCCAAAAGTTTTTACAAAAATGACAAACCGTTTGGACCAAATGATGCGATTTCCCGAGCATCGAATGCTCGAAATATTGCTCAAAGGAATGGATCGTTTTGAACACTTTAAGGAATCGAAGTTATAAAAGAACTCATATTATTTTGACAAGCTCATAAGTTTATCCAAGAACCAAAAGAGAAACAAGTCTCACTTATATAAGTTCTTAATTTAAAAACCAAAAGTTGTTTACAAATGACAAACTATTTGGACCAAATGATGCTTATTTCACAAGCATGGAATGTTCGAAAAATTACTCGAAGGAATGAATCGTCTTGAATACTTTAAGGAGCCAAAGTTATAAAAGAACTCGTAAAAGTTTCACAAGTTCATAAGTTCATCCAAGAACCAAAAGAGAAACAATCTGATGCAAATAAGTTTTAAATTCAAAGGCCAAAAGTTTTTACAAAAATGACAAACAATTTGGACCAAATGATGCGATTTCCCGAGCATCGAATGCTCGAAATATTGCTTAAAGGAATGGATCTTTTTGAACACTTTAAGGAATCCAAGTTATAAAAGAACTCATATTATTTTGACAAGCTCGTAAGTTCATCCAAGAACCAAAAGAGAAACAAGTCTCACTTAAATAATTTTTTTAATTTAAAAACCAAAAGTTGTTTACAAATAACAAACTATTTGGACCAAATGATGCGATTTCCCAAGCGTGGAATGTTTGAAAAATTAGTCGAAGGAATGGATCGTCATGAATACTTTAAGTAACCAAAGTTATAAAAGAACTCGTAAAAGTTTCACAAGTTCATAAGTTCGTCCAAGAACCAAAAGAGAAACAATCTGACGTAAATAAATTTTAAAGTCAAAGACCAAAAGTTGTTTACAAAATGACAGAGCATTTGGACCAAATGATGCGATTTCCCGAGCATGGAATGTTCGAAAAATGTCTCGAAGGAATGGATCGCCATGAATACGTTAAGGAACCAAAGTTACAAAAGAACTCGTAAAAGTTTGACAAGTTTGGAAATTCATCCAAGAACCAAAAGAGAAACAATTCTGACATAAATAAGTTTTAAATTCAAAGACCAAAAGTTGTTTCCAAATGACAAAGCATTTGGACCAAATGATGCGATTTCCCGAGCATGGAATGTTCGAAAAATTACTCGAAGGAATGAATCGTCTTAAATACTTTAAGGAACCAAAGTTATAAAAGAACTCGTAAAAGTTTCACAAGTTCATAAGTTCGTCCAAGAACCAAAATAGAAAAAATCTGACGTAAATAAGTTTTAAATTCAAAGACCAAAAGTTGTTTACAAAATGACAAAGCATTTGGACCAAATGACACGATTTCCCGAGCATGGAATGTTCGAAAAATTACTCGAAGGAATGGATCATCATGAATACTTTAAGGAACCAAAGTTATAAAATAACTTGAAAAAGTTTGACAAGTTTGGAAGTTCGTCCAAGAACCAAAAGAGATACAATTCTGACGTAAATAAGTTTTTAATTCAAAGACCAAATGGTGCGATTTCCCGAGCATGGAATGCTCGAAAAATTTCTCAAAGGAATGGATTGTTTTGAATACTTTAAGGAATCGAAGTTATAAAAGAACTCATAACATTTTGACAAGCTCGTAAGTTCATCCAAGAACCAAAAGAGAAACAAGTCTCACTTAAATAAGTTTTTAATTTAAAAACCAAAAGTAGTTTAGAAATGACAAACTATTTGGACAAAACGATGCGATTTCCCAAACATGGAAGGTTCGAAAAATTACTCGAAGGAATGGATCGTCTTGAATACTTTAAGGAACCAAAGTTATAAAAGAACTCGTAAAAGTTTCACAAGTTCATAAGTTCGTCCAAGAACCAAAAGAGAAACAATCTGATGTAAATAAGTTTTTAATTCAAAGACCAAAAGTTGTTTAAAAAAATGACAAACCGTTTGGACCAAATGTTGCGATTTCTCGAGCATTGAATGCACGAAATATTGCTCAAAGGAATGAATCGTTTTGAACACTTTAAGGAATCGATGTTATAAAAGAACTCGTATTATTTTGACAAGCTAGTAAGTTCATCCAAGAACCAAAAGAGAAACAAGTCTCACTTATATAAGTTTTTAATTTAAAAACCAAAAGTAGTTTATGAATGACAAACTATTTGGACCAAACGATGTGATTTCCCAAGCATGGAATGTTCGAAAAATTACTCGAAGGAATGGATAGTCCTGAATATTTTAAGGAACCAAAGTTATAAAAGAACTCGTAAAAGTTTCACAAGTTCATAAGTTCGTCCAAGAACCAAAAGAGAAACAATCTGACGTAAATAAGTTTTAAATTCAAAGACGAAAAGTTGTTTACAAAATGACAAAGCATTTGGACCAAATGATGCGATTTCCTGAGCATGGAATGTTCGAAAAATGGCTCGAAGGAATGGATCGTCATGAATACTTTAAGGAACCAAAGTTATAAAATAACCTGTAAATGTTTGACAAGTTTGGAAGTTCGTCCAAGAACCAGAAGAGAAACAATTCTGACGTAAATAAGTTTTTAATTCAAAGACCAAAAAGTTGTTTACGAATGACAAACTATTTTGGACCAATTGTTGTGATTTGCTAAGCATGGAATGCTCGAAAAATAGCTCAAAGGAATGGATCGTTCTGAAGACTTTAAGGAATCAAAGTCATAAATGAACTCGTAACATTTCGACAAGCTCGTAAGTTCATCCAAGAACCAAAAGAGAAACAAGTCTCACTTAAATAAGTTTTTAATTTAAAAACCAAAAGTTGTTTACAAATGACAAACTATTTGGACCAAATGATGCGATTTCCCAAGCATGGAATGTTCGAAAAATTACTCGAAGGAATGGATAGTCCTGAATATTTCAAGGAACCAAAGTTATAACAGAACTCGTAAAAGTTTCACAAGTTCATAAGTTCATCCAAGAACCAAAAGAGAAACAATATGACGTAAATAAGTTTTAAATTCAAAGACGAAAAGTTGTTTACAAAATGACAAAGCATTTGGACCAAATGATGCGATTTCCCGAGCATGGAATGTTCGAAAAATGGCTCGAAGGAATGGATCGTCATGAATACGTTAAGGAACCAAAGTTATAAAAGAACTCGCAAAAGTTTCACAAGTTCATAAGTTCGTCCAAGAACCAAAAGAGAAACAATCTGATGCAAATAAGTTTTTAATTCAAAGGCCAAAAGTTTTTACAAAAATGACAAACCGTTTGGACCAAATGATGCGATTTCCCGAGCATCGAATGCTCGAAATATTGCTCAAAGGAATGGATCGTTTTGAACACTTTAAGGAATCGAAGTTATAAAAGAACTCATATTATTTTGACAAGCTCATAAGTTTATCCAAGAACCAAAAGAGAAACAAGTCTCACTTATATAAGTTCTTAATTTAAAAACCAAAAGTTGTTTACAAATGACAAACTATTTGGACCAAATGATGCTTATTTCACAAGCATGGAATGTTCGAAAAATTACTCGAAGGAATGAATCGTCTTGAATACTTTAAGGAGCCAAAGTTATAAAAGAACTCGTAAAAGTTTCACAAGTTCATAAGTTCATCCAAGAACCAAAAGAGAAACAATCTGATGCAAATAAGTTTTAAATTCAAAGGCCAAAAGTTTTTACAAAAATGACAAACAATTTGGACCAAATGATGCGATTTCCCGAGCATCGAATGCTCGAAATATTGCTTAAAGGAATGGATCTTTTTGAACACTTTAAGGAATCCAAGTTATAAAAGAACTCATATTATTTTGACAAGCTCGTAAGTTCATCCAAGAACCAAAAGAGAAACAAGTCTCACTTAAATAATTTTTTTAATTTAAAAACCAAAAGTTGTTTACAAATAACAAACTATTTGGACCAAATGATGCGATTTCCCAAGCGTGGAATGTTTGAAAAATTAGTCGAAGGAATGGATCGTCATGAATACTTTAAGTAACCAAAGTTATAAAAGAACTCGTAAAAGTTTCACAAGTTCATAAGTTCGTCCAAGAACCAAAAGAGAAACAATCTGACGTAAATAAATTTTAAAGTCAAAGACCAAAAGTTGTTTACAAAATGACAGAGCATTTGGACCAAATGATGCGATTTCCCGAGCATGGAATGTTCGAAAAATGTCTCGAAGGAATGGATCGCCATGAATACGTTAAGGAACCAAAGTTACAAAAGAACTCGTAAAAGTTTGACAAGTTTGGAAATTCAACCAAGAACCAAAAGAGAAACAATTCTGACATAAATAAGTTTTAAATTCAAAGACCAAAAGTTGTTTCCAAATGACAAAGCATTTGGACCAAATGATGCGATTTCCCGAGCATGGAATGTTCGAAAAATTACTCGAAGGAATGAATCGTCTTAAATACTTTAAGGAACCAAAGTTATAAAAGAACTCGTAAAAGTTTCACAAGTTCATAAGTTCGTCAAAGAACCAAAAGAGAAAAAATCTGACGTAAATAAGTTTTAAATTCAAAGACCAAAAGTTGTTTACAAAATGACAAAGCATTTGGACCAAATGATACGATTTCCCGAGCATGGAATGTTCGAAAAATTACTCGAAGGAATGGTTCATCATGAATACTTTAAGGAACCAAAGTTATAAAATAACTTGAAAAAGTTTGACAAGTTTGGCAGTTCGTCCAAGACACAAAAGAGTTACAATTCTGACGTAAATAAGTTTTTAATTCAAAGACCAAATCGTGCGAATTCCCGAGCATGGAATGCTCGAAAAATTTCTCAAAGGAATGGATTGTTTTGAATACTTTAAGGAATCGAAGTTATAAAAGAACTCATAACATTTTGACAAGCTCGTAAGTTCATCCAAGAACCAAAAGAGAAACAAGTCTCACTTAAATAAGTTTTTAATTTAAAAACCAAAAGTAGTTTAGAAATGACAAACTATTTGGACAAAACGATGCGATTTCCCAAACATGGAAGGTTCGAAAAATTACTCGAAGGAATGGATCGTCTTGAATACTTTAAGGAACCAAAGTTATAAAAGAACTCGTAAAAGTTTCACAAGTTCATAAGTTCGTCCAAGAACCAAAAGAGAAACAATCTGATGTAAATAAGTTTTTAATTCAAAGACCAAAAGTTGTTTAAAAAAATGACAAACCGTTTGGACCAAATGTTGCGATTTCTCGAGCATTGAATGCACGAAATATTGCTCAAAGGAATGAATCGTTTTGAACACTTTAAGGAATCGATGTTATAAAAGAACTCGTATTATTTTGACAAGCTAGTAAGTTCATCCAAGAACCAAAAGAGAAACAAGTCTCACTTATATAAGTTTTTAATTTAAAAACCAAAAGTAGTTTATGAATGACAAACTATTTGGACCAAACGATGTGATTTCCCAAGCATGGAATGTTCGAAAAATTACTCGAAGGAATGGATAGTCCTGAATATTTTAAGGAACCAAAGTTATAAAAGAACTCGTAAAAGTTTCACAAGTTCATAAGTTCGTCCAAGAACCAAAAGAGAAACAATCTGACGTAAATAAGTTTTAAATTCAAAGACGAAAAGTTGTTTACAAAATGACAAAGCATTTGGACCAAATGATGCGATTTCCTGAGCATGGAATGTTCGAAAAATGGCTCGAAGGAATGGATCGTCATGAATACTTTAAGGAACCAAAGTTATAAAATAACCTGTAAATGTTTGACAAGTTTGGAAGTTCGTCCAAGAACCAGAAGAGAAACAATTCTGACGTAAATAAGTTTTTAATTCAAAGACCAAAAAGTTGTTTACGAATGACAAACTATTTTGGACCAATTGTTGTGATTTGCTAAGCATGGAATGCTCGAAAAATAGCTCAAAGGAATGGATCGTTCTGAAGACTTTAAGGAATCAAAGTCATAAATGAACTCGTAACATTTCGACAAGCTCGTAAGTTCATCCAAGAACCAAAAGAGAAACAAGTCTCACTTAAATAAGTTTTTAATTTAAAAACCAAAAGTTGTTTACAAATGACAAACTATTTGGACCAAATGATGCGATTTCCCAAGCATGGAATGTTCGAAAAATTACTCGAAGGAATGGATAGTCCTGAATATTTCAAGGAACCAAAGTTATAACAGAACTCGTAAAAGTTTCACAAGTTCATAAGTTCATCCAAGAACCAAAAGAGAAACAATATGACGTAAATAAGTTTTAAATTCAAAGACGAAAAGTTGTTTACAAAATGACAAAGCATTTGGACCAAATGATGCGATTTCCCGAGCATGGAATGTTCGAAAAATGGCTCGAAGGAATGGATCGTCATGAATACGTTAAGGAACCAAAGTTATAAAAGAACTCGCAAAAGTTTCACAAGTTCATAAGTTCGTCCAAGAACCAAAAGAGAAACAATCTGATGCAAATAAGTTTTTAATTCAAAGGCCAAAAGTTTTTACAAAAATGACAAACCGTTTGGACCAAATGATGCGATTTCCCGAGCATCGAATGCTCGAAATATTGCTCAAAGGAATGGATCGTTTTGAACACTTTAAGGAATCGAAGTTATAAAAGAACTCATATTATTTTGACAAGCTCATAAGTTTATCCAAGAACCAAAAGAGAAACAAGTCTCACTTATATAAGTTCTTAATTTAAAAACCAAAAGTTGTTTACAAATGACAAACTATTTGGACCAAATGATGCTTATTTCACAAGCATGGAATGTTCGAAAAATTACTCGAAGGAATGAATCGTCTTGAATACTTTAAGGAGCCAAAGTTATAAAAGAACTCGTAAAAGTTTCACAAGTTCATAAGTTCATCCAAGAACCAAAAGAGAAACAATCTGATGCAAATAAGTTTTAAATTCAAAGGCCAAAAGTTTTTACAAAAATGACAAACAATTTGGACCAAATGATGCGATTTCCCGAGCATCGAATGCTCGAAATATTGCTTAAAGGAATGGATCTTTTTGAACACTTTAAGGAATCCAAGTTATAAAAGAACTCATATTATTTTGACAAGCTCGTAAGTTCATCCAAGAACCAAAAGAGAAACAAGTCTCACTTAAATAATTTTTTTAATTTAAAAACCAAAAGTTGTTTACAAATAACAAACTATTTGGACCAAATGATGCGATTTCCCAAGCGTGGAATGTTTGAAAAATTAGTCGAAGGAATGGATCGTCATGAATACTTTAAGTAACCAAAGTTATAAAAGAACTCGTAAAAGTTTCACAAGTTCATAAGTTCGTCCAAGAACCAAAAGAGAAACAATCTGACGTAAATAAATTTTAAAGTCAAAGACCAAAAGTTGTTTACAAAATGACAGAGCATTTGGACCAAATGATGCGATTTCCCGAGCATGGAATGTTCGAAAAATGTCTCGAAGGAATGGATCGCCATGAATACGTTAAGGAACCAAAGTTACAAAAGAACTCGTAAAAGTTTGACAAGTTTGGAAATTCAACCAAGAACCAAAAGAGAAACAATTCTGACATAAATAAGTTTTAAATTCAAAGACCAAAAGTTGTTTCCAAATGACAAAGCATTTGGACCAAATGATGCGATTTCCCGAGCATGGAATGTTCGAAAAATTACTCGAAGGAATGAATCGTCTTAAATACTTTAAGGAACCAAAGTTATAAAAGAACTCGTAAAAGTTTCACAAGTTCATAAGTTCGTCAAAGAACCAAAAGAGAAACAATCTGACGTAAATAAGTTTTAAATTCAAAGACCAAAAGTTGTTTACAAAATGACAAAGCATTTGGACCAAATGATACGATTTCCCGAGCATGGAATGTTCGAAAAATTACTCGAAGGAATGGTTCATCATGAATACTTTAAGGAACCAAAGTTATAAAATAACTTGAAAAAGTTTGACAAGTTTGGCAGTTCGTCCAAGACACAAAAGAGTTACAATTCTGACGTAAATAAGTTTTTAATTCAAAGACCAAATCGTGCGAATTCCCGAGCATGGAATGCTCGAAAAATTTCTCAAAGGAATGGATTGTTTTGAATACTTTAAGGAATCGAAGTTATAAAAGAACTCATAACATTTTGACAAGCTCGTAAGTTCATCCAAGAACCAAAAGAGAAACAAGTCTCACTTAAATAAGTTTTTAATTTAAAAACCAAAAGTAGTTTAGAAATGACAAACTATTTGGACAAAACGATGCGATTTCCCAAACATGGAAGGTTCGAAAAATTACTCGAAGGAATGGATCGTCTTGAATACTTTAAGGAACCAAAGTTATAAAAGAACTCGTAAAAGTTTCACAAGTTCATAAGTTCGTCCAAGAACCAAAAGAGAAACAATCTGATGTAAATAAGTTTTTAATTCAAAGACCAAAAGTTGTTTAAAAAAATGACAAACCGTTTGGACCAAATGTTGCGATTTCTCGAGCATTGAATGCACGAAATATTGCTCAAAGGAATGAATCGTTTTGAACACTTTAAGGAATCGATGTTATAAAAGAACTCGTATTATTTTGACAAGCTAGTAAGTTCATCCAAGAACCAAAAGAGAAACAAGTCTCACTTATATAAGTTTTTAATTTAAAAACCAAAAGTAGTTTATGAATGACAAACTATTTGGACCAAACGATGTGATTTCCCAAGCATGGAATGTTCGAAAAATTACTCGAAGGAATGGATAGTCCTGAATATTTTAAGGAACCAAAGTTATAAAAGAACTCGTAAAAGTTTCACAAGTTCATAAGTTCGTCCAAGAACCAAAAGAGAAACAATCTGACGTAAATAAGTTTTAAATTCAAAGACGAAAAGTTGTTTACAAAATGACAAAGCATTTGGACCAAATGATGCGATTTCCTGAGCATGGAATGTTCGAAAAATGGCTCGAAGGAATGGATCGTCATGAATACTTTAAGGAACCAAAGTTATAAAATAACCTGTAAATGTTTGACAAGTTTGGAAGTTCGTCCAAGAACCAGAAGAGAAACAATTCTGACGTAAATAAGTTTTTAATTCAAAGACCAAAAAGTTGTTTACGAATGACAAACTATTTTGGACCAATTGTTGTGATTTGCTAAGCATGGAATGCTCGAAAAATAGCTCAAAGGAATGGATCGTTCTGAAGACTTTAAGGAATCAAAGTCATAAATGAACTCGTAACATTTCGACAAGCTCGTAAGTTCATCCAAGAACCAAAAGAGAAACAAGTCTCACTTAAATAAGTTTTTAATTTAAAAACCAAAAGTTGTTTACAAATGACAAACTATTTGGACCAAATGATGCGATTTCCCAAGCATGGAATGTTCGAAAAATTACTCGAAGGAATGGATAGTCCTGAATATTTCAAGGAACCAAAGTTATAACAGAACTCGTAAAAGTTTCACAAGTTCATAAGTTCATCCAAGAACCAAAAGAGAAACAATATGACGTAAATAAGTTTTAAATTCAAAGACGAAAAGTTGTTTACAAAATGACAAAGCATTTGGACCAAATGATGCGATTTCCCGAGCATGGAATGTTCGAAAAATGGCTCGAAGGAATGGATCGTCATGAATACGTTAAGGAACCAAAGTTATAAAAGAACTCGCAAAAGTTTCACAAGTTCATAAGTTCGTCCAAGAACCAAAAGAGAAACAATCTGATGCAAATAAGTTTTTAATTCAAAGGCCAAAAGTTTTTACAAAAATGACAAACCGTTTGGACCAAATGATGCGATTTCCCGAGCATCGAATGCTCGAAATATTGCTCAAAGGAATGGATCGTTTTGAACACTTTAAGGAATCGAAGTTATAAAAGAGCTCATTTTATTTTGACAAGCTCATAAGTTTATCCAAGAACCAAAAGAGAAACAAGTCTCACTTATATAAGTTCTTAATTTAAAAACCAAAAGTTGTTTACAAATGACAAACTATTTCGATGAAATGATGCTTATTTCACAAGCATGGAATGTTCGAAAAATTACTCGAAGGAATGAATCGTCTTGAATACTTTAAGGAGCCAAACTGATAAAAGAACTCGTAAAAGTTTCACAAGTTCATAAGTTCATCCAAGAACCAAAAGAGAAACAATCTGATGCAAATAAGTTTTAAATTCAAAGGCCAAAAGTTTTTACAAAAATGACAAACAATTTGGACCAAATGATGCGATTTCCCGAGCATCGAATGCTCGAAATATTGCTT
>CM076904.1:12941516-12962108 GCA_039519145.1 Kokia cookei
GAACCAAAAGAGAAACAAGTCTCACTTATATAAGTTCTTAATTTAAAAACCAAAAGTTGTTTACAAATGACAAACTATTTGGACCAAATGATGCTTATTTCACAAGCATGGAATGTTCGAAAAATTACTCGAAGGAATGAATCGTCTTGAATACTTTAAGGAGCCAAAGTTATAAAAGAACTCGTAAAAGTTTCACAAGTTCATAAGTTCATCCAAGAACCAAAAGAGAAACAATCTGATGCAAATAAGTTTTAAATTCAAAGGCCAAAAGTTTTTACAAAAATGACAAACAATTTGGACCAAATGATGCGATTTCCCGAGCATCGAATGCTCGAAATATTGCTTAAAGGAATGGATCTTTTTGAACACTTTAAGGAATCCAAGTTATAAAAGAACTCATATTATTTTGACAAGCTCGTAAGTTCATCCAAGAACCAAAAGAGAAACAAGTCTCACTTAAATAATTTTTTTAATTTAAAAACCAAAAGTTGTTTACAAATAACAAACTATTTGGACCAAATGATGCGATTTCCCAAGCGTGGAATGTTTGAAAAATTAGTCGAAGGAATGGATCGTCATGAATACTTTAAGTAACCAAAGTTATAAAAGAACTCGTAAAAGTTTCACAAGTTCATAAGTTCGTCCAAGAACCAAAAGAGAAACAATCTGACGTAAATAAATTTTAAAGTCAAAGACCAAAAGTTGTTTACAAAATGACAGAGCATTTGGACCAAATGATGCGATTTCCCGAGCATGGAATGTTCGAAAAATGTCTCGAAGGAATGGATCGCCATGAATACGTTAAGGAACCAAAGTTACAAAAGAACTCGTAAAAGTTTGACAAGTTTGGAAATTCAACCAAGAACCAAAAAGAGAAACAATTCTGACATAAATAAGTTTTAAATTCAAAGACCAAAAGTTGTTTCCAAATGACAAAGCATTTGGACCAAATGATGCGATTTCCCGAGCATGGAATGTTCGAAAAATTACTCGAAGGAATGAATCGTCTTAAATACTTTAAGGAACCAAAGTTATAAAAGAACTCGTAAAAGTTTCACAAGTTCATAAGTTCGTCAAAGAACCAAAAGAGAAACAATCTGACGTAAATAAGTTTTAAATTCAAAGACCAAAAGTTGTTTACAAAATGACAAAGCATTTGGACCAAATGATACGATTTCCCGAGCATGGAATGTTCGAAAAATTACTCGAAGGAATGGTTCATCATGAATACTTTAAGGAACCAAAGTTATAAAATAACTTGAAAAAGTTTGACAAGTTTGGCAGTTCGTCCAAGACACAAAAGAGTTACAATTCTGACGTAAATAAGTTTTTAATTCAAAGACCAAATCGTGCGAATTCCCGAGCATGGAATGCTCGAAAAATTTCTCAAAGGAATGGATTGTTTTGAATACTTTAAGGAATCGAAGTTATAAAAGAACTCATAACATTTTGACAAGCTCGTAAGTTCATCCAAGAACCAAAAGAGAAACAAGTCTCACTTAAATAAGTTTTTAATTTAAAAACCAAAAGTAGTTTAGAAATGACAAACTATTTGGACAAAACGATGCGATTTCCCAAACATGGAAGGTTCGAAAAATTACTCGAAGGAATGGATCGTCTTGAATACTTTAAGGAACCAAAGTTATAAAAGAACTCGTAAAAGTTTCACAAGTTCATAAGTTCGTCCAAGAACCAAAAGAGAAACAATCTGATGTAAATAAGTTTTTAATTCAAAGACCAAAAGTTGTTTAAAAAAATGACAAACCGTTTGGACCAAATGTTGCGATTTCTCGAGCATTGAATGCACGAAATATTGCTCAAAGGAATGAATCGTTTTGAACACTTTAAGGAATCGATGTTATAAAAGAACTCGTATTATTTTGACAAGCTAGTAAGTTCATCCAAGAACCAAAAGAGAAACAAGTCTCACTTATATAAGTTTTTAATTTAAAAACCAAAAGTAGTTTATGAATGACAAACTATTTGGACCAAACGATGTGATTTCCCAAGCATGGAATGTTCGAAAAATTACTCGAAGGAATGGATAGTCCTGAATATTTTAAGGAACCAAA
The DNA here is from genome assembly GCA_039519145.1 of Kokia cookei. NCBI lineage: Eukaryota > Viridiplantae > Streptophyta > Magnoliopsida > Malvales > Malvaceae > Kokia > Kokia cookei. Next base: position 12,943,589 of record CM076904.1, read on the forward strand.
GTTATAAAAGAACTCGTAAAAGTTTCACAAGTTCATAAGTTCGTCCAAGAACCAAAAGAGAAACAATCTGACGTAAATAAGTTTTAAATTCAAAGACGAAAAGTTGTTTACAAAATGACAAAGCATTTGGACCAAATGATGCGATTTCCTGAGCATGGAATGTTCGAAAAATGGCTCGAAGGAATGGATCGTCATGAATACTTTAAGGAACCAAAGTTATAAAATAACCTGTAAATGTTTGACAAGTTTGGAAGTTCGTCCAAGAACCAGAAGAGAAACAATTCTGACGTAAATAAGTTTTTAATTCAAAGACCAAAAAGTTGTTTACGAATGACAAACTATTTTGGACCAATTGTTGTGATTTGCTAAGCATGGAATGCTCGAAAAATAGCTCAAAGGAATGGATCGTTCTGAAGACTTTAAGGAATCAAAGTCATAAATGAACTCGTAACATTTCGACAAGCTCGTAAGTTCATCCAAGAACCAAAAGAGAAACAAGTCTCACTTAAATAAGTTTTTAATTTAAAAACCAAAAGTTGTTTACAAATGACAAACTATTTGGACCAAATGATGCGATTTCCCAAGCATGGAATGTTCGAAAAATTACTCGAAGGAATGGATAGTCCTGAATATTTCAAGGAACCAAAGTTATAACAGAACTCGTAAAAGTTTCACAAGTTCATAAGTTCATCCAAGAACCAAAAGAGAAACAATATGACGTAAATAAGTTTTAAATTCAAAGACGAAAAGTTGTTTACAAAATGACAAAGCATTTGGACCAAATGATGCGATTTCCCGAGCATGGAATGTTCGAAAAATGGCTCGAAGGAATGGATCGTCATGAATACGTTAAGGAACCAAAGTTATAAAAGAACTCGCAAAAGTTTCACAAGTTCATAAGTTCGTCCAAGAACCAAAAGAGAAACAATCTGATGCAAATAAGTTTTTAATTCAAAGGCCAAAAGTTTTTACAAAAATGACAAACCGTTTGGACCAAATGATGCGATTTCCCGAGCATCGAATGCTCGAAATATTGCTCAAAGGAATGGATCGTTTTGAACACTTTAAGGAATCGAAGTTATAAAAGAACTCATATTATTTTGACAAGCTCATAAGTTTATCCAAGAACCAAAAGAGAAACAAGTCTCACTTATATAAGTTCTTAATTTAAAAACCAAAAGTTGTTTACAAATGACAAACTATTTGGACCAAATGATGCTTATTTCACAAGCATGGAATGTTCGAAAAATTACTCGAAGGAATGAATCGTCTTGAATACTTTAAGGAGCCAAAGTTATAAAAGAACTCGTAAAAGTTTCACAAGTTCATAAGTTCATCCAAGAACCAAAAGAGAAACAATCTGATGCAAATAAGTTTTAAATTCAAAGGCCAAAAGTTTTTACAAAAATGACAAACAATTTGGACCAAATGATGCGATTTCCCGAGCATCGAATGCTCGAAATATTGCTTAAAGGAATGGATCTTTTTGAACACTTTAAGGAATCCAAGTTATAAAAGAACTCATATTATTTTGACAAGCTCGTAAGTTCATCCAAGAACCAAAAGAGAAACAAGTCTCACTTAAATAATTTTTTTAATTTAAAAACCAAAAGTTGTTTACAAATAACAAACTATTTGGACCAAATGATGCGATTTCCCAAGCGTGGAATGTTTGAAAAATTAGTCGAAGGAATGGATCGTCATGAATACTTTAAGTAACCAAAGTTATAAAAGAACTCGTAAAAGTTTCACAAGTTCATAAGTTCGTCCAAGAACCAAAAGAGAAACAATCTGACGTAAATAAATTTTAAAGTCAAAGACCAAAAGTTGTTTACAAAATGACAGAGCATTTGGACCAAATGATGCGATTTCCCGAGCATGGAATGTTCGAAAAATGTCTCGAAGGAATGGATCGCCATGAATACGTTAAGGAACCAAAGTTACAAAAGAACTCGTAAAAGTTTGACAAGTTTGGAAATTCAACCAAGAACCAAAAGAGAAACAATTCTGACATAAATAAGTTTTAAATTCAAAGACCAAAAGTTGTTTCCAAATGACAAAGCATTTGGACCAAATGATGCGATTTCCCGAGCATGGAATGTTCGAAAAATTACTCGAAGGAATGAATCGTCTTAAATACTTTAAGGAACCAAAGTTATAAAAGAACTCGTAAAAGTTTCACAAGTTCATAAGTTCGTCAAAGAACCAAAAGAGAAACAATCTGACGTAAATAAGTTTTAAATTCAAAGACCAAAAGTTGTTTACAAAATGACAAAGCATTTGGACCAAATGATACGATTTCCCGAGCATGGAATGTTCGAAAAATTACTCGAAGGAATGGTTCATCATGAATACTTTAGAAAAAACAAGTCTCACTTAAATAAGTTTTTAATTAAAAACCAAAAGTAGTTTAGAAATGACAAACTATTTGGACAAAACGATGCGATTTCCCAAACATGGAAGGTTCGAAAAATTACTCGAAGGAATGGATCGTCTTGAATACTTTAAGGAACCAAAGTTATAAAGGAACTCGTAAAAGTTTCACAAGTTCATAAGTTCGTCCAAGAACCAAAAGAGAAACAATCTGATGTAAATAAGTTTTTAATTCAAAGACCAAAAGTTGTTTAAAAAAATGACAAACCGTTTGGACCAAATGTTGCGATTTCTCGAGCATTGAATGCACGAAATATTGCTCAAAGGAATGAATCGTTTTGAACACTTTAAGGAATCGATGTTATAAAAGAACTCGTATTATTTTGACAAGCTAGTAAGTTCATCCAAGAACCAAAAGAGAAACAAGTCTCACTTATATAAGTTTTTAATTTAAAAACCAAAAGTAGTTTATGAATGACAAACTATTTGGACCAAACGATGTGATTTCCCAAGCATGGAATGTTCGAAAAATTACTCGAAGGAATGGATAGTCCTGAATATTTTAAGGAACCAAAGTTATAAAAGAACTCGTAAAAGTTTCACAAGTTCATAAGTTCGTCCAAGAACCAAAAAGAGAAACAATCTGACGTAAATAAGTTTTAAATTCAAAGACGAAAAGTTGTTTACAAAATGACAAAGCATTTGGACCAAATGATGCGATTTCCTGAGCATGGAATGTTCGAAAAATGGCTCGAAGGAATGGATCGTCATGAATACTTTAAGGAACCAAAGTTATAAAATAACCTGTAAATGTTTGACAAGTTTGGAAGTTCGTCCAAGAACCAGAAGAGAAACAATTCTGACGTAAATAAGTTTTTAATTCAAAGACCAAAAAGTTGTTTACGAATGACAAACTATTTTGGACCAATTGTTGTGATTTGCTAAGCATGGAATGCTCGAAAAATAGCTCAAAGGAATGGATCGTTCTGAAGACTTTAAGGAATCAAAGTCATAAATGAACTCGTAACATTTCGACAAGCTCGTAAGTTCATCCAAGAACCAAAAGAGAAACAAGTCTCACTTAAATAAGTTTTTAATTTAAAAACCAAAAGTTGTTTACAAATGACAAACTATTTGGACCAAATGATGCGATTTCCCAAGCATGGAATGTTCGAAAAATTACTCGAAGGAATGGATAGTCCTGAATATTTCAAGGAACCAAAGTTATAACAGAACTCGTAAAAGTTTCACAAGTTCATAAGTTCATCCAAGAACCAAAAGAGAAACAATATGACGTAAATAAGTTTTAAATTCAAAGACGAAAAGTTGTTTACAAAATGACAAAGCATTTGGACCAAATGATGCGATTTCCCGAGCATGGAATGTTCGAAAAATGGCTCGAAGGAATGGATCGTCATGAATACGTTAAGGAACCAAAGTTATAAAAGAACTCGCAAAAGTTTCACAAGTTCATAAGTTCGTCCAAGAACCAAAAGAGAAACAATCTGATGCAAATAAGTTTTAAATTCAAAGGCCAAAAGTTTTTACAAAAATGACAAACAATTTGGACCAAATGATGCGATTTCCCGAGCATCGAATGCTCGAAATATTGCTTAAAGGAATGGATCTTTTTGAACACTTTAAGGAATCCAAGTTATAAAAGAACTCATATTATTTTGACAAGCTCGTAAGTTCATCCAAGAACCAAAAGAGAAACAAGTCTCACTTAAATAATTTTTTTAATTTAAAAACCAAAAGTTGTTTACAAATAACAAACTATTTGGACCAAATGATGCGATTTCCCAAGCGTGGAATGTTTGAAAAATTAGTCGAAGGAATGGATCGTCATGAATACTTTAAGTAACCAAAGTTATAAAAGAACTCGTAAAAGTTTCACAAGTTCATAAGTTCGTCCAAGAACCAAAAGAGAAACAATCTGACGTAAATAAATTTTAAAGTCAAAGACCAAAAGTTGTTTACAAAATGACAGAGCATTTGGACCAAATGATGCGATTTCCCGAGCATGGAATGTTCGAAAAATGTCTCGAAGGAATGGATCGCCATGAATACGTTAAGGAACCAAAGTTACAAAAGAACTCGTAAAAGTTTGACAAGTTTGGAAATTCAACCAAGAACCAAAAGAGAAACAATTCTGACATAAATAAGTTTTAAATTCAAAGACCAAAAGTTGTTTCCAAATGACAAAGCATTTGGACCAAATGATGCGATTTCCCGAGCATGGAATGTTCGAAAAATTACTCGAAGGAATGAATCGTCTTAAATACTTTAAGGAACCAAAGTTATAAAAGAACTCGTAAAAGTTTCACAAGTTCATAAGTTCGTCAAAGAACCAAAAGAGAAACAATCTGACGTAAATAAGTTTTAAATTCAAAGACCAAAAGTTGTTTACAAAATGACAAAGCATTTGGACCAAATGATACGATTTCCCGAGCATGGAATGTTCGAAAAATTACTCGAAGGAATGGTTCATCATGAATACTTTAAGGAACCAAAGTTATAAAATAACTTGAAAAAGTTTGACAAGTTTGGCAGTTCGTCCAAGACACAAAAGAGTTACAATTCTGACGTAAATAAGTTTTTAATTCAAAGACCAAATCGTGCGAATTCCCGAGCATGGAATGCTCGAAAAATTTCTCAAAGGAATGGATTGTTTTGAATACTTTAAGGAATCGAAGTTATAAAAGAACTCATAACATTTTGACAAGCTCGTAAGTTCATCCAAGAACCAAAAGAGAAACAAGTCTCACTTAAATAAGTTTTTAATTTAAAAACCAAAAGTAGTTTAGAAATGACAAACTATTTGGACAAAACGATGCGATTTCCCAAACATGGAAGGTTCGAAAAATTACTCGAAGGAATGGATCGTCTTGAATACTTTAAGGAACCAAAGTTATAAAAGAACTCGTAAAAGTTTCACAAGTTCATAAGTTCGTCCAAGAACCAAAAGAGAAACAATCTGATGTAAATAAGTTTTTAATTCAAAGACCAAAAGTTGTTTAAAAAAATGACAAACCGTTTGGACCAAATGTTGCGATTTCTCGAGCATTGAATGCACGAAATATTGCTCAAAGGAATGAATCGTTTTGAACACTTTAAGGAATCGATGTTATAAAAGAACTCGTATTATTTTGACAAGCTAGTAAGTTCATCCAAGAACCAAAAGAGAAACAAGTCTCACTTATATAAGTTTTTAATTTAAAAACCAAAAGTAGTTTATGAATGACAAACTATTTGGACCAAACGATGTGATTTCCCAAGCATGGAATGTTCGAAAAATTACTCGAAGGAATGGATAGTCCTGAATATTTTAAGGAACCAAAGTTATAAAAGAACTCGTAAAAGTTTCACAAGTTCATAAGTTCGTCCAAGAACCAAAAGAGAAACAATCTGACGTAAATAAGTTTTAAATTCAAAGACGAAAAGTTGTTTACAAAATGACAAAGCATTTGGACCAAATGATGCGATTTCCTGAGCATGGAATGTTCGAAAAATGGCTCGAAGGAATGGATCGTCATGAATACTTTAAGGAACCAAAGTTATAAAATAACCTGTAAATGTTTGACAAGTTTGGAAGTTCGTCCAAGAACCAGAAGAGAAACAATTCTGACGTAAATAAGTTTTTAATTCAAAGACCAAAAAGTTGTTTACGAATGACAAACTATTTTGGACCAATTGTTGTGATTTGCTAAGCATGGAATGCTCGAAAAATAGCTCAAAGGAATGGATCGTTCTGAAGACTTTAAGGAATCAAAGTCATAAATGAACTCGTAACATTTCGACAAGCTCGTAAGTTCATCCAAGAACCAAAAGAGAAACAAGTCTCACTTAAATAAGTTTTTAATTTAAAAACCAAAAGTTGTTTACAAATGACAAACTATTTGGACCAAATGATGCGATTTCCCAAGCATGGAATGTTCGAAAAATTACTCGAAGGAATGGATAGTCCTGAATATTTCAAGGAACCAAAGTTATAACAGAACTCGTAAAAGTTTCACAAGTTCATAAGTTCATCCAAGAACCAAAAGAGAAACAATATGACGTAAATAAGTTTTAAATTCAAAGACGAAAAGTTGTTTACAAAATGACAAAGCATTTGGACCAAATGATGCGATTTCCCGAGCATGGAATGTTCGAAAAATGGCTCGAAGGAATGGATCGTCATGAATACGTTAAGGAACCAAAGTTATAAAAGAACTCGCAAAAGTTTCACAAGTTCATAAGTTCGTCCAAGAACCAAAAGAGAAACAATCTGATGCAAATAAGTTTTTAATTCAAAGGCCAAAAGTTTTTACAAAAATGACAAACCGTTTGGACCAAATGATGCGATTTCCCGAGCATCGAATGCTCGAAATATTGCTCAAAGGAATGGATCGTTTTGAACACTTTAAGGAATCGAAGTTATAAAAGAACTCATATTATTTTGACAAGCTCATAAGTTTATCCAAGAACCAAAAGAGAAACAAGTCTCACTTATATAAGTTCTTAATTTAAAAACCAAAAGTTGTTTACAAATGACAAACTATTTGGACCAAATGATGCTTATTTCACAAGCATGGAATGTTCGAAAAATTACTCGAAGGAATGAATCGTCTTGAATACTTTAAGGAGCCAAAGTTATAAAAGAACTCGTAAAAGTTTCACAAGTTCATAAGTTCATCCAAGAACCAAAAGAGAAACAATCTGATGCAAATAAGTTTTAAATTCAAAGGCCAAAAGTTTTTACAAAAATGACAAACAATTTGGACCAAATGATGCGATTTCCCGAGCATCGAATGCTCGAAATATTGCTTAAAGGAATGGATCTTTTTGAACACTTTAAGGAATCCAAGTTATAAAAGAACTCATATTATTTTGACAAGCTCGTAAGTTCATCCAAGAACCAAAAGAGAAACAAGTCTCACTTAAATAATTTTTTTAATTTAAAAACCAAAAGTTGTTTACAAATAACAAACTATTTGGACCAAATGATGCGATTTCCCAAGCGTGGAATGTTTGAAAAATTAGTCGAAGGAATGGATCGTCATGAATACTTTAAGTAACCAAAGTTATAAAAGAACTCGTAAAAGTTTCACAAGTTCATAAGTTCGTCCAAGAACCAAAAGAGAAACAATCTGACGTAAATAAATTTTAAAGTCAAAGACCAAAAGTTGTTTACAAAATGACAGAGCATTTGGACCAAATGATGCGATTTCCCGAGCATGGAATGTTCGAAAAATGTCTCGAAGGAATGGATCGCCATGAATACGTTAAGGAACCAAAGTTACAAAAGAACTCGTAAAAGTTTGACAAGTTTGGAAATTCATCCAAGAACCAAAAGAGAAACAATTCTGACATAAATAAGTTTTAAATTCAAAGACCAAAAGTTGTTTCCAAATGACAAAGCATTTGGACCAAATGATGCGATTTCCCGAGCATGGAATGTTCGAAAAATTACTCGAAGGAATGAATCGTCTTAAATACTTTAAGGAACCAAAGTTATAAAAGAACTCGTAAAAGTTTCACAAGTTCATAAGTTCGTCCAAGAACCAAAATAGAAAAAATCTGACGTAAATAAGTTTTAAATTCAAAGACCAAAAGTTGTTTACAAAATGACAAAGCATTTGGACCAAATGACACGATTTCCCGAGCATGGAATGTTCGAAAAATTACTCGAAGGAATGGATCATCATGAATACTTTAAGGAACCAAAGTTATAAAATAACTTGAAAAAGTTTGACAAGTTTGGAAGTTCGTCCAAGAACCAAAAGAGATACAATTCTGACGTAAATAAGTTTTTAATTCAAAGACCAAATGGTGCGATTTCCCGAGCATGGAATGCTCGAAAAATTTCTCAAAGGAATGGATTGTTTTGAATACTTTAAGGAATCGAAGTTATAAAAGAACTCATAACATTTTGACAAGCTCGTAAGTTCATCCAAGAACCAAAAGAGAAACAAGTCTCACTTAAATAAGTTTTTAATTTAAAAACCAAAAGTAGTTTAGAAATGACAAACTATTTGGACAAAACGATGCGATTTCCCAAACATGGAAGGTTCGAAAAATTACTCGAAGGAATGGATCGTCTTGAATACTTTAAGGAACCAAAGTTATAAAAGAACTCGTAAAAGTTTCACAAGTTCATAAGTTCGTCCAAGAACCAAAAGAGAAACAATCTGATGTAAATAAGTTTTTAATTCAAAGACCAAAAGTTGTTTAAAAAAATGACAAACCGTTTGGACCAAATGTTGCGATTTCTCGAGCATTGAATGCACGAAATATTGCTCAAAGGAATGAATCGTTTTGAACACTTTAAGGAATCGATGTTATAAAAGAACTCGTATTATTTTGACAAGCTAGTAAGTTCATCCAAGAACCAAAAGAGAAACAAGTCTCACTTATATAAGTTTTTAATTTAAAAACCAAAAGTAGTTTATGAATGACAAACTATTTGGACCAAACGATGTGATTTCCCAAGCATGGAATGTTCGAAAAATTACTCGAAGGAATGGATAGTCCTGAATATTTTAAGGAACCAAAGTTATAAAAGAACTCGTAAAAGTTTCACAAGTTCATAAGTTCGTCCAAGAACCAAAAGAGAAACAATCTGACGTAAATAAGTTTTAAATTCAAAGACGAAAAGTTGTTTACAAAATGACAAAGCATTTGGACCAAATGATGCGATTTCCTGAGCATGGAATGTTCGAAAAATGGCTCGAAGGAATGGATCGTCATGAATACTTTAAGGAACCAAAGTTATAAAATAACCTGTAAATGTTTGACAAGTTTGGAAGTTCGTCCAAGAACCAGAAGAGAAACAATTCTGACGTAAATAAGCTTTTAATTCAAAGACCAAAAAGTTGTTTACGAATGACAAACTATTTTGGACCAATTGTTGTGATTTGCTAAGCATGGAATGCTCGAAAAATAGCTCAAAGGAATGGATCGTTCTGAAGACTTTAAGGAATCAAAGTCATAAATGAACTCGTAACATTTCGACAAGCTCGTAAGTTCATCCAAGAACCAAAAGAGAAACAAGTCTCACTTAAATAAGTTTTTAATTTAAAAACCAAAAGTTGTTTACAAATGACAAACTATTTGGACCAAATGATGCGATTTCCCAAGCATGGAATGTTCGAAAAATTACTCGAAGGAATGGATAGTCCTGAATATTTCAAGGAACCAAAGTTATAACAGAACTCGTAAAAGTTTCACAAGTTCATAAGTTCATCCAAGAACCAAAAGAGAAACAATATGACGTAAATAAGTTTTAAATTCAAAGACGAAAAGTTGTTTACAAAATGACAAAGCATTTGGACCAAATGATGCGATTTCCCGAGCATGGAATGTTCGAAAAATGGCTCGAAGGAATGGATCGTCATGAATACGTTAAGGAACCAAAGTTATAAAAGAACTCGCAAAAGTTTCACAAGTTCATAAGTTCGTCCAAGAACCAAAAGAGAAACAATCTGATGCAAATAAGTTTTAAATTCAAAGGCCAAAAGTTTTTACAAAAATGACAAACAATTTGGACCAAATGATGCGATTTCCCGAGCATCGAATGCTCGAAATATTGCTTAAAGGAATGGATCTTTTTGAACACTTTAAGGAATCCAAGTTATAAAAGAACTCATATTATTTTGACAAGCTCGTAAGTTCATCCAAGAACCAAAAGAGAAACAAGTCTCACTTAAATAATTTTTTTAATTTAAAAACCAAAAGTTGTTTACAAATAACAAACTATTTGGACCAAATGATGCGATTTCCCAAGCGTGGAATGTTTGAAAAATTAGTCGAAGGAATGGATCGTCATGAATACTTTAAGTAACCAAAGTTATAAAAGAACTCGTAAAAGTTTCACAAGTTCATAAGTTCGTCCAAGAACCAAAAGAGAAACAATCTGACGTAAATAAATTTTAAAGTCAAAGACCAAAAGTTGTTTACAAAATGACAGAGCATTTGGACCAAATGATGCGATTTCCCGAGCATGGAATGTTCGAAAAATGTCTCGAAGGAATGGATCGCCATGAATACGTTAAGGAACCAAAGTTACAAAAGAACTCGTAAAAGTTTGACAAGTTTGGAAATTCAACCAAGAACCAAAAGAGAAACAATTCTGACATAAATAAGTTTTAAATTCAAAGACCAAAAGTTGTTTCCAAATGACAAAGCATTTGGACCAAATGATGCGATTTCCCGAGCATGGAATGTTCGAAAAATTACTCGAAGGAATGAATCGTCTTAAATACTTTAAGGAACCAAAGTTATAAAAGAACTCGTAAAAGTTTCACAAGTTCATAAGTTCGTCAAAGAACCAAAAGAGAAACAATCTGACGTAAATAAGTTTTAAATTCAAAGACCAAAAGTTGTTTACAAAATGACAAAGCATTTGGACCAAATGATACGATTTCCCGAGCATGGAATGTTCGAAAAATTACTCGAAGGAATGGTTCATCATGAATACTTTAAGGAACCAAAGTTATAAAATAACTTGAAAAAGTTTGACAAGTTTGGCAGTTCGTCCAAGACACAAAAGAGTTACAATTCTGACGTAAATAAGTTTTTAATTCAAAGACCAAATCGTGCGAATTCCCGAGCATGGAATGCTCGAAAAATTTCTCAAAGGAATGGATTGTTTTGAATACTTTAAGGAATCGAAGTTATAAAAGAACTCATAACATTTTGACAAGCTCGTAAGTTCATCCAAGAACCAAAAGAGAAACAAGTCTCACTTAAATAAGTTTTTAATTTAAAAACCAAAAGTAGTTTAGAAATGACAAACTATTTGGACAAAACGATGCGATTTCCCAAACATGGAAGGTTCGAAAAATTACTCGAAGGAATGGATCGTCTTGAATACTTTAAGGAACCAAAGTTATAAAAGAACTCGTAAAAGTTTCACAAGTTCATAAGTTCGTCCAAGAACCAAAAGAGAAACAATCTGATGTAAATAAGTTTTTAATTCAAAGACCAAAAGTTGTTTAAAAAAATGACAAACCGTTTGGACCAAATGTTGCGATTTCTCGAGCATTGAATGCACGAAATATTGCTCAAAGGAATGAATCGTTTTGAACACTTTAAGGAATCGATGTTATAAAAGAACTCGTATTATTTTGACAAGCTAGTAAGTTCATCCAAGAACCAAAAGAGAAACAAGTCTCACTTATATAAGTTTTTAATTTAAAAACCAAAAGTAGTTTATGAATGACAAACTATTTGGACCAAACGATGTGATTTCCCAAGCATGGAATGTTCGAAAAATTACTCGAAGGAATGGATAGTCCTGAATATTTTAAGGAACCAAAGTTATAAAAGAACTCGTAAAAGTTTCACAAGTTCATAAGTTCGTCCAAGAACCAAAAGAGAAACAATCTGACGTAAATAAGTTTTAAATTCAAAGACGAAAAGTTGTTTACAAAATGACAAAGCATTTGGACCAAATGATGCGATTTCCTGAGCATGGAATGTTCGAAAAATGGCTCGAAGGAATGGATCGTCATGAATACTTTAAGGAACCAAAGTTATAAAATAACCTGTAAATGTTTGACAAGTTTGGAAGTTCGTCCAAGAACCAGAAGAGAAACAATTCTGACGTAAATAAGTTTTTAATTCAAAGACCAAAAAGTTGTTTACGAATGACAAACTATTTTGGACCAATTGTTGTGATTTGCTAAGCATGGAATGCTCGAAAAATAGCTCAAAGGAATGGATCGTTCTGAAGACTTTAAGGAATCAAAGTCATAAATGAACTCGTAACATTTCGACAAGCTCGTAAGTTCATCCAAGAACCAAAAGAGAAACAAGTCTCACTTAAATAAGTTTTTAATTTAAAAACCAAAAGTTGTTTACAAATGACAAACTATTTGGACCAAATGATGCGATTTCCCAAGCATGGAATGTTCGAAAAATTACTCGAAGGAATGGATAGTCCTGAATATTTCAAGGAACCAAAGTTATAACAGAACTCGTAAAAGTTTCACAAGTTCATAAGTTCATCCAAGAACCAAAAGAGAAACAATATGACGTAAATAAGTTTTAAATTCAAAGACGAAAAGTTGTTTACAAAATGACAAAGCATTTGGACCAAATGATGCGATTTCCCGAGCATGGAATGTTCGAAAAATGGCTCGAAGGAATGGATCGTCATGAATACGTTAAGGAACCAAAGTTATAAAAGAACTCGCAAAAGTTTCACAAGTTCATAAGTTCGTCCAAGAACCAAAAGAGAAACAATCTGATGCAAATAAGTTTTTAATTCAAAGGCCAAAAGTTTTTACAAAAATGACAAACCGTTTGGACCAAATGATGCGATTTCCCGAGCATCGAATGCTCGAAATATTGCTCAAAGGAATGGATCGTTTTGAACACTTTAAGGAATCGAAGTTATAAAAGAACTCATATTATTTTGACAAGCTCATAAGTTTATCCAAGAACCAAAAGAGAAACAAGTCTCACTTATATAAGTTCTTAATTTAAAAACCAAAAGTTGTTTACAAATGACAAACTATTTGGACCAAATGATGCTTATTTCACAAGCATGGAATGTTCGAAAAATTACTCGAAGGAATGAATCGTCTTGAATACTTTAAGGAGCCAAAGTTATAAAAGAACTCGTAAAAGTTTCACAAGTTCATAAGTTCATCCAAGAACCAAAAGAGAAACAATCTGATGCAAATAAGTTTTAAATTCAAAGGCCAAAAGTTTTTACAAAAATGACAAACAATTTGGACCAAATGATGCGATTTCCCGAGCATCGAATGCTCGAAATATTGCTTAAAGGAATGGATCTTTTTGAACACTTTAAGGAATCCAAGTTATAAAAGAACTCATATTATTTTGACAAGCTCGTAAGTTCATCCAAGAACCAAAAGAGAAACAAGTCTCACTTAAATAATTTTTTTAATTTAAAAACCAAAAGTTGTTTACAAATAACAAACTATTTGGACCAAATGATGCGATTTCCCAAGCGTGGAATGTTTGAAAAATTAGTCGAAGGAATGGATCGTCATGAATACTTTAAGTAACCAAAGTTATAAAAGAACTCGTAAAAGTTTCACAAGTTCATAAGTTCGTCCAAGAACCAAAAGAGAAACAATCTGACGTAAATAAATTTTAAAGTCAAAGACCAAAAGTTGTTTACAAAATGACAGAGCATTTGGACCAAATGATGCGATTTCCCGAGCATGGAATGTTCGAAAAATGTCTCGAAGGAATGGATCGCCATGAATACGTTAAGGAACCAAAGTTACAAAAGAACTCGTAAAAGTTTGACAAGTTTGGAAATTCAACCAAGAACCAAAAGAGAAACAATTCTGACATAAATAAGTTTTAAATTCAAAGACCAAAAGTTGTTTCCAAATGACAAAGCATTTGGACCAAATGATGCGATTTCCCGAGCATGGAATGTTCGAAAAATTACTCGAAGGAATGAATCGTCTTAAATACTTTAAGGAACCAAAGTTATAAAAGAACTCGTAAAAGTTTCACAAGTTCATAAGTTCGTCAAAGAACCAAAAGAGAAACAATCTGACGTAAATAAGTTTTAAATTCAAAGACCAAAAGTTGTTTACAAAATGACAAAGCATTTGGACCAAATGATACGATTTCCCGAGCATGGAATGTTCGAAAAATTACTCGAAGGAATGGTTCATCATGAATACTTTAAGGAACCAAAGTTATAAAATAACTTGAAAAAGTTTGACAAGTTTGGCAGTTCGTCCAAGACACAAAAGAGTTACAATTCTGACGTAAATAAGTTTTTAATTCAAAGACCAAATCGTGCGAATTCCCGAGCATGGAATGCTCGAAAAATTTCTCAAAGGAATGGATTGTTTTGAATACTTTAAGGAATCGAAGTTATAAAAGAACTCATAACATTTTGACAAGCTCGTAAGTTCATCCAAGAACCAAAAGAGAAACAAGTCTCACTTAAATAAGTTTTTAATTTAAAAACCAAAAGTAGTTTAGAAATGACAAACTATTTGGACAAAACGATGCGATTTCCCAAACATGGAAGGTTCGAAAAATTACTCGAAGGAATGGATCGTCTTGAATACTTTAAGGAACCAAAGTTATAAAAGAACTCGTAAAAGTTTCACAAGTTCATAAGTTCGTCCAAGAACCAAAAGAGAAACAATCTGATGTAAATAAGTTTTTAATTCAAAGACCAAAAGTTGTTTAAAAAAATGACAAACCGTTTGGACCAAATGTTGCGATTTCTCGAGCATTGAATGCACGAAATATTGCTCAAAGGAATGAATCGTTTTGAACACTTTAAGGAATCGATGTTATAAAAGAACTCGTATTATTTTGACAAGCTAGTAAGTTCATCCAAGAACCAAAAGAGAAACAAGTCTCACTTATATAAGTTTTTAATTTAAAAACCAAAAGTAGTTTATGAATGACAAACTATTTGGACCAAACGATGTGATTTCCCAAGCATGGAATGTTCGAAAAATTACTCGAAGGAATGGATAGTCCTGAATATTTTAAGGAACCAAAGTTATAAAAGAACTCGTAAAAGTTTCACAAGTTCATAAGTTCGTCCAAGAACCAAAAGAGAAACAATCTGACGTAAATAAGTTTTAAATTCAAAGACGAAAAGTTGTTTACAAAATGACAAAGCATTTGGACCAAATGATGCGATTTCCTGAGCATGGAATGTTCGAAAAATGGCTCGAAGGAATGGATCGTCATGAATACTTTAAGGAACCAAAGTTATAAAATAACCTGTAAATGTTTGACAAGTTTGGAAGTTCGTCCAAGAACCAGAAGAGAAACAATTCTGACGTAAATAAGTTTTTAATTCAAAGACCAAAAAGTTGTTTACGAATGACAAACTATTTTGGACCAATTGTTGTGATTTTACGAGCTTGTCAAAATAATATGAGTTCTTTTATAACTTGATTCCTTAAAGTGTTCAAAAAGATCCATTCCTTTAAGCAATATTTCGAGCATTCGATGCTCGGGAAATCGCATCATATTGGTCCAAATTGTTTGTCATTTTTGTAAAAACTTTTGGCCTTTGAATTTAAAACTTATTTGCATCAGATTGTTTGGTTCTTGGATGAACTTATGAACTTGTGAAACTTTTACGAGTTCTTTTATAACTTTGGTCCTTAAAGTATTCAAGACGATTCATTCCTTCGAGTAATTTTTCGAACATTCCATGCTTGTGAAATAAGCATCATTTGGTCCAAATAGTTTGTCATTTGTAAACAACTTTTTGGTTTTTAAATTAAGAACTTATATAAGTGAGACTTGTTTTCTCTTTTGGTTCTTGGATAAACTTATGAGCTTGTCAAAATAATATGAGTTCTTTTATAACTTCGATTCCTTAAAGTGTTCAAAACGATCCATTCCTTTGAGCAATATTTCGAGCATTCGATGCTCGGGAAATCGCATCATTTGGTCCAAACGGTTTGTCATTTTTGTAAAAACTTTTGGCCTTTGAATTAAAAACTTATTTGCATCAGATTGTTTCTCTTTTGGTTCTTGGACGAACTTATGAACTTGTGAAACTTTTGCGAGTTCTTTTATAACTTTGGTTCCTTAACGTATTCATGACGATCCATTCCTTCGAGCCATTTTTCGAACATTCCATGCTCGGGAAATCGCATCATTTGGTCCAAATGCTTTGTCATTTTGTAAACAACTTTTCGTCTTTGAATTTAAAACTTATTTACGTCATATTGTTTCTCTTTTGGTTCTTGGATGAACTTATGAACTTGTGAAACTTTTACGAGTTCTGTTATAACTTTGGTTCCTTGAAATATTCAGGACTATCCATTCCTTCGAGTAATTTTTCGAACATTCCATGCTTGGGAAATCGCATCATTTGGTCCAAATAGTTTGTCATTTGTAAACAACTTTTGGTTTTTAAATTAAAAACTTATTTAAGTGAGACTTGTTTCTCTTTTGGTTCTTGGATGAACTTACGAGCTTGTCGAAATGTTACGAGTTCATTTATGACTTTGATTCCTTAAAGTCTTCAGAACGATCCATTCCTTTGAGCTATTTTTCGAGCATTCCATGCTTAGCAAATCACAACAATTGGTCCAAAATAGTTTGTCATTCGTAAACAACTTTTTGGTCTTTGAATTAAAAACTTATTTACGTCAGAATTGTTTCTCTTCTGGTTCTTGGACGAACTTCCAAACTTGTCAAACATTTACAGGTTATTTTATAACTTTGGTTCCTTAAAGTATTCATGACGATCCATTCCTTCGAGCCATTTTTCGAACATTCCATGCTCAGGAAATCGCATCATTTGGTCCAAATGCTTTGTCATTTTGTAAACAACTTTTCGTCTTTGAATTTAAAACTTATTTACGTCAGATTGTTTCTCTTTTGGTTCTTGGACGAACTTATGAACTTGTGAAACTTTTACGAGTTCTTTTATAACTTTGGTTCCTTAAAATATTCAGGACTATCCATTCCTTCGAGTAATTTTTCGAACATTCCATGCTTGGGAAATCACATCGTTTGGTCCAAATAGTTTGTCATTCATAAACTACTTTTGGTTTTTAAATTAAAAACTTATATAAGTGAGACTTGTTTCTCTTTTGGTTCTTGGATGAACTTACTAGCTTGTCAAAATAATACGAGTTCTTTTATAACATCGATTCCTTAAAGTGTTCAAAACGATTCATTCCTTTGAGCAATATTTCGTGCATTCAATGCTCGAGAAATCGCAACATTTGGTCCAAACGGTTTGTCATTTTTTTAAACAACTTTTGGTCTTTGAATTAAAAACTTATTTACATCAGATTGTTTCTCTTTTGGTTCTTGGACGAACTTATGAACTTGTGAAACTTTTACGAGTTCTTTTATAACTTTGGTTCCTTAAAGTATTCAAGACGATCCATTCCTTCGAGTAATTTTTCGAACCTTCCATGTTTGGGAAATCGCATCGTTTTGTCCAAATAGTTTGTCATTTCTAAACTACTTTTGGTTTTTAAATTAAAAACTTATTTAAGTGAGACTTGTTTCTCTTTTGGTTCTTGGATGAACTTACGAGCTTGTCAAAATGTTATGAGTTCTTTTATAACTTCGATTCCTTAAAGTATTCAAAACAATCCATTCCTTTGAGAAATTTTTCGAGCATTCCATGCTCGGGAAATCGCACCATTTGGTCTTTGAATTAAAAACTTATTTACGTCAGAATTGTATCTCTTTTGGTTCTTGGACGAACTGCCAAACTTGTCAAACTTTTTCAAGTTATTTTATAACTTTGGTTCCTTAAAGTATTCATGATGATCCATTCCTTCGAGTAATTTTTCGAACATTCCATGCTCGGGAAATCGTATCATTTGGTCCAAATGCTTTGTCATTTTGTAAACAACTTTTGGTCTTTGAATTTAAAACTTATTTACGTCAGATTGTTTCTCTTTTGGTTCTTGGACGAACTTATGAACTTGTGAAACTTTTACGAGTTCTTTTATAACTTTGGTTCCTTAAAGTATTTAAGACGATTCATTCCTTCGAGTAATTTTTCGAACATTCCATGCTCGGGAAATCGCATCATTTGGTCCAAATGCTTTGTCATTTGGAAACAACTTTTGGTCTTTGAATTTAAAACTTATTTATGTCAGAATTGTTTCTCTTTTGGTTCTTGGATGAATTTCCAAACTTGTCAAACTTTTACGAGTTCTTTTGTAACTTTGGTTCCTTAACGTATTCATGGCGATCCATTCCTTCGAGACATTTTTCGAACATTCCATGCTCGGGAAATCGCATCATTTGGTCCAAATGCTCTGTCATTTTGTAAACAACTTTTGGTCTTTGACTTTAAAATTTATTTACGTCAGATTGTTTCTCTTTTGGTTCTTGGACGAACTTATGAACTTGTGAAACTTTTACGAGTTCTTTTATAACTTTGGTTACTTAAAGTATTCATGACGATCCATTCCTTCGACTAATTTTTCAAACATTCCACGCTTGGGAAATCGCATCATTTGGTCCAAATAGTTTGTTATTTGTAAACAACTTTTGGTTTTTAAATTAAAAAAATTATTTAAGTGAGACTTGTTTCTCTTTTGGTTCTTGGATGAACTTACGAGCTTGTCAAAATAATATGAGTTCTTTTATAACTTGGATTCCTTAAAGTGTTCAAAAAGATCCATTCCTTTAAGCAATATTTCGAGCATTC
>CM076904.1:14762208-14967921 GCA_039519145.1 Kokia cookei
TAAACGAAGATCTGTTATTGGTAAGAATTCATTGGAGGTTATTGCTGTGACAATTCATCTATCCAATACCTTGTCGACGCATCTTGCGTTGCAACTTAGTGGAATCAGTGATCCACTCCAATCCTTTATAGTTGATCACATTTTACATTCTGCATTTAAATACTCAACACTTAAACACATTTTGATTTACTTTCAGTTGCTCTGACAATTAACATTGATTACATTGATAGTATTAAAAGTTTTAGTGTGTAGATCTGACTTTATTGCACTGACATCATTACTCACATTAACTTTAATTTTAGTTTTAATTGCTTCGACATCTAAACATCAAGAATTCATTCCTTGTGGGATTGATATCCGATAGAATTGTTCTATCAACTATACTTGCTTCGACGTGTGTTCGCTTGCACATTGTTGTGACGTTACAGACACGATCAACATCGTGCATCCTAATTTAACTGTACCGATACCAATTACTTTATTAGATGAATCGTTTCTCATGCGCACAACTCCACCTTCAACTGAACTGTATTTGGAGAACCATTCTCTATTGGGACACATGTGGAAAGAACATTTTGAATCTTGGATCCACTCGGACATCAACTCGAAGCTTGCTTATTGATATTAACAAAAAATAATCTCCACTTTCATCGGCCAAATTAGCATCAGCTAAATCTTCCTTATTGCTCTCAGCAGTCCTTTTATTTCGTAGTTTGTAAAAATCTGCTTTGACGTGACCTAACTTCTTACAATAGTGACACCTTTTATCTCGCTTCTTTGATGCTACCAAAATGTAAGCTTGCATATCTACCTTGCTATCTAAACCAAACTCATTGTCGAGTTTTCTTTACTCAACAAATAACCCTTCACATCCTCAAATGAAAGTTTGTCTCTTCCATAAACCAGGATCTCCTTAAAAGACTTGTATGAATGGGATAAAGAACACAATAATAGCATAGCCTAATCTTCATCGTCAATCTGAACCTCAACGTTACTTAAATAATTTAAAAAGGTAATAAATTGATTGATTTGATCTCTAAGATGCTCACCTTCCTTCATGCGAAGTATAAATAGATGTTGTTTCAACACTAAGCAGTTAGCTAGAGACTTAGTCGTATAAAGTGTTTCTAACCTTTTCCACAAGGTAGATGAGATCTTCTCCATCAATACCTCTTGTAATACCCTATTCACAATGCATAACTGGATTGTAGATAGGGCCTTTTCATCAAGCTGTTCCCATTCTGACTGATCTATATTATCGAGTTTTTTCCCGGTAATGACCTTTTTCAAGCCGGTCTGAACTAGAATTACCATCATTCGAACTTGCCACAAATTGAAATTTGTGACACCATCGAACTTCTCAATGTCAACCTTGTTGTTGCCATCTCTGAACGGGCTGATCTACGAAAATCAAAATATCTTTGATATCACTTGTTGGGGATCGACCTGATTAAGTAACGAACAAGTAAAAGATAACAAAAGAAATTGAGAAATTGAACACACAAATTGAAGGTGGAAAAACCACTCTAAAGAGGATAAAAACCATGAGCAAAGATAATTTTACTATAATGGCAAAAGAATTAAGAGTACAAAAGATGGATATAAAAACTAAACCCCAAAAAACCCGAAAACAAAGTACCCTCAAAATGTAAACACAAAATTCTCCAAAAGTGTTAGGAGTTTTAATCTCTAATGGGTGTGTTTCCTAATATCGTAAAAAAACTTATTTATAGGCTAAATTTCTAGGTCAAATAATAATAAAATAATCTAGACTAATAAGAGTTTATCTAAAACAAAAACTAAATTTAATTGAAACAAATAAAAGAGTTTAATTGAAACAAATAAACAAAATTTAATTGAAAGATTATTTTTTAAATTTAACTTGAAATATGAGTTATAGTTAACATCTTATAAAAAAATATTAGTACATATCCTCTAACAAGTTACTTAATATCTTAAATAAATAAGATGGAGATGTTTGAACCATGAATTCGTACATCAATTGAAGCTTTTTCTCTTTAAACTAATTGTATCTCACTAAACCACAAAGCTTTAGGTCTTGAATGGATTTTTGGGTGGGGTTTCAGTTAGAAGAGAAAGGAATAAGAAATTACCATGGAAGGAGCAAAATGAGTGAGAAAAATACCACCTTTTCTTTTTTTATTCACCATTTAAAATTTGGTCCAAAGTCAAAAAGTCAAACTCACTTAAAATGTGTGGTCTATCTTAAAACTTTTATTTTAATCACATCTAATGACCATAATTTAACACCAGCAAATTAATATTTAATGAATATAAAATCTCGATCACAATTTCATACCAAAATGATGAATATACCCTTTTGTGCCAAAATTGCACTTTAACTTTTTTTTTTTTTTTTTTTGTTAATTACAAATAACGATTAGCATGATTCGAACTCAAATCACTCATAAAATAACAAACATATTTGACCATCAGGCCAATACAGAGATTTCAACTTACTTCCTTTCTTTATTTCCACTTGTGACACACTTATCCGTAACTATGAAAATTTTAAACACCATTGGCATTTATGGACTTTTCCAATGTAAGTGGAAAGATTAGGTTTTAATCCCTAGACTTTTATTTTCATTCAATTTAGTCCCATCGAGAGCTCCTTAACACTAATAGATATTTTTCCCATGCCAAATAATCATTATTATTTCTTGATTCCTTAGATTGGTCTTATTGCATTTCGGTCTTTACACTTTTCTAACTCTTTCCATTTAGTCCTTTTGTTCTAATATTCAAAGTTCCCACTCATACTCAGTAATTTTTCTTCCCATTATTTGAATTAACTTAGTAGTAATATTCATCTAATAACTCTTTTCAGAATTTCCTCAAATTTTCACAGTGTACTCTCCCGAAATAGTACCATTCAAAATTGAAAATTTGGGGCGTTACACCATGCTTTCAACCTTCTCTCTGCCAAGGCTTATGGAGTTGTTGAGGGCCTTTTTCTTTCTAGAGATCATGGTTATCGTCAGTTTATTATAGAAAGTGGCTACTTTGCTCTTACTATTAGGCTTATCGCCAAACTTTGGACTTATTCTTGTAGTGTATAATCGTTGGAGAGGTTCATGGTCTTTGTGTTGGTTTTGATTTTGTTAGAATTCATTATATTCCTAGGTTAACCAATGGGGTTGCTCACAGTCTCGTCCATTGAACTCTAAATGATGCTTGCTCTTTTGTTTTTTGTTTGGACTACCTAGATATCATTCATTGGTTGGTGTTGGATGAAGATAGTATTGCTTAATTTATTTTATAACCTTACATGCCTTTGCATTTTTATAAAAAAACATATATTCAAAGAAACAAAACTAGAATTGTTATACACTAGTGATCACCAACCCGAGATTCAGATGAGATTCGGGTCACCGGTCATCTACCCGCGACTTGGTCAGGCCCTAACAAATGGATATGTGCGAGACATACAGTGAGAGGACAACAATGAGAGCTCGCAGTATCAGCTCGCACGAGCCGAAGGGAGTTCATGGTCTCAGTTCGCACATACCCAAAGAGTTCGCATGTGGGAGACCGTGAGGTCTGGCAGGAGACCTAAATTGGTAGACGTGTCCAGCATGTCCGAGACTTGCTCAGAATCTCAATCCTATGAATAATGAAATATATGATAATATGTATAAATATCTGAATATTTCCTTTAATGAGACACAGAGAATTACTCAACAACAATGATAAACAAAAACAAACAATGATGAATGCATAACATGATTAAAATAGGTAAAAATAAAAGAAAGGCCTACATTTAACTTATAGTTATTTGCTCCCATCCCATTTATTTTATATATATATAAAAGGTATGAAATTTTCAAATGCACTATTTTTAAAATTACATAACACTATGCCTTAGGATATCCGCAAGAGTTGCTTGAATCTCTCTTTGGTTTCTCTTTTCCATTTTCTTTTCCTCCCTCTTTATTTTTTTTTCTTTAACGAATGTTTGGTTTTCGTTTTCACCTTTCAAAGATGGAGAGTTCCATCATCTTCATTTTCCTTTCACTGTCACTGTTTTCCAATCATTGTAATTTCTTCTCTCAAGTTCATGCTTCCAAATATAATCATGGAAATGTTAAGTTTAAGCTAATCCATAGGCATTCACCCGAGTTAGGACAAATCTCTGGAACAACCCTTGGACCTCCGAGTAGTTCAAGAGAACGTATCAGACAATTGATACACAGCGACACTGCTCGGCTACGTGCGATTTCACACAGGTTGGTCCCAAGAAGGAAGAATTTCCAGGTCGAGACATTGCGTAGTAGCAATTTGGTTGAGCTTCCAATGCGATCGGCTGCAGATATTGGGACTGGACAATACTTTGTTTCGTTTCGAATCGGGAGCCCGCCGAGGAAGTTTATTATGATAGCTGATACGGGAAGTAGTCTTACATGGATGAAATGCAAACACAAGTGCAAAACTTGTTTCGAAGATAGGATCAGCCATCATGAAAGGATATTTATTACTAAAAAATCACGTACTTTTATTCCAATTCCATGCTTCTCCAGTATGTGCAAGCAGGATCTTTCTCGATCTTTCTCTTTGAGAAAATGTCATCGGTCGACATTTCCATGTGCCTATGATTTCAGGTTGATAAATCACCGTTTTATTCCTTTTAATTTATATTGACTTGGAAAAAGTAAATTTAGTAAATAACCTTGCGATTGTTCGTAGGTACTCCGATGGCACAAGAGCTCTCGGAATATTCGGCAATGATACAGCTATAGTACGCCTTACCAACGGCACAAAGATTAAAGTGCCGGATGTAATGATCGGGTGTAGCGAGACAGTATTTGGAAACTTCCACGACATTGATGGAGTAATGGGGTTAGGTTTTGACCAGCATTCATTCGCAGTGAAAGCAGCTCAGAAGTTTGGAGACAAGTTTTCGTATTGCTTGGTTGATCATCTGAGCCCAAGTGACCTCGTTAACTTCCTTGTTTTCGGCGAAGTGAATGATTCAACAATACCGAAAATGCAATTCACGGAGTTGATCCTGGAAATAGTGAATCCATATTACGCTGTAAACGTGTCTGGAATCTCCATCGATGGTGAAATGCTGGCTATCCCATCAGATGCGTGGGATCTTAAGAGCGGTGGTGGGTTTATTATTGACTCAGGTTCGAGTTTAACTCACCTAGTGAAACCCGTGTTCGATCAAGTCATTGCTGCTTTCCAGGCCCCGCTTAGCAAATTCAAGAAACAGTCATTGGACATGGGGCCGTCGGAGCCGGAATATTGTTTCGATGATGCTGGCTATAAGGAGTCTCTCATGCCGAAGCTGGAGGTCCATTTCGCTGACGGAGCTAAGTTAACGCCTCCGGTGAAAAGTTACGTGATTGATGCTGCGGCAGAGACGAAGTGCCTTGGGTTCGTCTCCACGCCTTGGCCTGGAACGTCTGTGATTGGCAATATTTTGCAGCAAAATCATCTGTGGGAATTCGATCTTTTAAATCGCAAGTTGGGATTTGCTCCTTCTAGCTGTATATTTGATGGGAAAAAAAGGGACAAAAACTAGAAGCCATTGGAGTTGTCATATAACCGGCAATCATCCAATTTACTTTAGAGTTAGAATGATAGAATGTAAATGATATATCTATTCTTCCAGTTATTTGGGATTTGTTAGGAAAAAGGAAATTCGTGATGTGATTATGGAGCTCGAGCATTCGAGTTATTGAAGTGGTAAATTTGAGCAACTTATATATTGGCTCAAGCAGTTTATGTCAATTTATTTTATTTTATTTTAATATGATATAATATTTCTTTTCTTTTTTAATTAGTTCAAAATATTAGTTTTTGTATCAATCCGTTTTTGTACCGATGTCAAAAAATTCGATTTCATACATATTTTTAAATCAAGTCTTGTGAATGGATAGAGTAGTTTTTTTTCTTCTTTCTAATAAAAAAATACAGCACAAGACGATTACAACAACCAGTTCATAATAAAACTGGTCTAGGACCATGACAATCATCAATCAATAAATCTTTTAAGGAAATCGGCGGGATCTCAAACATTTGGAGTACAAAAGTTTCTATAGTAGCATATTTAACCATGTGATCCGCAACTTCATTCTGATTCCTCGAAATATGATGCACTTGTACTTCGCATTTCATACGTAAC
Source organism: Kokia cookei (assembly GCA_039519145.1). Lineage (NCBI taxonomy): Eukaryota > Viridiplantae > Streptophyta > Magnoliopsida > Malvales > Malvaceae > Kokia > Kokia cookei. Next base: position 14,768,363 of record CM076904.1, read on the forward strand.
AACTGATGTAGTAGTCTTAACTCCACCAAACTACTCTTGGCACCTCCTCTTGCTAAGATTAATTCTACAAGAAATGCATTATCACATTCAACTTCGACTTTTCTAAAACCATTTTCTCATGCTATGAATAGATATTCTAACATCGCTCTCGTTTCAATTTTAAAAACCGATTTCCTTTTAAAACTCATTGCATAACCACATAACCGGTTAGCATTCGAATCTCTTAAAACTCCTCCAATTGAAGCATGTTGTTCACATAGTGACACCGACCCATCAAAATTAAGCTTTATCCAACCCAATTCTGGAGGAGACCAACTCGTTAGTTAGAACATAAATTTGGTGAACTCAATCTTGAACTCAAATCAACGTAACTCTTTGCCCAAGTGTAACTTGTATTCACAATGACTTGAATACAATTATGATTATTAGAAAAAATAAACATGTTTCTATTTTTTCAAAGTAACCAGCATTAAGTTGCAAATAGAGATTGCGAATCAAAGTCCTTGTTACCTAAATTGCCTTTATTTTACAAATTTCATAGAAGCTACTCATTAAAGGGCAAGAAGAAAAAATACGATGATACCGTCTCGGGACCACAAATAGGCATACCGCTCTAGGGGAATTACAATCTCGAACTGCATGAACCCTCGTGTTACATAAAGGACAGTTAACATCGTCTACCATATGTCTCCTCATTCGTTCACCATTCGTCAAGATTCTATCCGGCCATAATAACCATAAGAAAACTCGTACCCTTTGAGGCGCTCTAGCTTCTTGGAGTTTATTAATTACTAATTAGGTATTAAATAGACTGATTAAGGGGATGAATTAGAAAATTTAATAATTAAGACTTATGAACTAGATTGTAATGTTAGATTAATTAGCAAGGTCAATGTGAAAATATTAAAAAAATAATTTGGAGAGTTAAAAGTTCTTAAATTGCAATTAACCAAGCCTACTTTAATAAAATATCCATTTGGAAAACAGTTGGAGGGAACGGTTTTGTGAATCCATTTTCACGATTCTTTTCCAAAATTTTTCAAAATTCTCTCTAACTTATCTCTCAACGATTTCAACGGAATTTCATTTTTGATAAGTTGATTTTCTATTGAATTCTTACATCTAGACAAATTTTAAAAGATAAATTTTGACTTTTCCATTCTTCTTTTTTAGCGTGTTTAATTACTAGAATAAAAGCTAATAGAAATTAATAGTGAAAAGAAGATTTTATTGAACTTACTTTTCACAATACACATGAGTCTATATTTATAGACAGGATATTAAGACTGCTAAACTGTTTAACAAACTAACTTCCTTTAACAGATCTTTTACTGTTAACTTCTTTAACAAACTAACTTCTTTTTGCAAGTGAACTCTCATGTTTGGTGAACTCGCAGTTCATAGTTTGCATTTCACACTTCATAACTGCTAACATTCTTTCGATTTTCTATCTTGTGTTGATTGTTTGGTTGATTGCTTCTTAGAGGGAGTACACACAACGCATCTTGAAATAAATAAAATTGTTTTGGTGTAATTGTCTTTGTGAGAACATCAACCACCTGTCTTTCTTATGGAACAAAATTAACCTGCGGCATACCATCAAGGACTTTTTCATGCACAAGGGGATAATCAATCTCCACATGCTTTACCTTGGCATGATGAGTAGAGTTTGCATTCATTGCCACTATTGATGTGTTATCGCACCATACAATTAGTTGTTGTTTTAAAGGCACTCAACTTCTTATGAGGATCTAGACATGACAGCTTGTTTCTTGGAGCACCATGCAACTGGATTGGAACCAAGATAGATGCAATATCCAGTCGTTGATCTTCTATCTTCAATAGTAGAGGCCCAATCAGCATCAGAGTAGCCAACAAGGTCAAATTGCCCTTTTGTGAAATACAAACCATAATTCATAGTGTCATTCAAATACCTTAACACTCTCTTTATAGCCTTCCAGTGAGTGTCACAAGGTGCATTCATGTATTGACTAAGCTTGTTGAGATAGAAAGCAATCTCTGGTCATGTAATGCACACATACTGTAGTTTTCCAATAACACTCAGATATTCATGAATATCAACAAGTGGACTACCATCTACAATAGTCAACGTGGGAGTGCCTACCATAGGTGTAGGAGTGGTAGTGGCTGCAACCATGCATGTGCTATGAAGCAAATCTAAAACATACTTCTTTTGGGAGAGAAACAAATCACCACATGAGGTGTTGTTAACCTCTATACCGAAAAAACTGAAGGTCACCCATGTCTTTGTGGGAGAACTTGGTATGAAACTGCTTGATGACCTGGCTGATTTCTTCAAATGAACTGCCTGTCACAACTATATCATCTACATATACCATTAGAAAAGTTGTTGAGGCATCAATGTTTCAAAAATACAGATGGATCAGCTTTAAAACCAAGGTGTTCCACCAAATGTTGCCTTAATGTATGAAACTAGACTCGAAGGGCATGTTTTAAACCATACAGTGCCTTGTTCAATTTACACACAAGTTGTTCTCCATTGGCTCCGTTCATCTCAAAACCTGGTGGTTGATCCATATAAATTTCCTCAGTCAAGGTGCTATTAAGAAAAGCATTGTTCACATCAACTTACCTTAACACCCATCCATTAATAATAGCAATTGCCAAAACAGTTCGGATTGTTACAACGCGAACCACAAGGCTAAAAAGTATTGCAAAAACTAGTCTTGCTTTATACCTGTCCACATACCCATCAACCTTCTTCTTCACTCTAAACAACCACTTACAACCAATTGATATCCTGGAAGGTTGGAAAGGGCAAAGGCTCCAAGTATTATTTTTGAGAAGATCTTGTAACTCGTGCTTTTTTTTATTTCTTTACTTCATTTTGATTTCTACAGTATTTTCTAACATCTATTCGTATTCCATGATTCCTGATCCTTTAAATTTGATTTTTTTTTTTATCTTCATTCTCCCATTTTTAAGCATTTTTAAAGTTAGAGAGAGAGGACTTCGATTCCTACTTTTCATATTGTTTTTGGATTAGTTTATGGTTATAAATGAGAATTCGATGTTGTGGGTTAGCTAAGGATCTAGTTAAAATATAATTTAGATAATAGTTTCTTGAGTTGTCATTATTGGGTGTTTAAAATCTGGAATCATCTGGAGGTGCGGTTGCTCAGGTCCAATAATGAAAAGGGTTCAAAATATTGTCTTTCAATTTTTAAGGGATTCAAAATTTTTTTAACTTTTAAAGGCTAAAATAATATTTTACTAACTTTTAAGAGGTTCAATTTTTTTTTTTTTAGCTTTTAAGGGCCCAAAAATAATTTTACCAACTTTTAAGGGATTTAATTTTTTTTTTTTTCCAATTTTTAAGGAACCTAAAACTCGATTTTATTGTTTAATTTAGAGCCAAAAAATATCAACAATAAACCTGCTTAGAAGGTTTTAGAGAGAAAAATGGAATTAGTAGCTATAGTAGGTGAGTTTTGGAAGTATGTCCTTGTTAATGTTTTTCAGATTAAATTTTATGTTTGGTTGGGCTAGAGGAGAGTTCTTTTGAGCCATTACAGTAAATTTTCGTTTTAGTATCATCTAAAATATTGTCATTCTATATTAAATTTAGTCATTATTTGTATTTGATGATATTACATCCGTCATCATGACATTCATCACTAAAAGTTAAGAGTGACGATTCATTGTTATTCGTCATGCATTACAGAGAAATTAGTGACGAAAATGTATAATACCACCATATTCAGTGAAAACTAGTTGCGCCACCCAATTATATATAATTTCGTAATGTTGATTCATAGCATCAACATAATGGAATAAATTTCAATGTATAGGTTAGACAGCAATATCTTAAGGGTGTTAAATGACGTATTATATCCTCATCTAATATAATAAAATAATGACATTAATGTAAAACGCCACTATTTAATAAGTATTTAGAGGGAAACAATTTGATTGCCAAATTATTTACGAATTTTTTATTTATTAGTCAAATTGTCACTATTGATGAAATAACATCCAATGTATAGTTGATGAAAGAGATATTGTGAAATTGTTAATCTAAGCACTTGTCATCCATCTCGATGGTCTGCAGTATAAATAAGAGATGCCACTGAAATATGTACGGGTAAAAAATCTCAATTTTTTTTAAAAAGTTAGAAGTTTAAAACATTTCTTTTATAAAATAATTAAAAATATGTTTTAGACAAATTAGAATTTTTAAAAACAAGTTAAAATTATTTGGAGTTAATGTGGAGTGGATCGAGGGTGATTAGAAATTAAATTGACATCAGAAGGTCAAAATAACTTATATTAGTGCAATGTTGAAAAAAGGTGGGAAGTCGCGATGTGGGGCTTATGACATCACGACGTGATTGACTGAGTAAGTGCTGGATCTGGTACTCTAAGTTTAGCATATTCATTTGTAAACTTGTAATTTTTTTCGAACATATTGATTAATAAAACAAATTCATTCCACAATTGCTCAAAATAATACGGACTGTTGAAAGTAACATGAAAAGGGTTGGCCCAATTCTGATGGTCCGCAAGGACAAGAGCAAAGGAAAGGCTAAGGCTAAGGCAAAATCTAAGGACAATGGCAAGGCCAAGCCCAATAAAGGAAAAATTGCATTGAAACCTAAAGGAAAAATTGCTAAGGAAGGAAAATGTTTCCATTTTGGTAAAACTGGACACTGGAAGAGGAACTACCTTGCCTATCTTGAAGAGTTCATGAAGGCAAAGGAAAACGGAGTGTTTTCTTAAGATATTTATGTTATTGATATTAATTATCAACATCTACTTCTTGGGTATTAGATACCATATGTGGTTCTCATATTTGTTTCTCTGTACAAAGATTTCAAAGGAGTGGGAATTTGGCTAAAGGAGATGTGAACCTGCGAGTTGGGAATGGAGCAAGAGTTGTTACATTAGCTGTAGGAACACATATTTTATCATTGCCTAGTGGACTTGATTTAATTTTGGAGGATTGTTATTTTGTGCCTTGACAAGAAACATTATTTCAATTTCTTCTTTAGACAAAATTGATTTTGAAATAATTGTTAAGAATAATTGTTGTTCATTTTATCTCAATAATGTTTTCTATGGTTCAACACAATTAGTAAATGACCTCAAAATTTTAGATCAAGATAGACTCATTTATAACATAAAAACTAAAAGGTAAAAAAGAAATGACTCTAGTCAAACTTATATTTGGCATTTTCCTTTGGGCCATATAATTGAGAAGAGCATATCAAAGTTCCATAAAGATGGGATTTCAGATTCTTTTGTTTTCGAACAATTGGATATATATTGTAGCAGCCCATTTTTGTCTAGGCTCCTATTTGTTTTTTAACCCAAAATAAATAATAAACCCAATTTTTTATTTAAATTTAAAAGTCCAAAATTACAAAAAAAAATAACCCAATATTCATACCCAAATTTAAATACCACAAGCCCAATATATAAGCCCAATATCCAATAGCCCAATTCCATAACCTAAACACTAAACCAAAAGAAATCCTAGCTAGCAACCTTTGTCTCTCGGCCGCCAATACCCTTGCCTGTTCGAATCTCCAAGATACGCATGATCTGCAAAATCAAGAACATAGTAGGAAAGAAAATCAAATAAAAAATATATATGTAATTCGTGTTATAAAAACACGAAATCCAAACGTAATAGATAGGAAATTTTGAAATAAAGTGCAGACAATTTTTTAGTAATTTAATATTCGGACACGCATTTGTTAACAATCAAACACGAATCAATAGAAAAAAGAAACACAAGGTATACAATTTATTTTTTTTACTTTCAAAATATGTGATAAATCTAGATTTTTTGGTTTACCTTGATGTTTCGGTTCCCATCACCATCGTCAACGCCTTAAGGTAGCGTTTTGGTCTCGTTTCCCGAATCTAGGTTCGGAGAGGTTGAAAATATAAAAGGGGAGGCTTTTGGATTCCGACCACCGTAGACGATGGTCATCGACACCAGCCCATGGTAGACTCATGGCGGAGGACTAATCAGACTCCATGACCGGCCATGGGTCATTTGAGACAAAAGGAAAGGAAAAGCGAAAGTGAAATGAATTTTTTGTTTGATTTTTTTTTACTTATATAGGTAGGTTAAAATGACGCCATTTTGGCCTAGATGCCAAAGCCCTAAAATGACGTCATTTTATGCCATGATCCGACGACCCGACCTGTTTAAGACTTGAGGAACCGCGTGTTTTTTATTTTTCGGAAATTTACTATCCTGGTCCTTCTGCATTTTTGGATGTTTCAATTTAGTCCTTTTTCCATTTTTATACATTTTAATTTTGCCCAGTAATTTATTCGTACTTACAATTTGGTCCTTTACTTAATTTTGCCCAGTAATTTATCCGCACTTACAATTTGGTCCTTTATTTAATTTTGCCCATTTATTTTTGTTTTTTTATAATTTTGACCCATACGTTTTAATTTTTATTTTATTTGGTCTCATTTTTTATTTTTCATATTATTTATTTCTTTTAGTATTTAATTTTTATTTAATTTTTTATTTATTGTATTTATTATATTCATGTATTTTATATTCTTGCCTTCATTTAACTTTATTTTTTTTGTATTTTATATATTTGTTATTTTTTATGTTATTCGTATCTTTGACTTTATTTAATTTTATTCGTTCATTATTTTTTTTCTTTTTATTTAATTATATTGATTCAATTATTATTTTCCATGATTGTATTTTCTATATTTATGCTTATTTATATTTTTAATTAATTGATATTTATTGTCATTATTACTTTGATTATATTATTATTTTATTTATTACTATTTATTATTTTATAGTGTTATTAATTGTATTCATTTATTTTATTCTATTTATGCATTTTTTTTATTTTTCTATTATAATTGTAAATTATGTACATATTCATTTATTTTTACATGAAATTTTATTTTTTTAAAAAAATATATAAACGGATTTAAGAAAATCGAGACAATATTCTTTATTTCTAGAATTTGAGAGAATTATGTCCTAACTCACTGGGTGTGATTTTTTCTTTGAACTGAGATAATTGAATACTCTATTTAAAATTAAAATATACGAGATTTTGAGATAATAATTAGAAATGCTTGATATTTTCAAAAATTTGAATTGTTGTGGCCTAACTTACTGGACATGACTTTTGTTGATTAGCTCAAAATAGTAAGCTTTCTTTTACAAAATTTATTTTAAAAAACAAACAAACATGTCATTCATGCATTTAAGGATTACAATTTAAATTTTTCTCGAGTTTTTTATTTTCAATAATTAAGACATTAAATAATCGATTAGGTACAATTTTGGCCGTGTGAGGGTGCTAATCCTTCCTCATGTGTAATCGACTCTAGAACCCGTTTTATGGTTTCAAAGACCAAAATTATGATTTTAATGGTTTTTAAAATTTTAAAAGGTGAACTAATCACACCTATTTTAAAAAAGATAGATGATGACTCCATTTTCGTTTTCCAAAATATAAGTCGGTTCAGGTATCCTAACTCTAGAACTCAAACTACATATAATGAACCTTAAGTGCCCATCCTAGGTAGAGCCATGCCGAACTTTTAGTGATTACCCAAAATAGATGCATAAGTCCTTTGTTTTATGCTTTTAATTTGTTGTTAAATTTTATAGTGATAGTACTGACTTGTTTTTTTTTTTTTTTCTTATTTGCATTATATCCTCATATTAGGAAAGGTATTGAATTAAGCTCGATTACTAATAGAAAACTGGTCATGGAAAAGGGGTATTTTGAATAGGTAGAGGACAATGTGGCCGTGCGTATGTGGTCAGAGGATAAGCAACACAAAAAGGGTGACCCCCTAGCTGAAGGACATATATCAGATTACTGAGATTTTACTCGGATTAGCGTGACTCAAAATAGTTTGCAAGAGCTGAAAAAGATATGGGATCAGTGGGAAGATGTAATGAAACAAACTTTTTACCATGAGTATGGGGATCTACTATATTTACTCGAAGTTAAGGTGGACAAGCATCTCTTCCAAGCCCTTGCATAGTACTGGAACCCGACTAACAGTTGTTTCACCTTAAAAAACATGGACATGGTACCCATGATTGAGGAGTATATTGCTTTGCTCCGTTGTCCGAAGATTCAAGTAAACAAGGCCTACTCAAGAAGTGCTAGTGTCTCAACCTTTCTCAAGAAACTGATGAACATTACAGGAATGAGTGAGCAATGGATTGTAGCTTGAATTAAGGTAAAGGGCGACAACAAGTACATCACTTGGAGAAGCTTGTGAGATTTGATCTTAATACATCCAGATGCAAGGAAAAAGGTTGATATCTTTGCTCTTAGTTCATATGGATTGATTATCTTTCCTAAGGCGTTGGGGCACATAGAAGATGTGGTCACTAACTTATTCAACTGGCTTGATAAGAGGCTCACACCTGTTCTAGCTATTTTGGTTGAGACTTTTAGATCGTTGAACACATGTCGAAGAGAAGGAGAAGAGATATTCATAGGTTGCGCACCACTATTGATGGTATGGTTCCATAGTCACTTCTAGAAGGTGGAGAATGTTTCTTATTAGGTGTTTTCTGAGTGTTATTCCCCTTTGAGAGAATTTGTGACTACACAAAGGCAAGAGAACATCTCTAAGATGAAGTGGATGATGATACTCCATAGTCTCTAAGACGAAGACATTAAATGACAAGCATCGTGGTTCACTCCTGATGAAATTCTTTATTGATGCAAGAGATTTTGATTGGGTATCATTACTTGGGATATGGGAAGCTGTAGGATATTCCCTTTTGTTAGTGATGTGACAGTATAGATCAAGGTAGTTCATCCTAGTGACACAAGATCTGGCTTAATGCGAGCTTGTGTACAAGGGTGAAAACAAAAAGAAGAAGGTTTGAGAGATATCGAATGCCTGGAGTCAAGTTCGTAGAATGAAGACGTTTGCAACAAATCCCATGGAAACTCCAAAATATGATGGGTGAAGGAGTAGGAGAATCAACGACAACATCCCTGTGACAAATCTAGAAAATGTCTGCCCAGTTGATGAGCATTTGCAGGTAGTCCCATCAGAATTATAGCTTATAAAGCAAGATTTTGAAAGAAAGAGCTTTGAATTAGGGAAGAAGATAAAGGTGTTGGAAAAAGAAAAGATACAGTTGGGATTGGACGTAGATATCTAAAGGTTAAAAGCTGAAATGAACAGAAAGAGAAAGAATAAAGCTGAGGAGGACTTGGACAGTTTAAAGAAACATTATAAGAAACTCCGCTTGTCAATGAAAACTGCTGGGTTAGGCAAGACGTCAGAGCAATGGCAACGGGAAATCCAAGAGGAAAGAGATAAGGTATATCATTAGAAAAGAAGATTTCAAGATGCTCGAGTCTAAGGAGATGCCATAAAGAATAAGTTGTTAGAGAGCCAAGTCGAGAAAGCTAAGTTAAGGGCCCAAATATCTAAGTTAGAGGAGTCTTTGCACAGGTACCGTAGTCATAACTCTGCGACAGAATTGAGGGTAAGCCAGGTTGAGAATGAACCTTGGAGACAAGTGATAGGCAACTTCGACACTCTTAGAGGCAAGTCAGAGATCGAGACTTTGGAGACTAGTGATAGGCAACTTCGACACTCTTAGAGGCAAGTCAGAGATCGAGACTATGTCATGGGTGAAGCATGAACTCAAGTGAGAGAAGTGGCAGAACATTTGTAGACATTAGTTGTTCAAGCCGATGTTTTGAGTTTAAAGTACAAATTAGAGTCTAATAACGGTCAAAAGTTAGTTTTGCTCCTTCGAAAGATTAAGACTCTGAGCATTAGGGCAAGGCTTTATATGTAATTATCTTATGTAAAGACATTCGTTTTCTAGTAAAGTTATTCTATCACAATTCGACTAAGAGTCAATACCTTTCTTGCATATGCATACATGCATTTATTTGCATTGCATTACATTTCATTACAAGCACTAAATTTCATATAAAAAATCATAAAAAAATAAAAATCCTCACATATTAAAAACATTCGTGCCAAGGGGAGTGCTATCAACTCTGAACGAAAACTGAGAGAAAGCAAGATAGTCAAGATAATAGGGGAATGTTGAAAATATTTGAGCATTAAAACTATATCCAAAGAAAGGAACGGAAAGGGAAACTTATCGAGAATTCGTCCCTACACCCTCGGAAGTGTTTTGGACAACTGGACTGCAGAAGAGCTTCTTGTAGTTTTTAGGACTTTTCCAGAGTAATATTCAGAACACTCTTGTTGTTCTAGACTCGAGAACAATAGAGATCTTTTTGTAAAGGGCACATGCTCGCTAGCTTTTATTTCAATAAAAATGATTTATTTTCTTTCACCCCAATTGACAAACATTCTTATTATTCTTTTCATTTGTTTCATACCGCAATAAACCATTCTTAAATTCATTTATTCTTTGGATCCCTTTTTTGTCCATATGAGAGGTCCCTTGATATCAATGATATAAGTAACGTTGTTGCCGACCTAAAGCCTCGTTTTGAGCAAGATGTGTGTTCAAAAGAATCTTAGGATTTCAAAGATGCTCAATATTGTAATTTATTTCCTAATCTACTATGGATGGTTGAGCAAGAAGAGGAACATATCTTACCTAACAAAGAATCAATAGATGATATGAGTTTAGAGGATGAAATTGAAAAAAGAGAGATGAAAACTGAGACCTGTATCTCTGTAGAAATGAGGTGAAATCTCATTGAATTACTTCGAGAGTTCAAAGACGTATTTGTGTGGTCCTATCAAGACATGCTCGATCTAAGTATTGATATTGTGGTGCGCAAAATCCTCATAAGAGAAGAACGCAAACCGGTCCAACAGAAGGTTTGAAGAATGAGACCTGATCTACTATTAAAAATAAAATAAAGAGTTCAGAAAATAATTCGATGTTGGTTTCCTACAAGTGGTTAAACACTCAAAATGGGTAGCCAACATAGTGCTAGTTCCTAAGAAAGATGGGAAGGTACGAATGTGCATGGATTATAGGGATTTAAAAAAAGCTAGCCCAGAAAACAATTTCTCCCTACCTCATATTGACACCTTGGTTGACAACACAACATGTCATTCTTTGTTCTCCTTTATGGATGATTTTTTCGGGTATAATCAGATAAAGATGCATCCTGAGGATATGGATAAAACCACATTCGTTACCATGTGGGGAACCTTTTGCTACAAATCCATGCCATTTGGACTAAAGAATGCAGGGGCAACATATCAAAGGGCTATGGTGACTATTCCATAATATGATGCATAAGGAGATTAAGGTTTATGTAACACCCATATCCCGAGTACCTTCATCAGTTAGGAATTCGATGTTTACTATTCATTTTATATTGTTCATCTTTTTACACATATTCGACTGTCTGCATCTTTATTCAACACAAAATCATTTCTTACAATTTAAAACAATATCGAAACATAACACAATTTTATTAAGGGTAAATATGATATTTCCAACATTTTAAGGGACTTCTACCAGTACCTGATGGTTAAGTATCAGTAATAGTTAAGTCAGTGAACAATTTGGAAACTGTGCACATTTCTATCGGTATTTGCACTAGTTTTACCGATACAAGTAAGATTTCTACCGATACAAGTTATACATCTACTGATACCAAAAACTCCAGAGACTAAAAATTCACACCCTACAACTTCTACCGATATATGTATACCAACTACCGATATAACAATGCCAGAAACTACCGATACTTGTAAATCAACTTCTGATAAAACTCAAGTCAGAGGACAACCTCTCTCCTACCCTATATTTCTACCGATACCTGTATAAGTTCTATCGAAATAAGTATGCAACATTTCAAGAATTGTACCAAAACACAAGTTAACATATCAACACATTTTTATGAATTTAGATATCATACTTTATACACAACTTCTAGGTTTTTCAAGCATCATATACTTAAATATATACATTATACCTCATGCTTATACACAACCAAAATAACAAGATTTCAACATCAAGGTGAGTAACATCCTAGTACATGCCATAAGACCAAGTGATGCAAAATCTACCGACAACTCCGCGATAGTGTGACTTTAGGTGAGGTCGATGATCCGATCTTTAGTCAGCAAAATGATCTACAAAAAACAATAACTGTGGTAAGCTTTATAGCTTAGTAAGTTCAACATGGTAATAACAACAATGACTCATTCGAGCTAACGTAGTTTCCATTGCTCTTGAGTATTTACAACTTCTCTTTCTGTTCATATCTTTCTGTTACCAGTACTCGATGCTGCTCACATGAGCTGTCGAGGACTCGCAACTTATGCGGTACCCCAACCATTGGTATGGTGTCTATCTATACTATAAATTGTTTCCTAACGATGCTGTTCACACGAGCTGTCAAGAGTATGCATAAAGCATAAGTCCCAGCTATTGTAGGACCTGTAATCCATATAGGATCCATATCTCTTTTTTCGAGTCACGATGTTGCTCACACGAGCTATTGAGGACTCACAACACATGCAATACCCCAGCCATCATGTCGGTACTATTTCAACGGCATAAAGCCTACTATCTCTTGCGTTTCATTTCTTCGATCATCTTCAATACCGAATGCTTTCAATTTGCTATACATTAACAACATATATACATATACAAGGAAATTAAGTAAGATTTATACTACGAACTTACCAAACTAGATTGTAGTTTAGGAAAACTTCAAGGACTAATCCGTCAATTTTCCTTTTCCTCGATCTATTGCACGATCATAGTCTACATCCACAAATTATTCAATTTCTCACATTAAATCACACAATCAATTCATTTAACATAATCTAGTCTCTTTTGGTAAAATTAAAATTTTACCATTAATACTTTCTTTTTATTTAATCTAGTCCTTTTAACACAAACACACAAAATACTATTCTCTCCTCAAACCATACCAGCCAAACATTTATAGTCCTCAAACAAATCCATATAAACCCATTTATTTCACACCAAGTAGAACAATTTCACCATTTTAATATTTTAGTCCTTAGACCCTAATTTCTTCAAAAATCACTTTACAAAGAGATTTAACCCAAGTATCAAACATTCAAATAAATCAAAAACTCACAAGAACAAGCAATTTCAACAATGAAAAGTTTTCTAACATTTGACAGATTCACAAATTAGTCCTTGCATAAGCTAGCTTAAGCTGATACGGACTCAAAAACATAAAAATTACTAAAAACGATCAAGATTTGCTTACCAAAATCAAAGCTCAAAGTTTCAACAATGGAACCCTAACTTTCCTTAGTCTTGTTGTTGAGGAGATGAAGAAATTAGGTGAAAATCCCATTTTTCTCTTTTAATTATATATATAGTTAATGGTAATTTTGTAAATATTTAAACTTTCATTATTAAGGTTTAATTAACCTTTTTTTTTTTTTTTTATCTTAATCAACCTATTTACCATTAATACTAATCATGATATATCACTCTCTAATAGTTCTTTGGCTAATTTATTCATTTGGTCCTTCTAATTAATTATCTCTACTTTTACACCTATTACAATTTAATCATTTATACTCAATTGACTATTTAAACATTAAAATTTTCTTACCACATTTTAATACGATGCTAACAAAGTCGTAAATATTTATAGTAAATAAATTAACAACTCGACTCGTCGAAATTGTGATCCTGAAATCACTGTTTCCGACACCACTGAAAATAGGACTGTTATAGTTTATGTCGATGATATGATTGCAAAGTCTCAAACAAGATAAGAATATGTAAAGTTTTGAGGAAATTGTTCTTGAGATTGAGAAAATTCCAGTTGAAGGTGAACCCAAACAAATGTACTTTCAGGGCTACTTCAGGTAAGTTGTTAGGCTTTATGGTCAGGAGAAGAGGAATTGAGATCAATCTTGATAAAGTTAGAGTTATACAAAAGAGTTACCACCTCCACGTACTCAAAATGAAGTTTGAGAGTTCTTAGGGAAACTGAATTACATCGTTCGTTCATCTCACAACTGACCGAGAAATGTGATTCTATCTTCCGTCTTCTCAAGAAGCATAACTCAGAAGTGTGGGATGATGAATGCCAAAAGACTTCTGACAAAGTTAAACATTATTTGTCCAATGCTCCAGTTTTGATGCCACTGAATTTAGATAAATCTTTAATCCTGTACTTGACTGTTTTTGAAAATTCTATAGGATGCGTACTAGGCCAACATGATGAGTCAAGAAAGAAAGAAAGAGTAATCTATTATCTTAGCAAGAAGTTCACTAAATGCAAGATAAAATATTTGCCAATTAAGAAACTGTGTTGCACTTTGGTCTGGACTACTCGAAGGTTGAGGCAGTACATGTTATACCATACAACTTGGTTTATTTCAAAATGGATTCTCTTAAGTTCATGATGGGGTCGATTGCATTAAATGGAAGAATGACTAGATGGCTAATGTTGCTCTTTAAATTCGACATAGTTTATGTGAATTAGAAAGCGATAAAAGGGAGTGCAATAGCAGATTTTCTGGTTAGTAGAGCTTTTGAGGACTATGAACCATTAGATTTTGATTTCCCAAATGAAGATCTAATGTATTTCGCAACCAAAAGAAGAACTTTTAAAAGGACACCCATGGAAATGTATTTTGATGGCGCTTCAAATGCCACTGGAAAAGGAATTATAGCAATTTTGGTGTCCCCAAAAGGAAATCATTATCCTCTTACAAGCAAACTTGACTTTGCACAAACAACATGGCGGAATATAAAGCATGTATCATAGGTATCCGTGCAGCTATGGAGCGCAAGATCAAGGTTTTGGAGGTGTATGGAGATTCTGCGTTGGTAATTTTTCAACTCAAGGGTGAATGGGAAACGAGAGATTCCAAGTTGATTGATCATAAAAAACTAGTTCTCGATTTAATTACAGAATTTGAGGACATCACTTTCCATTATCTCTTACGAGATGAAAATCAGATGGTTGATGCTTTGGCTACCTTTGCCTCCATGATTAAGGTCAATAAGTAAGAAGATATGAAACTCATTTAGATGAGCATCTATGAGGTTCCAACTCATGGCTACAACATTGAAGGGGAAGAAATGGATAATTATCCTTTGTAACACCGAAAAACCCAAAAATCATTGTCGATTATGGTCTCGGTGTCTTTCTATTCATCTATCACTATTCATCTTTTAAAATCATGTCATTCAATCTTACTTTATTAAAGAAAAGTATCCATCACGTCATAAATCATCAAATAATTATAACCATAACTCAACAAGGGCAAAAAGGTCATTTCCATGATTTTTGGGGACTTCTATCGGTACTTGTTAGACTAGTATCGGTAGTTGTCAAGTCAATAAACAGTTTAGGAACAATGCAGACTTCTATTGATGCTTGAGGCAGTACTATTGATACAAGGAAGACTTTTACTGAAACTTGTCATGCTTCTATCGATACTAAAAACTCTAAAGAGCTAAGAAGTCTTACCCTGCAACTCCTACCTATACAAGTACACAAGCTACCGATACTTTTATGAGCAAAACTACTGATACCAACTATACAACTACCGATACAACTCAAGCCATAGAACAACTTCTCTCCTACCCTATACTTCTACCGATACATGCATGAGTTCTATCGACACAAGTATGCAGAATCTCAAGAATCATGTTGAAACACAAGTTTATCAATACTTACCATTCATAACTCCAAGATGCATTAGACCAATACATAATTCTTAGTTTCCAAGTCATTACACCGTACTTCTAAGTTTATATTTCATCTTGAACATGCATACATTACTAAGTTCAATATTTCATTAAAGGCATAACAAAATCATCACAATCTCGAACGAGTAAAACAAAAGATAACATCATCCTAGTACATGCCATATAACCAAGTGAAGAAGGACTACCAAACAAGCTTCGCGATAGTGTGACTTCATGGAGATGATCCGATCTTCAAGTAGCAAAGTAATCTACAAAACAACAATAACATCTTTGGTAAGCTTCATAGCTTAGTAAGTTTGAAGAGTCTAAGAAGTTACCAATCAAACGCACAAAGCAAATATAACTCAACCGGGATAGGACGAACTATTGCTTCCTCAAGCCTTATTTAGTATTCCAACTTTCCTGTCTATAAATTTTTTTGTTACCAATACCTGATGCTGCTCACACGAGCTGTCGAGGACTCGTAACATATTCGGTACCCCGACCATCGGTACAGTGTCTCTCTGTAAACTGTCCCCTAACGATGCTGCTCACACGAGCTATCGATAATATGCATTTAAGCATAAATCCTAACCATCATAGGGACTATAATCTATATAGGATTCATATCTATTTTTCGACTCTCGATGCTGCTCGCACGAGCTATCAAGGACTCGCAACATATGCAAAATACCCTAACCATTACGTTGGTTTCATTTCAATGACTTAAAGCCTACTATATCTTCCGTTTCATTTCTTCAAATCTCTTTAAATCCAAGTGCTTCCATTTGTTAAACAATGTTAAGAAGCTTATAAGAAATATTTAGGTACAAAGTTTACATTACGAACTTACCGGACTGAATTTTAATTATGGATAAGCACTAGGGAATCTGCTAATTTTCGTTTTCCATGATTCATGGCTCGATCGTAATCTAAATCAACAAATCATACAAATTTTCATATTAAATCACACAATCAAGTCATACAACTCAATTTGATCCTTTTTGGAAAATTACAATTTTACCTATAATATTTTTCATTTTTTCAATCTAGTCCTTTTAACACAAAACTTACAAAATACCCTTTCCCTTTCAAACCAAAGCCAACTAAATATCTAATGGATATATTCCACACCCTACAAACCTTTATTTCATACCAAATACATGTAATTTCATCATTTTAACATTTTAGTTCTTAAACCCCAATTCCATTTAATTTGTCTTTATAAGAAGATTCAACCCAAACATTCAACATACAAATCCATCAAAATATTTCAAGAACAAGCATTTTAAACAATGACAAATTTCATAAAATTTGACATAATCACAAATTGGTCCTTAGATTAGCTATATTAAGGTAATACGAACTTAGAAACATATAAATTACTAAAAACGATCAAGATTTACTTACCTAAACCAAGGTCACAAGTTCAACGATGAAAAACCCTAGTTTGCTTTGTCTTGCCATGAAGAAGGTGAGAAATTAGGTAAAAATATGAATTTTCTCTTTTAATTTCATATATATACCTAATGACATTTTTGTAAATAATTGAACTTTCTTAATTAACTTACTTAATTATTTGTTTAACTTTAATTAATCTCACTTATCTTTAATATTTTACATTATAATGCACCCACTAAAATACTTTAGGTCTATTCATTCATTTGATCCCTCTAGTTTATTAACTCTACTTTTGTACCTTTTACGATTTAGTCCCTTCTACTAAATTTACTATCTAAACATTAAAATTTCCTATCCGAATTTTAATACGATGTTTATGACATAGTAAATATTACAGTAAATATGTTTTTGACTCGGCTTGTCAAAGTTGTGATCCCAAAATCACTGTTTTCGACTCTACTAAAAAACGAGTTGTTACAACTCTCCCCCCTTATGGAAATTTCGTCCTGAAATTTCTTACCAGTAAATACATTAGGATACTGTGATTTCATTGAAGCCTCTGTTTCCCATGTGGCTTCCTCCAACCTGTGTCGATTCCAACTAGCGACACTCTTTTATTTCGTAGCTCTTTTTCCTCTCGAGCTAATATTCTAACCGGTTCCTTTGAGTATGACAAGTTCTGTTGTATCTCAACCGTACAAGGTGTAATCACATGAGAAAGATCTGATCTGTATCGTCTCAGCATCGAAACATGAAATGCATTATGAATCTTTTACAGTTCCGGAGGTAATGCTAGTTTATAAGCTACAGGGCCAACCCGTTCAATGATCTCATACGGCCCGATAAACCGTGGACTCAGCTTTCCTTTCTTTCCAAAATGCAGCACCTCCTTCTAAGGTGAAATTCTCAAGAAGACTCGGTCTCCCACTGTAAATTCTATATCTTTTCTTTTAAGATATGTGTACGACTTTTGCCAGTCAGACGTTACTTTTAAACAATCAAGGATTATCCGAACCTTATCTCCAGTCTCGTGTATCAAATCGGTTCCCACTAATTTAGGCTCGCTCAACTCTACCTAATACAAGTGTGTTCTGCATTTCCTTCCGTATAGTGCCTCAAACAGTGCCATTTTAATACTAGACTGATAACTATTTTTATAAGCAAACTCTATCAGCGGTAAATATTTCTCCCAGCTACCTTTGAACTCAAGTATACAGCATCACAACATATCTTCCAGAATCTGTATCACTCGCTCTGACTGACCATCTAATCGGCCCGTAAACGTCATAGCATTTAAGTGCAAGCGAACACTTGTCGATGCAAGTATAATTGATAGATTCGCTCTATTGGATATCGATCCCACGATGATAGAGTTCTTGATGTTTAATTGTTGAAGCAACTAAAGTTAAGATTTGAAGAATTGTTACTAAGAATGTCAACGCAACTGAGTTAGATCTACATAGCTAAAAGAGTTAATTTGTCAACGCAGATAAGATGAATAGTTGTTGGGATGTTTGTAAAGGTAAATTCAAAACTTAAAATAAATGGATCAAGTGTAAAGAAGTGGGGAGGATCATTGATTTCACAAGTCACAATGCTAAATGTGGCTGCAAGGTAATAAATAGATGAATTGTCACTGCAATTATATTTCAATGAAATCTTACTGCTATCACTTCCTCTGTTTAACAAAGACCCAAATGCTAGTAATTATCACACCTTCTAGTGCTGGTAATGCCTTGCACTTAAGAACAAGTGGCCAGAATTCCTTCTTAGCCTCAAGCAACTTTCATTGTCTTGCTTGTTAATTTAACTTGTCACCGTACCTTCCAGTAACTGTGACTGTAATCGCACTTCCATGGTCAAAACGATTGAATCCAAAGATAAACAGATAAAGAGAATATAGTAAAAACCAAATTAGATTTAACTTTAAATGGTACTTCCATACTCAATTGATAATAAACAGTATTCAACAACAATTAAGAGGTATCAAAGAAAAAGTCGAAGCATTTATTCCTAAGTTACTAGAACTATTCCGTGATAGCTCCTCTTGCACCCCAGATAGACACTTCTCATCAAAACTCTTGCTCCTTTGCTTGTTAGATCACCTTCCTCCGAAACTCAAGCTTCCATGGCAGCTTGTTTAGAGATTTGAGAAATTTTTCAGAATTTAATTATTCACCACTTGATGATTATCTTCTTCCTGTCCCTTTTATTTATAAGCTTTGGGAATTTCAGATCTCCTTCCTTTCTAGATCTAAACATTTTGGCAGCTATACAAGTTGGTTAATTCTAGCTGTGCACTCAGGTAGATCTGGTGTGTTCCTCAAGCATCTACAAGTTGTTATCGCATCTCTAGGTGCAATCTATGATTTTTACTTGTGGAAACATCTTAGCTTTCCCCTACACTGGTGCTTCTAGGTATGTTTGTAGCGTGAAATCACTCGTATGAGGTTAAGGTATATTTGCGGTGACATTTGTGGCCACAATTCCATGTTAAATTTGTGGCTGCATCTTTGCACACTTTCCAGCACTAGTCTTCAGAGGTGAATCTCTATGCTGATATTTGCAGACGTAAAACTTATGCTGCATACGGCGACATTAGTAGAATAAAAGAGTCTAAAATGAAAAGAATTAAATCCATTCAACACTAAGTTAGAATATGCAAATATTAACTATGAAATGTTTAACATGCATACTAAATATGATACAAAAGGAACAATTAATACACAAGTTTTAGGGAGAAAATAGGTGTCATTTCTAATGCTATCACACCCCCAAACTTGAGTTTTTACTTGTCCTCAAGTAAATAAAAGTTAACAAAGTCACAATCAAAATTGTCACCGCAATCATCATTCTAGCAACTTAGGTTCTCTGGAATACTGATGTATAAATTGCATTCATATGAAAAAATAATGCGCTGGCACTTTATTGATATGAACAATCAAGATTGCAACTTCACTAATGTTAGCATCTTGTTTTGAATCTTAACCTTTCTTAACCAATACAATATTTATTGCAATATATATTTTTTCTGCTTTTCTCTTCTTCTTTTGCTTTCTTTTTCTTCTTCTCTATTTTTATACGTGACTGAGAGATGTCATTGCATTACTATACCCTTATTCTCGGGTAGTAACGATAGGGTGCAACAAACCCCAGGAAGTATGTAATTGCACCGACACACACTCTTGTAGTGATGGCCTTTGGCTAGATAATTTTTCTAACACATGCAGTGGAGTGTTCTCCCTTAATAAGTCACAATGCACTCACATTGGAGTGTCTTATTATTAGTAAATATCGCAACAATTGGTAAGTTAATTCAAGATTCAAAGATTGATACTACTCATTCATTACTAGTGCAATCCCAATCATTCATTCAAAAATAGAAGGACTCATTAGTCATTCACATTTATCCAATTCACATATCAACATCTTAAACAATTTAAGATTTAAGCATAAAATAAAAATTGTGGTCACATTTGTCTTGTAACTTTGTATACTTTCATTGAACTAAAAAAAGTAAATTCTTCAAATATGTGGGTGCAATTGCATTTCCATTTCACACAAATTCCCCCCAAACTCAATGTCTGCATTATCCCCATACACTGACAATATTATACAAATTAGAATGGAAATGCAACTACAATGCAAATGAACTAATAAGTAAAATGCAACGACAACAAATATGCAATGACAATAAAATGAGATAAATGCAACTATCTACAGAAAAAGTAAACTAACTCAGTGTTCAACAGCTGATATTGTGGTTGCCTTAGCTTTCTTTTTCTTATTCTTTGGGCGCTCCTCTTCGGATTTCTTCTTTGCTTTTCTTTTGCACTGCTTTTCTTGTGGTTCAACCATTGGAGTTTACTACTCCTCCACAGCTGGTTGATTATCGACTTCATCGATCGAGACATCCGAAGGATGGATTTCAGCAAGTGGTGCCTCGTAAGGCACAATAGCTAGAGGATTAAAATCTTCATCTCCGGATGCAATAGCCTCGACCTGGCTCGCTTCAGGGCCAAGTCTTCAACAGATGCCCCCACACTAGTGGGTGCGTCGAGAAATTTCTCATCTAAATTTTTCAGGGCATCTACATCCTCTTCATTCTTCTCTTCCTCTTTCTCCTCTTCAGTTCCTTTCTCTTCCTTAGGGTTTTCCATCTCTGGTTCATTCTCTTTCTCTGTTGTGCCATCCTCATCTTTTTCTTCTCCTACCTCTGCTTCCAAACCCACAAAAATGACTTGTGTGCTTACCTCTTCAGTAGCAGCTTCCCGTTTCGCCATGTTGACCCCAAGACTGTTGGAAAATTCATCCTCGAAAAGGCTGGCTATGTTTCTGAAATTTCCCTCATAATCCTCATCATCAGAAATGTAGATCCTAGTTGGGGATGGGACGGGCTGAGGCCTATCTTCAGATGTAGACTTCTCGGATGACGATAGGGCTTCCTTAACAATAGGGGGAAAAATTAAAAACTCTGGTATGGGGTTTGGGCTTTGATTCTTCAATGTGGTGACAATAGCTTTGTTCCATACCTGAGTATAAGCATAAAAGAGGTTTTGCCTATAGTCCATCTCTTCTATTACACTGATAAGTCGCATTTGTCGCATATCCATGAGGTAAATGAGTTGTTATATTACAATCAGCTTTTTCCCTATTTGACGATCTGTGGGTGCAGTTGCTTGGTCTTCCTTTTTTTTCCCGTTGCCCTTCTCTTTCTTTCTGGGCACCTCTTTTATCAGAGGGGTTTCTCGCCCCCTTGTCATCCGTTCCACGAAAATGTCATTGATGGCTCCCTTGTTTTCCATCACCTCTTCACCATCACGGGGCATAATATCCCTCTGCTTGCACAACATCATTATTAAAGAAGGGAAATGTAGGATACCTGCCTGCTTGATCGCTACTTCAGTAATCTCATCATATAGGATTGAGCTGACATCAATATGTCTTCCTTTCAATATAGAATGTAGGAGGCACATGCGATCTAGTGTTGTAGTGGTTCTGTGGGTAGATGGTAAAATTTGACAGTTAACAAAGTGGAACCACACATTGCTTTGAGTTGTTAGGTAGCGTCAATGCATAGTGTAGTTATGTGGACGGTTGCCAGTCCACACTGTGTCATCGATGCATAGATCTTGCAACACAATACCTGCCCCCTCGTCAATGAGATTCTCTAAAAACTCAATATGTGCATCCTCCCCCTCAGTAATATGAAAGATCTCACTGATGTGAGTGGCACTCTAGGGCACTAGTTCTTCGCGAACAAAAACAAATTCCTACTCATAATCAATCAAGTTAGCGTGGAATTCTCTTACCATAGTTGGGGAGTAACCGACTGGATGGTCACAAAAGAACTTCAACCAATGCGAGAAATAATTTTGGAAACTTGTTTTCCTAACGACTGTTATGGGGACAACTGAAACCCCTGTTCAGGTTTATAGTTCCTCTTGATCATCACATCGTGATATTTTTCCTTCGCTGCTTTGGAGAGAAACATTACAGGTTCTTTCTGCGGTGGTTGTTTAGCGCTCTAAACCATGACTGCCGATAATTCAGCAGGTGACTTTAATGGGGTTTTAGCTCCTCACGTTCTGGCCTTGATAACTGAGAAAAGAGAGTGATAATATTTGTGCAGAAAAATTGAGATTGAAAGAAGAAAACAAATGCAGTAGCAATGGTGATTGTGAGTGTAAGAGTAGAGTCGACAGAAGAAGGGTTTTATAAACTCTAGATGTGAGGAAACGTGATCATCTCTATTGGCAGAAGAGTACGTTGTGTCTGTAGCCAATAAATGCTAGGGCATAGATCGCACTTTTTAGGTTGATCCAATGGTTGGGGATGATTGGAGATCAACCGGCACGATTCTTACCTAAAACGCTTTGCTGAGTCATCACAGAATGTGTCGACAAGTTGTGCTATCAGATGCGTCGACAAAAAAAAGATTTTTTTTATTCCTGCATAAAACTAAAAAGAAAACGAATGAAAATAAAAAGCAAAAAGTAAAAGTAAAAATTTCAATGACATTAAATAAATGCGACCATATTAATAGTCTCGCTTTGCTCTTTGACCTCTGGGCTTAAGTAATGTTTCAGCCGTTAGCCATTTACTTTAAACTGGTGACCGTCATTCATATCTTCAATTGTCACTAAACTACGCTGGAATGCTTCGACAACTCTGAAAGGGCCTGACCATCTCCAGCACAATTTTCCTAGATACAATTTCAAACGAGAGTTAAATAAAATTACCAACTGACCAGAGAAAAATTATCGCCGCAAAATGATATTGTCATGCCATCTCTTAGTCTTCTCCTTGTATATGATTGCATTTTCATACGCATTGCGTTGAATTTCTTTCAGCTCGGAAATGTCCAACAACCGTTTCTATCTAGTAGCACCATAATCCATGTTCATTAATTGCCCACAAGGCTTTATGTTCAAGCTCAACTTGCAAGTGACAGGATTTACCAAATATCAACTGATACGGCGACATTCCTAACGGAGTTTTATATGCAGTGTGAAGCGCCCACAATGCATCATGTAGCTACGAAGACCAATCTCTTCTAGATGGATTAAACACCTTTTTAAGAATGCTTTTAATTTGTCGATTGAAAACTTCCACTTGGCCATTCGTTTGCGGATGATACATTGTTGCCATACGATGCTTCACATCGTAGCGCTTTAAAGTTGTCGCCACTTGATTGTTATGGAAATGAGTGCGTTGGTCACTTATCAATGCTCAAGGTGTTCCAAATCTTGTAAGGATGTGTATGTGGAAGAACCTTAACACCATCCGAGCATCGTCTTTCGAACTGCAATTGCCTCGATCCACTTGGAGACATAATCAACTGTAACTAAAATATACACATTTCCAAAAGAGTTTGGAAATGGTTCCATAAAGTCTATGCCATAGACATCAAATATCTCCACCTCCATGATAGGTTGTTGGAGCATCTCCTTGCGAAGAGATATAGAACCTGTGCGTTGACATTTGTCACATTTTTACGCAAAAATTATAGGCGTCTCGAAACAATGTGGACCAATAGAATCCTAATTGTAGGACCTTTGCTGCAGTCCTAACACCACCAAAATGGCCTCCATAAGGAGCATCATGGCAATGCCTCAGGATAGAAGACATCCCTTCCTCAGGAACACATTAACGGATAATGTTGTCAGTGCATACCTTGAATAGGTATTGCTCATTCCAATGATATCTCGTAGTGTCTCTAATGAATCTGATCTTCTTGTGACCTTTCGCACTCAAAGGTAGCTTACCACAAACTAAAAAATTGACGACATCAGCATACCATGGAGATGCGTCAACATAAAATATTGCTTATATGGAAATGCATCGATAATGCGTGATTGATTGCCATCTTTGCTTCCAGCTTCTAGACGAGATAAGTGGTTTGCTACTTTGTTTTCAGACCCTTTCCTGTCTTTGATTTCAATATCGAATTCTTGTAAAAGTAGGATCCATCTGATCAGGCATGGTTTGGTATCTTTCTTCGCAAAAAGGTATCTCAGAACAGAGTGATCTGTGTAGATTGTAATTTTGTGCCGACAAGATATGAATGAAACTTGTCAAATGCAAAAATCACTGCTAGTAATTCCTTCTCAATAGTCGTATAGTTTACCTGTGCTTCAGTTAGGTTTTACTAGCATAATAAATGGAATGAAATACCTTCTCCTTACGTTAACCAAGCACAGCCCCTACAACAAAGTCGCTTACATTACAAATTACCTCAAATGGTTGCGACTAGTCTAGTGCAACGACAATAGGAGCTTGTACTAACTGTTTCTTAATTGTAACAAATACGTTTAGACATGCGTCATAAAAAAAAACTTTTTATTCTGCTCCAACAAAGAGCATAGGGTTTTTACTATCTTGGAGAAATCTCGAATGATTCTTCTATAAAATCCAACATGACCAAGAAAACTCCTTATTCCTTTCACATTATTAGGTGGAGATAGCTTCTTAGTGATTTCCACTTTTGCTTTGTCTACTTCAATGTCGTGACATGAAGCGATGACCAAGGACAATGCCTTCAGTTGCCATGAAATGACATTTTTCCCAGTTCAGCACTAGATTTGTGTCCTCGCATCTCTTCAATACTTTCGCCAGGTTGTTAGTGTATTGATAAAAATTATGCCCATACACAGAGAAATCATCTATGAATACCTCCAATGAATCTTCAATCAAGTTAGAAAAAATAGCCATCATGCACCGCTGGAATGTAGCTGGGGCGTTGCACAATCCAAATGGCATACGTAAAAAAGCAAAGCTTCCAAATGGGCATGTGAACGTAGTCTTTGCTTAATCTTTCGAGCAATTGCGATTTGATTGTATCTAGAGTAGCCATCAAGGAAACAATAGTAGGCCTTACCAGCTAGGCTATCCAACATTTGATCAATACATGGCAATGGGAAATGGTTTTTCTTTGTCACCGCATTTAAACGACAGTAATCCATACATACTCGCCAACCTGTAGCAATGCGAGTAGGGATTAGCTCGTTTTCATTACTTACCTCTGTGATGTTGGTCTTTTTGGGCACACATTAAATCGGGCTCACCCATGTGCTATTCGAAATGGGGTAGATGATGCCTGCGTCCAGCCACTTAATGATCTCTTTTTTCACGACCTCTTTCATTTTCTCATTCAATCTACGTTGTTGTTCAATTGACTGCTTCCCTTCATCTTTCAACCTGGTTTTATGCATGCAAAAAGAGGGACTAATGCCTCTAATATCTATAATGCTCCAAGTAATGGCTCTTTTGTGCTACTTCAAAATTGCAATTAGCTTTTCTTCTTGACTTGCGTTGACAATCACAGGTAATGTGTCATTGTCACCTAAAAAGACATACTTCAAATGTATTGACAATGGCTTTAATTCCAAGGTTGGAGCTTGTTCAATTGATGGTTTAAAAATAGGGATCGTCCTATTAGACAGATCCAAAGATTCCAATTGTCAGCCTTATCTCATCTCACAAATATTAGCCTCAGCTATGTGGTCGCATCCAGGTAGGATTTGTTCCTTTGATGTCACCGCATATTCTTCTTGAACTGCTGAACTTCGTTCATTGAATTATTCTATGATTAACTCATCCAGCACGTCAATATGGTGACATTGTTCTTTACTACTTAACGGAGATGCTTCGAACAAACTGAAGGTGACATGCTCATCATTATGATGCATAATTAGTTCACCTTTAAAAAATCAATAAGTGTACGTCCTATAGCTAAAAACGGGTGTCCCAAGATAATGGGCACCTCCTTATCTGCTTCACAATCAAGAATGATAAAATCAGTTGGGAACACAAGCTGATGAAGACATCCTTAATTTGTCATTCAGGTTGTGCCAAGAATCTATCTGCAAGCTGTAATGTCAACGCAGTGAGCTTCATAGATCAAATTCCTAATTTTTTGAAAGTGGATATTGGTATGAGGTTAATACTAGCTCCTAAATCACATAAAGCTTTACCTAGGCAGTGATGTCCAATGGAGCATGGAATCGCGAAACTGCTAGGATCTTTCATCTTTGGTGGCAACTTGTATGTTAGCACAGCGTTGCACCTCTCTGTGAGCGCAATCGTTTTAATGTCAAAAAGATTTTTCTTCTTCGATAATAGCTCCTTCATAAATTTCCCATAGCTGGGGATATGCGTAGGAGCATCAAATAGAGGTATATTAATATGTAATTGCTTCAAGGTAGAGACAAACTTCTGATAATCTTTGTCATGGTCCTTCTCCTTGAATCTCTGTGGAAATGACAAACGTATATTGTCAGTGGGTTGTTGTAAAGGATTTGGTTGTGTTGACATGGGAAGTTGCGTTGACATTTTTTTGGTCAAATTGTGGGCATAGGAGTGACTACAGGTGGCTCCTCTTCATTTATTTCTACTAGATCTTCCTCATAGGCAACTTCTTTTTGTTTTTTTGGTTTGGATACATTGACATGTACTTGATTGGAACTGCTACTGAGCTCGGTAGTTTGCTTTCCACTTCTCAGTGTGATAGCCTTACAATTCTCCTTCCCCTTCTGAGTCAAAATTTCAGTGTCGCTAGGCAAAGCACCTGGTGACCTTGTGCTTATGTTAGACGCCAATTGTCCTAGCTGAGCTTCCAACGTGCGAATAGAAGAAGAGTTTCCTTGAACGATTGCTTTCGTTCTCATGATATGCTCTCACATCAATGCTTCAAGAGTAGCCAATGGATCTTCCTTTGGTTGAGAATATTGCTGTTGCTGTTGTTGATGCTATCCTTGCATATTTGGCATCGCATTCTGTTTTATCGGCATTCGAACTTATGGCTACTTCTGGTTGTATGAATGCATCTAGTCATGTGATTGCATATTATCTGGTTAGGTATACAATTGCGGATTGTTATAATTATGCTGTTGTTGGTTGTAACCCCTGTCTAAAATTCCCTTAAGTTGAGGCATTTCCATATCTAAATGTGGGCGTATTCTGGTTCCCCCAAGGTTGTTGTGTACGATTAGGAATACTGTATGAATTACCATAGGAATTTGCTCTTATGTTGTTGACGTAAAATGCATTCTCAGCATGTTGTGGACAATCCTCATAATTGTGGTTGTCACCGCAAATTTCATAGGAAAATATCGGGACATCCATCTATTGGGCTACTTGTATAAGGGCAACTTCACTTGTTCCCTTTATGTTTTTTATCATGTTTGCCAATGAGGATACCTGTGCACTCAAAGCTGATATAGCATATAATTCCATAACACCAAGATTAGTTTTTACCTGAGCAGAACAAGAAATTGGATATTTATAGTCATTCTGTGCAATTTTCTCTAATATCCGTATAACTTCATTGTAGGTGCAATCCAATAATGGTCCATTAGCAGATGCGTCAACAAGATTTCTTGTCTGTGCATTCAACCCATTATAAAATTTCTTAATTTCAGTCTCTTGTTGAATTCCATGCTTGAGACAACGTCTAAACAAAGTCTTGTAGCGTTCCCACGTCGTATGTAAATTCTTATCATCCAGTTGATGATATGCCATGATATCATTCTGCAGTCTTTCATTCATTGTCGACAGATTAAATCATAAAATGAACTATATTTCTAGCGCATTCCAAGAAGTAATGGCTCCAGTCGGTAGACCAAGGAACCATGTTCTTGCCCTCCCTTGCAAAGAATAAGGAACAGCTGCATCTTCAAGGTTAACTAAAAAAAGCACATATGAGCAGAAACGATTTGAGATGCTCTCTAGCATCTTCATGAGGTAAACTTGCATATTGCCTATTAGAATTCAGCATTTGATACATAACCGATTTCAATTTAAAATTACCAACTTGTATTACCGGTTTAACAACACTTAGCTGTAAAACATCAAGCACAGGAACAACAAAATCTCTGATTGTCCTGTCTTGGATTTGCTCCACTTGTGGCAGCGGTGGTGGTAAATTATTAACTCTTTGTGGCTGTATTAGAGGAATTACAACTTATGGCTGCAGTGGTGGTAGACTATTGTTGGTCCTAGCCATTTTCTTTTGCTCTTGCTTCCTCCTTCGAGTAGTCCGCTCGAGTTCTGGATCAAAGCTCATAATATCCTTAGGATTTCTCAATGTGGACATTCAACTCCTAAAGAATTTGAGAGAAAATTAAAGAACGTTAAATAGATTAGTAAAAATAAAAAGTTAAGTAAGAAAGAATAATTGTAACTACAAAAATGAACATCAAACAAACGCCATCCCAGGTAATAGCGCCAAAGCTTGATCGACCTATAAATTTCACAACATTTAAGTGCAAACGGACACTTGTTGATGCAAGTATAGTCGTTAGATTTGCTCTATCTGATATCGATCCCACGAGGATAGAGTTCTTGATGTTTAATTATCAAAACAACAAAAGTTAAGATTAGAAGAATTGTTACTAAGAATGTCAGCACAACTGAGTTAGATCTGCATAGCTAAAAGAATTAATTTGTCAACATAAATATGAAATAAATTGTCAGAGCAAATTAAGATAAGATAAATAGTTTTTGGGATGTTTGTAAAGGTAAATTCAGAACATAAAATAAATGGATCAAGTGTAGAGAAGTGGAGAGGATCACTGATTTCACAAGTTGAAATGCTAAATGTGGCTGTAAGGTAACAAATAGATGAATTGTCACCGCAATTATATTTCAATGAAATCTTACTGCTATCACTTCCTCTGTTTGACAAAGACCCAAATGCTAGTAATTACCATACCTTCTAGTGTTGGTAATGCCTTGCACTTAAGAACAAGTGGCCAGAATTCCTTCTTAGCCTTAAGCAACTTCCGTTGTTTTGCTTGTTAATTTAACTTGTCACCACACCTTCTAGTGATTGTGACTGCAATCGCACTTCAATGGTCAAAACGATTAAATGCAAAGATAAACAGATATAAAGAATAGAGTAAAAATCAAATTAGATCTAACTTCAAACCGTACTTCCATACTTAATTGATAATCAACAGTTAAGAGGTATCAAAGAAAAAGTCAAAGCATCCTATTCATATGTTACTAAAACTATTTCATGATAGCTCCTCTTGCACCGTAGATAGACACTTCTCGTCAGCAATCTTACTCCTTTGCTTGTTAGATCACCTTCCTCCGAAACTCAAGCTTCCATGGCAGCTTATTTAGAGATTTGAGAAATTTTTCAGAATTTAATTCTTCACCACTTGATGATTATCTTCTTCCTTTCCCTCCTATTTATAAGCTTTGGGAATTTCAGATCTCCTTCCTTCTCAGATCTAACCATTTTGGCACCTGTACAAGTTGGTTAATTCCAACTGTTCACTCATGCAGATCTGGTGTGTTCCTCAGGCATCTGTAGGTTGTTGTCGCGTCTCTGGGTGCAATCTATGTTTTTTACTTGCGACGGCATCTTAGCTTTCCCCTGTGCTAGTGCTTCTAGGTATGTTTGTAGTGTGAAATCACTTGTATAAGGTTAAGGTATATTTGTGGTGACATCTATGGCCGTAATTCCATGTTAAATTTGTGGTTGCATCTTTGCACACTTTCCCGCACTGTTCTTCAGAGGTGAATCTCTGTGCTGACAGTTTCAGACGTAAAACTTATGCTGCATACGACGACATTAGTAGTATAAAAGAGGGTAAAATGAAAAGAATTAAAGTCATTCAACACTAAGTTAGAAAATGCAAATGTTAACTATGAAATGTTTAACATACATACTAAATATGATACAAAAGGAACAATTAATACACACATTTTAGGGAGAAAATATATGTCATTTCTAATACGATCGCCATCCGTCTGCGGATGATATGCAGTACTGAAATTCAATCTGGTTCCTAAAGCTTCATGTAACTTACCCCAGAATCTCGAGGTAAAACGCGAGTCTCTATCAGAGATAATCAATGCTGGTGCTCCATGCAGTCTTACGATCTCTGATACGTATAGCTCAGCTAACTTTTCTAGTGGATAATCTACCCGGATAGGGATAAAGTGAGCTAACTTCACCAATCTATCTACAATTACATAGATCGAATCTTTCTTCCTTGGTGTCACCAAAAGTCCTATAACAAAGTCCATAGTAACCCTCTCTCACTTCCATTCAGGAATGAAAATTAGCTATAGTAACTCAGACGGTACCTAGTGATCTGCTTTCTCTTGCTGACATACTAGACATCTAGTCATAAATTCTTAAACCTCTCATTTCATACTTAGCCACCAATACATTTTCTTCAGGTCATTATACATTTTGAAAACTTCCCGAGTGAATGAAATAAGTGCTGCTGTGATCTTCTATCAGAATGTCCCGTCTGAAATCTGGATTATTCGGAACACACACCCTACCTTTGAAACATAACATACCATCTGTATCCACTGTAAACTCCATAGTGACATCACTTTGTATCTATCTCTTTTTAGTTATAAGCTTTGGATCATTTCCCTGTAATTCTTGAATCCATTGTAGAAATACCAGTCTCGTCCTAAATTCAACGGTGACAAAACCATCACTCTCTAGGGACAAATGAGCATTCATTGCTCTCAATGCAAACAATGACTTTTGACTCAGGGCACCGACAACAACGTTAGCCTTTCCCGGGTGATAATCAATCACAAGGTCATAATCCTTCAATAGCTCTAACCATCTGCGCTATTGCAACTTCAATTCCCTCTGAGTCATCAAATATTTCAAACTCTTATGATCCGTGAACACGTGACATCTTTCACCATAGATAGTGATGCCAAATCTTCAATGCAAAGACTATGGCAACTAATTCCAGATCATGAGTTGGATAATTCTTTTCATGCTATTTTAGTTGACGGAAGGCATAAGCTATCACTTTCCTAACTTGCATCAAAACGCATCCCAAACCACTTAAAGACGCATCACTGTAAACAAAAAACTCTATCCCCGACTCTGGCTGCGTCAGAACAGGAGCTTCTGTTGGTAACTTTTTCAACTAATCAAAACTCTATTGACACTTGTCAGACCAAACGAACTGGTTATTTCTCTGTAGCAACTTCATCATCGATGAATCTATAATAGAGAAATCTTTCATGAACCGACTATAATAACTTGCTAATCCAAAAAAACTACGTACCTTAGAGACATTCTTTGTTACTTTCTAATTGAGAATAGCTGAGACTTTACTCGGATCAACCCGTATTCCATCCGAAGATACTACATGACCTAAAAAATCCAACCTCTCGAAGCCAGAACTCACATTTACTGAAATTTGCATACAACTATTTTTCTCACAAAATCCATAATACTCCTCTCAAATGTTAAGTATGTTCTAATTTTGTCTTGGAATAGATCAGTATGTCATCAATAAACACAACTACAAAGTTGTATAACTGAGGCTAGAATACTATGTCCATCAGATCCATAAATGCTGTTGGGGCATTAGTCAACCCAAACGACATGACTAGGAACTCATAATGTCCATACTGAGTCCTGAATGTTGTTTTCATCATATCGCATTCTTTCCCTCGTATCTGGTAGTAACCTGATCGGAGATCTATCTTGGAAAATATGGTTGCACTCTTTAACTGATCAAATACTCATCAATTCGAGGTAATAGGTACTTATTCTTGATTATCACCTTCAATTGCCTGTAATCTATACACATCCTTATCGAGCCATTTTTTTTTCACGAATAACATGACCGCATACCCCAAGGCGATACACTGGGTCGTATGAACCCTCTGTAAAACAATTCTTGCAACTGAGCTTTCAACTCTTTCAACTCAATTGGTGTCATTCTGTACGGTGGAATTAAGATCAGGGCGGTGCCGGGTAGCAAATTAATATCAAACTCTACCTCTCTAATCGGCGGCAAACCAGATAATTCCTCTAGAAACACATTTGTAAACTCAATAATAATTGGTACCTGTTTCAACTCTGTCCCTGAACCTCGTGTATCGAGTATGTACCAAGAATGCTTTACAGTCTCTGCGAACCATTTTCTGAACTGAAATAGCTGAAATTACTCTGGTTTCACTGTTCAACCTGCCGGACTCAACTATGATCACTTTACCTGTTAGGCATTTCAAATTAATCTGTCTTCGTTTGCAATTTACCACTACATCATGCTCAGATAACGAATCCATACCCAAAATCACATCAAACTCGGTGAATGGTAATAACATCAAGTCAGCAGGAAATTCATAGCCTTGGACTTTCATTGGACATTTGCGACATACCAGGTTAATAATGACACTATGACCCAATGGGTTTGTAACTTCTACATCAAATTCAGTCGACTTAACAGATAAATTTTTATCAGTGACTAAAGCAGTACAAATATATGAATAAGTCGACCTTAGGTCAATCAATGCACACATAATAATCAATAAAAAGATAGAATATACCGATCATAACATTGCGAGCAGTAGTTTCTTCTCTAGCTCTGATGGCATATGTCCGTGCAGGTGCTCGAGCTTCCGACCTGTTTACATTATCTATATTTTCATTTTGGTTTCCACCTACACTACTGCTCTACCGTGGGCGTCTGCTTGTCTGTGGAGTAACTGGAGGGTTCACACTCCAATCTTCCTTTACTTCGAAATTCATCGGGCAATTTCGCATGAAGTGATCGGTACCCCCACATCGAAAATAAACTCCCTTAATCAATGCTCACACATCGACTTTGGTGCGTTACGAACTCTAGCCACACTGTTAGTTGGCCGATTCTAAAATCTGGACTCTGGTAGCCCTGATATGCTCCTACTAAAAAACCCAACTATGGCTGCTCTGCGAGATTCACTTTCTCTGAATTTCTTCGGTGGTGGTATAGAGAAAGTTCTGGTGGGATTCTTCTTTCCAAACTCACAAAATCTCTTCTCTCTTTGTCTCTTCTGATTGTATATTTCCTCCATTTTCTGTGCTCTATCTACCAAGACAACAAATGGTCGTATTTTCAAACCACTTACCATCATCTTTATTTCATCAATCAGACTGTCCTCAAATCGAACACACATAGCCTCGTCAGTCGGCACAATCTCTTATGCATATTTGCTAAGAAGTACAAATTCTCGTTCGTATTCTACCACTATCTTGTTTTCCTATCTTAACTCCAATAACTCTTTCTTCTTCCTGTCCAGATATGTTTTGTTGACATATTTCTTTTTTGAATTCTGTTTGAAAGTATTCTAGCTAATTTCATTTCCAGGGACTACAACTAGGATCTTCTTCTTTTAGTAACGAAACTGCACACCTCAGATGGTCTTTCAAGGGACAAGTCATTTCATTCAACACTCTCAAAGTGTTTTCTAGCCAATATTCGGCCCTGGATGGATCATCCTCTACACTTTCGCGAAATTCTTTCGCCCTATATTTTCTTACCCTGTCCGTCAGAATATGATGCCTCTATTCTATCATAAGAGGAGGTGGAGGAATTATTGGAGATGCTACAGGGCAAGTTGCAAACTATGTTACGGATGGTAAAGGTTGCAGTGTCATCAGATTATTTCTTTTTAATTCCCAAAACTACTATCTCGTTAAGCCAAAGAATATGTTTTTGGCTTCATTTTCTATCATTGACAAGATAGGTACACCATGACTAGCCCCGAAATCATTCGTCGAGACATTTTTGTTTACCTCATTGGTTTCGTCTCTTTCAGAATCAGACATCTCTTTTTATCTACAAAAACTATAGTTAGCTCAAATCTATCTATATCACACTATCACAAGTTCATATGGCATGTACTTCTAGATCATTTAACACAATCAATACAGTCCAAGAAATGGCTAAATTGTAAGCTCTGATACCACTAAATATAACACCTAAAACTCAAAAATCATTATCGATTAGGGTCTCGATATCTTTCTCTTCATCTATCACTGTTCATCTTTTAACATCATATCATTCAATCTTACTTTATTAAAGAAATGTACCAATCACGTCATAAATCATCAATTAATTATAATCACAACTTAACAAGGGCAAAAAGGTCATTTTCATGAATTTTAGAGACTTCTACCAGTACTTGTTGGACAAGTATCGGTAGTTGTCAAGTTAGTAAACAATTAAGGAACAGTGCAGACTTCTACTGATACTTGAGGTAGTACTATCGATACAAGTGAGACTTCTACCACAACATGTCATGCTTCTACCGATACTAGAAACTCCAGAGAGCTAAGAAGTCTTACCCTGCAACTTCTACCGATACAAGTGCACAAACTACCGATACTTCTATTAGCAGAACTATCGATACCAACTATGCAACTACCGATACAACGCAAACCATAGAACAACTTCTCTCCTACCCTATACTTCTACCGATACATGCATGAGTTCTACCGAAACAAGTATGCAAAATCTCAAGAATCATTTCAAAACATAGGTTTATCAATACTTACCATTCATAACTCCAAGATGCATTAAACCAATACATAATTCATAGTTCCCAAGTCATTACACCATACTTCTAAGTCTATATTTCATCTTGAACATAAATACATTACTAAGTTCAATATTTCATTAAAGACACAACAAAATCTCACAATCTCAAACGAGTAAAACAAAAGATAACATCATCCTACTACATGCCATATAACCAATTTATGAATGACTGCCAAACAGGCTCCAAGATAATGTGACTTCGTGGAGATGATTCAATCTTCAAGTAGCAAAGTAATCTACAAAACAACAATAGCATCTTTGTAAGCTTCATAGCTTAGTAAGTTCGAAGAGTCTAAGGAGTTACCAATCAAATGCATAAAGCAGTTATAACTCAACCGAGCTAGGATGAATTGTTGCTTCCTCAAGCCTTATATAGTATTCCAACTTTCCTGTTTATAACTTTTCTATTACCAATAACCGATGCTGCTCACACGAGCTATCAAGGACTTGCAACATATGCGGTACCCCAACCATCGTTACGATGTCTATCTGTAAACTATCCCCAAACGATACCGCTCACACGAGTTGTCGAGAATATGCATTTAAGCATAAATCCCAACCATTGAAGGGCTTATAATCCATTTAGGATTCATATCTCTTTTTTGACTCACGATGCTACTCACACAAGCTGTCGAGGACTTGTAACATATGCGGTACCCCAGCCATCGCGTCGGTTTCATTTCAACGGCTTAAAGCCTACTTTCTCTTCTATTTCAATAATTCAAATCTCTTTAAATCCAAGTGCTTCCATTTGTTAAACAATTCCATTTGTTAAACAATGATAAGATACCTACAAGAATTATTTAGGCACAAAGTTTACATTACGAAATTACCAGACTAAATTACAGTTGTGGATAAGCACTAGGGACTAATATGCTAATTTCCCTTTTTCGCAATCCGTGGCTTGATCGTAATTTAAATCGACAAATCATACAAATTTTCATATTAAATCACACAATCAAGTCATACAACTCAATTTGATCCTTTTTAGAAAATTATGATTTTATCCTTAATATTTTCCATTTATTCAATTTAGTCCTTTCAACACAAAACATGCAAAATACCCTTTCCCTTTGAAACCAAAACCAACCGAATATCTAATGGGTATATTTTTAGACCTTACAAACCTTTATTTCATACCAAGTACATGTAATTTCATCATTTTAACATTTTAGTCATTAAACCCTAATTTTATTCAATTTCTCTTTACAAGAAGATTCAACCCAAACATCCAACATACAAATCCATCAAAAGCTTTCAAGAACAAGCATTTTCAACAACGAAAAATTTCATAACATTTAACAGATTCACAAATTGTTCCTTAGATTAGCTAGATTAAGCTAATACGAACTTAGAAACATAAAATTACTAAAAATGATGAAGATTTACTTACCTAAATCAAGGTCACAAGTTCAACAATGGAAAACCCTAGTTTTCTTTGTCTTGTCGTGAAGAAGGTGAAAAAATTAGGTAAAAATATGATTTTTTTTGTCTTTTAATTCAATATATATACCTAACTGGACTTTCTTAATCAACTTAATTAATCATTTGTTTAACTTTAATTAATCTCACTTATCTTTAATATATTACATTACAATGCACCCACTAAAATACTTTAGGTCTATTCATTCATTTGATCCCTCTAGTTTATTAACTCTACTTTTGTACCTTTTATGATTTAGTCCCTTCTACTGAATTTCTATCTAAACATTAATTTTTTTTATCCAAATCTTAATGCGATGTTTATGACATAGTAAATATTATAGTAAATACATTTTTGACTCGACTCATTGGAGTTATGATCCCGAAATCACTGTTTCTGACACCAATAAAAATCGGGTTGTTACATCCTTGGTACCAAGAAATATTGCAATACGTAAAAGATCGAAAATACACTGAGCAAGCCATTGAAATGATAAAAGGACGTTGAGAAGGCTCACAATTGATTATGTCCTTGATGGGGATATTCTATACAAAAAGAGGAAAGATCTAGTTTTGTTGAGGTGTGTCGACGCTGTTGAGGCTTAGAAAATTCTAGAAGATGTCCGTGAGGATGTTTGTGGAATGCATGCCAATGATTTTACAATGGCTAGGAAGATCATGAGATTCGGATATTATTGATCAACCATGGAAGGAGATTGCATTAGATATGCTAAGAGATGTCACAAATGTCAGATCTATGGAGACAAAATTCATGTACCTCCTTCACACCTTCATGTTATGACTTCCCCATGACCTTTTTCTATGTGCGGCATGAATGTCATTGGGCTAACCTCACCGAAAGTTTCTAATGGGCATAGATTCATTTTCGTGGTCATTGATTATTTCACTAAATAGGTAGAAGCTGCTTCTTACACTAATGTTACGAAATTACCAGTCAGCAAATTCTTGAAGAAAGAAATCATATGTCAATATGGAATGCCAAAAAAGATCATATCCGATAATGCTTTGAACTTGAACAGTAGCACGATAGTAGAGGTTCGCAGTCAGTTTAATATTAAGCATCATAATTCTACACCGTATCGCTCGAAAATGAATGGGGTAGTGGAGGCAACTAATAAGAACATCAAGAAGATCGAAAAAGATTGACATGAGAAGTTACCATTTGCTCTTTACTCCTTTAGAACGTCTGTCAAAACTTTTGCTGGGGCAACACCGTTTTCATTAGTATATGAAATGGAGTCAGTTCTACCCATTGAAGTTGAGATTCCTTCCCTCCGAGTATTATTAGAAGTAAAGTTAGACGAGGCAGAATGGATCCAGTGAAGATATGACCAACTAAACATGATTGAGGTAAAGAGGTTGAAAGCTATCCAGCACAGTCAGATGTACCAAAAGCGAATGATGTGGGCTTATGACAAAAATGTTCACCCTAGGGAATTCCATGAGGGAGATCTAGTTTTGAAAAAGATTTTTCCTATCCGAGGGAAACGGATACCAAATTGGGAAAGCCCATATATGGTAAAGAAATCCATTTTTAGAGGAGCTTTAATTCTAGTTGAGATGGATGACAAGAATCTATCAAACTCCGTGAACTCAGATTCAGTGAAGAAATACTTCGCCTAAAAAATATATCTCAAAACCCAAAAGTTTAAGTTGAAAACCTAAAAGGACGACTCAAACTAGAAAAAAAGGGAGAGGCCGAGATGAAAACCCGCAAAGGGTGTTTGAAAGCTTAAAGGAAATTTGAGTAAAAAACCCGCAAAGGGCGGCTCAAATTTGGATCAAAGATTAGGCATGAAATGATCTTCTCTCTCAAAAGTAACAGTATGGAAAGATGTTACATCGTGGGCATCGATGAAGTACAACAGTTTCCATGGGTACACATCAGGCTCGAAATGGTCCCCCCATCAAGTTTGCTCAAAACACTCATACGTTGATATTTGGGGCATGTAGTTGTATTCGTTTTTGCTCACTTTAGCAACTTTTGATTGATGTTTGCCATTTTTTGACCGACAGTTGCTATTTTGACCAATATTTGTAATCTTTGGACATTATTTAATCAAACACACTTTTTTATCAATGTTGATATTTTTTACCAATATCTACTATAATTCATTCTCATTTAAGCCTTATCTACAATAACTTCAATTTTTGTCCATGTTTCATAACTTTATTCAA
Source organism: Kokia cookei (assembly GCA_039519145.1). NCBI lineage: Eukaryota > Viridiplantae > Streptophyta > Magnoliopsida > Malvales > Malvaceae > Kokia > Kokia cookei. Next base: position 14,806,928 of record CM076904.1, read on the forward strand.
GGCATTCTTTGCATTGAAATAACAACTAGTGGACTAGACGATATAAGGTACAAAAGGATTTCTGCATATTGTGTTGGAAATTTCTAAAATGTACTGGGACCTGAAATAGGACTACCAGTTGAAAATAACCAAATCCGAGGGATGAAAGGATTCTAAAATGGTAGCTCAGAGTATGACTACCTTTTGGATTTCATATTGAGGATACTAGACTTGAAAAGAAGACGTGGTATATTAGTAATGGAACTTAGGTGAATGATGAACAATGTGGATCTAAGGACCAAAACAGAAAATCATTCTAAAATATGACATCTTTACATGCATATTAACATCATTCATGCACATTTAGATAGGAGCATTTGATTCATTCAAATCATGGCATCCTAGTTGCGTGGCTTAGATAGAGGCCCAAAAGATGGATTCTATAGGTCATATCCCCAAAGAATGGCGTGACAGAACAACAACTCTTATTCCCTTAAAATTACAAAAGGGCGGAGTAAAACAAGTAGTAGATCGTAATCTCCATTAAAGTTGCAATGAAATGGAGTGAAGCTACCACATATAATCTTATACCCCTAAATCCAGAGGGGCAAATTAAAGCCACCACATCCAATCATATACACCTAAATCCAGAGAGGCAGATTAAAGCTACCACATCAAATCTTATACTTCTAAATCCAGAGGGGCATATTGAAGCTACCACATTCAATCTTATACCACTAAATCCAAAGGGATGGAATGAAGCTCCCAAATCTAATCTTTTACCCCTAAATCCAGAGGGGTAGATTAAAGCTACCACATCCAATCATATACCCCTAAATCTAGAGGGACAAATTGAAGCTACCACATCTAACTTATACCTTAAAATCTAGGGAGGCGAATTAAAGCTACCACATCAATCTTATACCCCTAAATCCAAAGGGGCAGATTGAAGCTACCATATCCAATCTTATACCCCCAAATCCAAAGGGGCAGATTGAAGCTACCACATCCAATCTTATACCCCTAAATCCAAAGCACAAATTGAAGCTACCACATCCAATCTTCTACACTAAATCTAGAGGGGCAAATTGAAGCTACCACATCCAATCTTAAATCCAAAGAGGCACATTAAAGCAACAGAAAGCAAATCCTATCTTCTTGAAGTTGTAGTGAAGTGGATCAAACATCAATCACTTTACAGTTTTTGCAGTTCAGAAAGAAATTACAACAACAAACCTTATGTCTTTAAAGTTGCAGCGGAGCAAGTTGAAGTTGTATCACTAGATCTTGTCTTCCTAAAATGGTAGTGAAACAAATACAGTGGAGTAGAATCATCAACAAGATGAAAGAACAAAAAAATACCAGACAAAACTGGTCTTCCTTTAAGTCTTTGCTCCATTCCCGTTACTCGACAATGAGCAAAGAGGAGCAGCTATAGGAGCCCATTTTTTTTGGGCTCCTATATGTTTTTTAACCCAAAATAAAAAATTAAAACCAATTTTTTATTTAAATTTAAAAGTCCAAAATTACAAAAAATAACCCAATATCCATACCCAAATTTAAATACCATAAGCCTAATACCCAATAGCCCAATTTCATAACCTAAACACTAAACCAAAAGAAACCCTAACTAGTCGCCTTTACCCCACGATCGCCACTGCCCTTGCTTGCCAAGATCTCCAAGATATGCACGATCTGAAAAATAAAGAACACAATTGATGTGTCATCGAGAATACCAAATATAACCTATTTTAAAAATTAAAAAAAAATAGTAAATGGAAGTAGGGTCTAATCCTCAAGGACTGAAGTGTCGTAAAGAATCTTGTCTGTTGAGATCTTAGGCGAAGTCTTGCCCAGGAAAAGCATCGAAATCTGGAAAAAATAAAAAAAATAGAATTAAATGAAATAGAAGATTGAGGTGTCGAAATAAAATAAATTGCATAAAAATAAATAAAGTCAAAGGAAGAAAGGTTTTATCGATATCGAGAGATCCAACCTCTAATTATCTTGGTTCCTCCTCGATTCAATCATAAACTTTGGATGGTTCTTCTCGTGCCCAAATAAGCCAGTTATAGTGGAAAAGGATGCCTACGACCACCAACTCCAGATATAATTTTGGTTTTATAGGAACCTGACTCTAGCCAACCGCCGCTCCAATGGGACCGTCTTACACTAGATCATCTTTTCCCAATGACGAATGTCACGCCATTTTGTCTCTTTGGTTCGGCAACCTCTGACATAGTACGTTAGCGAAGCGACTGTGCAACCTTCTCAAAACACACAAAGTGGTCGACTTTGCACAAGATGAAAAGATTACTTTTGTAGGGATTTTGGACGGAAGCGTCAAGCCCGTAATACAAAGAATTGATGAATACTTGGGCGAGAAGAATTAAGCACGGGTTCTAAGCCTCATGAACTTTGGGGGAACATTTGATAACCTTCGGCTAGAAGGGCTTTTAGTTACTCATGTTTTTGGGAGAGAACACAAGACAATAAAAATAGAGTTTTTTATAGAAACTAGAGTTTTCGGGAGATAGAGGATTTTGCAATGACTGGGAAGTGAATAATTGAATCACTCCATCCCCTATTTATAGTACATAGAAATTCAATCTAAACTCTAGAAGACAATTAGAATTAAATCTAAACATTAATTCCCTAATTGGATCCAATTTAAACTCTAAAAGATAAAGCTTAAAAGATAAATATAAATTAAATATAAACAAATCCTAATGATAATCCAAAATATTAATCCTAATAAAAATAGAGTTTTAAAAAAATAAATTAAAATAAAGTCTTTATATCCCACAAAAATTCTCTTCAAGTCTTCCACCCTTTCACAACTTCTCTCTTGTTTTTCCAAAATCACGCTTTTTGCCCCAGTTTGTCTTTTATCTTCAATTTAGTCCCTACAAGATAAAAAAATCATAAATAGACCAAATTAATAAGATCATAGTCAAAATATATATAATTAATACCCAAAAGTATGTTATTTTTAAGCATTATCATATTCCCCCTACTTAGCCCATGTTTTCCCTTAAGTATTATTCCTAACCCACTAAGTAATTTAAATTTTACCATGGAAAATAACACTCCAAAGTTCTAAAAAGAATTAGGCTTAATGTTTATGAAAATAAAGAGAACCTTTAGCTTGTTGTAAGTAAAATTGAAAAAGTAACCCAATTAAAACACATAACAATTAAATAGTCTTGAATTATTTCATAAAAATTAGGTAATTTCCTAAACTTACCAAGACACCTATTTGTTTACCCTTGTCTCCAAATTTAGTTCCCTTCCTTTTATTTTGTCTATTTTCTCTTTTTTTTTTCTTTAAGAATATATTGGACCTTTTGACGTGAAATGAAATGATACCCAAGCACTTCATCTCAATTACTCAACCCAACATGCTCCCAATAATTTTTTTCTTTTTTCCTTTTTTTTGGAATGTGTTACCTCTTTTGATGCAAAATGAAATGACAACCAAGCACTCCACCCCTATTACTTAGTCTATCACACTCCGAATTTATTTATTTATTTCTTATTTTTTCCATAATTCTGGTTAGCGAAGTTTTACTTAACACATCACACAACTTTTTTACGCGAAGTAGGATGATAACCCAAGCACCCTACCCCAGTTACTCAATTAGTCACATTTTAAGCTGTGTTTATAACCGTGGAATCATTAAAGGTTTTTTTTTTTTTTTTTGGATAGAGAACTTTAATTTAGGAGGATTAGGGAAAACAATAAAGTGTCAAAAATAAGTTTTGGCAACCAACTAACAATCATGAAAAAACAATTTAGCATGCATCAGAATTAACTGTTCTCTTGTACTTAGACTCAATCAATTTTACCATAAGCAAGATAAGGTTACCTTCATTAATCATAATCATGTCTGCCTAATAGAAATAAAATAGTGAAGATGAAATCAACCATAGCAAAATCAAAATAAACTCAACAAACAAGAAGCAAACTCATGGGCGGAACAGTGGGCAATTCGTGAGAAAAATCTTGGGCATGAAAAGGGACAGGATATACTTAAAAAAAATCAACGTGGCCAAAACAAGCAGAAACTAGCAAGTAGCAACGATAGTAAACACAACAACAATAAAAACGGTAGATAAAAACAACAAAAATAATAAGGAATGTCTCCCCTAACTTAAAACGCATTACCCTCAATGTGAAGAAATATATGAAAAGAAAAGGGTTTAGAATACTCCCCATGTCGTTCCCGTTACTGTCGATCTCTTGTAAATTTGATTCCTTGAATTTCCTAGACATAAGGAATTTATTAACATGCAAAAAAAAAAACTAAAACTAAAAAAAATTGGGTTGCCTCCCAACAAGCTCTTGTTTAACATCGCTAGCTTGACACCCGAACTAGAATTAGGGTCGTTCCAATTGAATTTTTTTTTTATCATATTGGCTTGGAAATTTGGTGCCTACACAACTGAAGGTAGAAGTTTAGTGTTCATAGGGGGCAATAATTTATTAACAGATTCGCAAGTTGGATCTAAATCATCAAACAATATTTTAGGTTCATTTCATGGAGTTATTTGGAAGTCTCTTCTATTAAGGATTCAACTATATCGACATGGTTTACGTTCAACATTTCACTAGGGTGACTGACGGTGTTGTAAACATTGAACTTCATGATCTCCCCATCAAACTCCATTGTGAGGGTTTCACTACACACGTCAATCTTAGTATTTGCAGTACTAAGGAAAGGTCTCCCTAACAAGATGTCTGAAGACCCAGGAGTGTTATCCTCTTCCATTTTCACCACATAAAAATCCGCAGGAAAGATAAGTTCGTTGACTTTCACCAATACGTCCTCAATGACTCCTTCGGGATGCACAATAGACTTGTCCGCCAACTAGATGATAACACCTGTTTTCTTTAAAAAAACCCATGTTAAGTGATTCGTAAATAGAAAAATGCATTACATTTATAGAAGCCCCTAAATCACACATAGCTTTTTTAAGTCCAAAGTGGCCTATTTTGCATGGTATTGCAAACATGCCTCTATCTTTACATTTTGTTGGCATCCTTCGTTACAAAATCGCAGACACATTTTCACCAACGTTTACCTTTTCGTTTCCAGTCAATTTTTGTTTCTTAGTGCAAAGTTCTTTAAAAAATTTGGCATACTGTGGAATCTGTTTAATGACATCTAACAATGGTATTTTTACCTCAACTTTTCTGAACTTTTCGAGGATAACTTTTTCCTCCTTACCTTTTTGGTCTTGCCTTAGTCGTCTTGTAAACGGAGGTTCAATTCTAGGTAATGGAGGTTTCGATCGGACCTATTCGTCATTCTTCTACTTTTTCTGGGCAAAATCTTGGGCATGATTTGTGCCAGGATTTGGTTCCAATACTTTCCCACTTTGTAGTGTCACTGCATTTACGTTTTGTCTTGGGTTAGGTTCTATTTGTGACGGCAGCCTACCCTGTGCATTTAATTTCTCCACCGATATGATTAACTCCTTTATAGATGCCTCTATTTTCTGTTGAAAATCAAGCATATTAGCTGCTAATTTATTTACCATGGCTTTTAAAGAAGTACTTGAATTTTGCGCTTATCATGGGAATCGATTTTCGTATGGTTAGTTATAGTGTTGATTCGCCCCATATCTCAAGTTAGGATGGTCTTTCCACCTAGGGTTGTAAGTATTTGCGTAAGGATCATATCGTCTTTCGGGTGGTCCAAGGAAGTTTCCCACAACATCTGAATGTGCCATAATATCGTCATATAAACTAGGGCATATGTTAGTTGTATGTTCCACACAAATTCCCCATAGTCGGGTCAGCCCTTTTTTACTACAAAAATTGAGTTCACGAGATTAGTAAGTTTGTCAACTTTATCTTCTAAATTTGAAATACTTAGCTAGTGAACCCTTCGAGAGGGTTCAAGATTGGCTCGGAATTGCTGAGTGTTTGTGACCATTATGGATATCAAGTCCCTTGCTCGTTGGGGAGTCATATTAACCAATATTCCTCCACTAGCGGCATTTATCATATTCATCTTCATAGGTTTCAAGCCCTCATAGAAGTATTAGAGAAGAGACTGTTCAATTATCCCATGTTTTGGGTAACTTGCACACAGCTTTTTAAATCGCTACCAATAGTCGTAAAGAGACTCCACATCCTTTTGCCTAATCCCTACAATTTCTCTCCTTAACTTAGTGACATGCGAGGCTGGGAAAAACCTGTTAAGAAATAAACGAGAAAGATCAACCCAAGTGCGTAATCTAATTTGGTCCTCAGTTACCCCCTGAGGTTTCATACTAAGACAAATCATATGAAACTCCTTCAGATGTTTATGTGGATTCTCATTTTGCAATCTATAGAAAATTGGCAATAATTGGATTAAACCTGATTTAAGCTCAAGTTAGCACCCACAACAAAATACGCAATGCATAATGGCGATTGATCATTAAGGGCCTCGGTTAATTACCGAATTGTTTGGTCCATAGGTGGTGCCGAATTTTAATTTTCATTAACCCTAGTGTTCGACACTACCACCGATGGATCAACTCCTTGGTTCTTTAGTGTTGGATTAGGGGTTTTGTTTACCCTAAATTCACCTTCGTTGCCTTCTTCTACTTCTAAAGGCGGGCAATGCTTAGTTCCTACAACTTCTGACTACCTCTTTCGTAACTTTGTTTCCTTACGATTAGCTTTTGCAATCTTTTCAATCTCGGGATCGTATGGGTATGTAAGATTTCCTAGAGCAAATCTAATCCAAAGAAAGAAAAAAACAATATTAGTATGTTACCAGTCCCCGACAATGGCGCCAAAATTTGATCTATCGTTGGGAACACCAAATATAACCTATTCCTAAAATTATAAAAAAATAACAGTAAAGGAAAGTAAGGTCTAATCATCAGGGATTAGAGTGTCGTAAAGAATCTTGTCTGTCGAGATCCTAGGCGAAATCTTACCTAGAATAGCGTCGGAATCTAGAAAAAATAAAAAATAGAATTAAAAGAAATAAAATAAATTTCATAAAAATAAATAAAGTCGAAGGAAAAAAGGTTTTATCAATATCGAGAGATCCAACCTCTAGTTATCTTGGTTCCTCCTTGATTCAATCATAGACTTTGGATGGTTTTTCCCGTGCCCGAATAAGCCAATTATAGTGGAAGAGGATGCCTACGACCACCAGCTCCAGATATAATTTTGGTTTTAGAGGAACCTGACTCTAGCCAACCGTCGCTCCAATGGGACTGTTTTACACTAGATCATCTTTTCCCAATGACGAATGTCACGCCATTTTGTCTCTTTGGTTCGACAACCTTTGACGTAGTAAGTTAGCGAACCAACTGTGTAACCTTCTTAAAACACACAAAGTGGCCATCTTTTCACAAGATGAAAAGATTACTTTCGTAGGGATTTTGGATGAAAGCGTTGATCCCGTAATACAAAGAATTGATGAATACTTGGGCAAGAAGAATTAAGCACGGGTTCTAAGCCTCATGAACTTTGGGGGAACATTTGATAACCTTCGACTAGAAGGTTTTTAGTTGCTCATGTTTTTGGAAGAGAACACAATATAATAAAAATAGAGTTTTTTATTGAAACTAGGGTTTTTGAGAGATAGGGAATTTTACAGTGATTGGGAAGTGAATAATTCAATCACTCCATCCCCTATTTATAGTACATAAAAATCCCTAGTTGAATCCAATCTAAACTCTAGAAGATAATTAGAATTAAATCTAAACATAAATTCTCTAATTGGATCCAATTTAAACTCTAAAAGATAAAGCTTAAAAGATAAATATAAATTAAATATAAACAATATCCTAATGATAATCCTAGATATTAATCCTAATGAAAATAAAGTTTAAAGTAAAATAAATTAAAATAAAGTCTTTATGTCCCACAAAAACTCTTCAAATCTTCCACCCTTTCACAACTTCTCTCTTTTCTCTTCCAAAATCACGCTTTTTGCCCCAATTTGTCCTTTGTCTTCAATTCAATCCCTACAAGATAAAATGATCACAAATAGCCCAAATTAATAAGATCATACTGACAAAATATATATAATTAATACCCAAAATTATGTTATTTTTAAGCATTATCAACAATAAGAAAGAAAATCAAATAAAAAAATATATGTAATTCGTGTTATAGAAAATTTAAAATTCGGTAAAGTTTTTTAATAATCTAATATTCGTAAATGCATTTGTTAGTAATTGGAACATGAATCAACAGCAAAAAGAAACACAAGGTATATATTTTTGTACTTTTGAAATATGTGATAAATTTGGATTTTTTTTGTTTACCTTGATGTCTCAATTCCCATCGCCATCGTCAACACCTCAAGGTAGCATTTCGATCTCGTTTTTGGAGAAAAGAACCCCGGATCTGGGTTTAGAGAGGTTGAAAATATCAAAGGGGAGGCTTTTGGATTTCGACCACCGTGGACGATGGTCGTTGGCACCGGCCCATGACAGACTCACGATGGAGGACTCACTGGACCCCATGACTAGCCATGGGTCATTTGAGAGAAAAGAAAAGGAAAAAGGAATTTTTGGGAAAAAGAAAGTGAAATGAAATTTTTTTTGGATTTTTTAACTTATATAGGTAGGTTAAAACGACGTCGTTTTGGCCTAGGTACCAAAGCCCTAAAATGACATCAATTTATGCCATGACCCGACGACCCGACCCGTTAGACTTGAGGATCCGCGTGTTTTTAATTTTTGCAAAGTTTAATACCCTAGTCCTTTCGCATTTTTGGATGATTTAATTTAGTCCTTTTTCCATTTTTATTCATTTTAATTTTGCTTATTTATTTCTATTTTTTATGATTTTGGCCCCTACTATTTTAATTTTTATTTGATTTGCTCCCATTTTTTATTCTTCATATTATTTATTTCATTTAGCACTTAACATTTAATTTAATTTTTTTATTTATTGTATTTATTATATTCATGTATTTTATATTCTTGCCTTCATTTAACTTTATTTTTATGCATTTTGTATATTTTTTATATTTTTTATGTTATTCATATCTTTGCCTTTATTTAATTTTATTTTTTCATTATTTTTTTCCTTTTTATTTAATTATATTGATTCAATTATTATTTTCCATTATTGTATTTCCTATATTTATGGTTATTTATATTCTTATTTAATTGATATTTATTGCCATTATTACTATGATTATATTATTATTTTATGGTGTTATTAATTGTATTCATTTAATTTACTCTATTTATGCATGTTTTTTATTTTTCTATTATAATTGTAAATTATGTACATATTCATTTATTTTTACATGACATTTTAATTCTTTTTAAAAATACATAAATTGATTTCAAAAATCGAGGCAATATTCTTTATTTTGGGAATTTGAGAGAATTATACCCTAACTCATTGGGTGTGATTTTCTCTTTGAACCGAGATAATTGAATACCCTATTTAAATTTAAAATATACGATATTTTGAGATAATAATTAGAAATACTTGATATTTTGGAAAATTTGAGTTGTTGTGCCCTAACTCACTAAACATGACTTTTCTCGATTAACTTGAAATAGTAAGCTTTCTTTGCAAAATTTATTTTGGAAAATAAAACAAACATGTCATTCATGCATTTAAAGATCACAATTTAAATTTTTCTCGAGTTTTTTATTTTCAACAATTAAGACATTTTGTAACATCCCGATTTTCAATGGTGTCGGGAACAGTGGTTTCGAGACCATAACTCTGACGAATCAAGTCCTAAATATTGAATATTTAATGTTTTTGATGTCATTAGTAGCATATTAAATGTTGGTTAGGAGATTTTATCATTTAAATAGTTAATTGAGTAGAAAGGATTAAATCGAAAAAGGTGCAAAAGTTGAGTTGGTTAATTAGAAGGACCAAATGAACAAATTAACCAAAGGGATATTAGTGGGTGAATTATCATGAGAAATATTAATAATAAATAATATTAATTAAAGGTTAATTAAGTGATTAATAAAGCTAATTATGAAAGTCTAAATATTTATAAAAATACCATTGGATATAAAAGTGAAAATTAAGAAGAAAATTACTTATTTTCTTTTATTTTCTTCATCTTCTTCGGCAAGAACAATGGGGGGAGCTAGGGTTTTCATACTAAGCTTTGAGCATTGATTTGAGTAAGCTTTTGTTACCTTTTTTTTTGTAATTTTTATGTTTTTGAGTCCGTATTAGCTTAATCTAGGTAATCTAAGGACCAGTTTGTGAATTTGTCAAATGTTATAAAACTTGCCATTGTTGAATATACTTGTTCTTGAAAGTTATGGATAGATTTGTATGCTTGGTGAATAGATTCATTGATTTTGTAAAGTGATTTTGGATGAAATTAGGGTTTAAGGACTAAAATGCAAAAATGATGAATTACATGTGCTTTGAATGAAATAGTTGTTTGGAGAGTGTAAGGAATACTCCATTTGATGTTTGGTTGTGGTTGTTTGAATAGAAAATGGTTAATTTATGTGTTTTAAGCTTAAAGACTAAATTGAATAAAGGTAAAATGTTAGGGGTAAAATCGTAATTTTCCCAAAAGGATTAAATTGTGTTAAATGACTTGATTGTGTGATTTAATGTGAGAAATTGGATGATTTGTGGATGTAGACTACGATCGTGCCACCAATCATGGGAAAGGGAAAATAGTAGAATAGTCTCTAGAGCCTAACCACAATTACAGTCCAGTCCGGTAAGTTCGTAATGTTAAATTGTTGTAACTGCATATAACTGCCTTCCTTATGGTTGTTGATGATTGGAACGACAAATTGAAGATGTGAAAGATAGAAATGAAAGAAGAAGAGTTACCCGGCCTTATGCCAAAGTTAAATGGTCCGATGATTGAGATCCTACATTTGTTGCGGATTCTCTACGGCTTCGTTAGTCACTTTAAAGTTAATAGAATCCAAGAATGGATTACAGGCCCTACGATGGTATGTTGTATTTCAGAGACAGAGTATGTGTTCCTAATGAATTAGATTTGAAGCGAGAAACTCTGATAGAAACTCACAGCAGCACTTATTCTATTCACCCGAGGAGTGTGAAAATATACAACGATCTGAAGAAGATGTTTGGTGGTCAGGTATGAAACAAGAAATCTCAGAATTAGTAACTCGTTGTCTGGTGTGCCAACAAGTGAAAGCTGAGCATTAGGTACCATCTAGGTTGCTACAATTGATTTCCATTCCTGAATGGAAGTGTGAGCGGGTTACTATGGACTTTGTTATAGGGTTACTGGTGACACCGAGGAAGAAAGATTTGATCTGGGTAATAGTAGACAAATTGACGAAATCAACTCACTCCATTTCTATCCGAGTGGATTTTCCATTGGAGAAGTTGGTTGAGTTATATGTATTCGAGATTGTGTGACTTCATGGGGTTCCGATATCTATTATCTCTGATAGGGATCCCTGTTTTACCTCAAGATTTTAGGGTAAACTGCTTGAAGCTTTAGGAACTAGATAAATTTTAGCACTGCATATCATCCGTAATCCGATAGACAGTTAGAGCGAGTGATACAGATCTTAGAGGATATGTTGCGATGTTGCATACTAGAGTTTGAAAGTTGTTGGGAGAAATACCTACCGTGGATTGAGTTTGCTTATAATAACACCTACTAGTCCAGTATTAAAAAGGCACCGTTTGAGGCATTATACGATAGGAAATGCAGAACACCTTTGTATTGGTCAGAGTTGAGCGAGCCTAAGTTGGCTGGAACTAACTTGATTCATGAGACTGAACACAAAGTTCGGGTAATATGTGATTGTTTAAAAGCAGCGTCGGATCGACAAAAGGCCTATGCAGATCTAAAAAGGAAGGATATAGAGTTTGTTGTCGGAGATCGAGTCTTCCTGAGAGTTTCACCTTGAAAAAAGGTGTTACGGTTTGGTAGAAAGGGCAAGCTAAGTCCACGATTTATTGGGCCATATGAGATCCTCAAGAGGGTTGGTCCTGTAGCTTATAAATTGGCTTTACCGTCAGAACTTGAGAAGATTCACAACGTACTTCATGATTCAATGTTGAGACGGAATTAATCAGATCCTTCTCACATGATTACTCCCTGTGAGGTTGAGATACAGTAGGATTTGTCATACTCAGAGGAACCTATGAGAATTTTGGCTCGTGAGGTAAAGGAACTACGAAACAAAAAGGTGTCGTTGGTAAATTTCTATGGAATCGACATGGTTTGGAAGAAGCAACATGAGAGACAGGGGTTTCTATAATATCACAATACCCCAACCTATTTGCTGGTAAGAAATTTCGGGACGAAATTTTCTTAAGGGGGAGAGTTGTAATAGACTGGTTTTTAATAGTGTTCGAAAAAGAGGGTTTGAGACCAAAACTCCGACTAATCAAGTCATAAATATTGAATATTTAATGTTTGTGATGTCATTAGTAGCATATTAAATGTTGGTCAGGAGATTTTATCATTTAAATAGTTTATTGAGTAGAAAGGATTAAATCGAAAAATGTGCAAAAGTTGAGTTGGTTAATTAGAAAGACCAAATGAACAAATTAACCAAAGGGATATTAGTGGGTGAACTATCATGAGAAATATTAATAATAAATAAGATTAATTAAAGGTTAATTAAGTGATTAATAAAGACAATTATGAAAGTCTAAATATTTACAAAAATGTCATTGGATATAAAAGTGAAAATTAAGAAGAAAAATACATATTTTCTTCTATTTTCTTCATCTTCTTCGGCAAGAACAAAGGGGGAGCTAGGGTTTTCATACTAAGCTTTGAGCATTGATTTGAGTAAGCTTTTGTTACCCATTTTTAATAATTTTTATATTTTTGAGTTCGTATTAGCTTAATCTAGCTAATCTAAGGACCAATTTGTGAATTTTTCAAATTTACAAAACTTACCATTGTTGAATATGGTTTCTCTTGAAAGTTATGGATAGATTTGTATGCTTGGTGAATAGATTCATTGATTTTACGAAGTGATTTTGGATGAAATTAGGTTTTAAGGACTAAAATATAAAAATTATGAATTACATGTGCTTGGAATGAAATAGTTGTTTGGAGAGTGTAAGGAATACACCCTTTGATGTTCGGCTGTGGTTTTTTTAATAAAAAATGGTTAATTTGTGTGTTTTAAGCTTAAGGACTAAATTGAATAAAGATAAAAGATTAGGGCTAAAATCATAATTTTCCTAAAATTATCAAATTCTATTAAATGGCTTGATTGTTTGATTTAATGTGAGAAATTAGATTAATTGTATATGTGGACTACAATCGTGCCATAAATCACAAGAAAGGGAAAATAATAGAATAGTCCCTAGAGCCTAACCACAACTGTAATTTAGTCTGGTAAGTTCGTAATGTTAAATTCTTACTTGTAACTGCGTATAACTTCCTTCCTTATGGTTGTTGATGATTGAAACGACAAATTGAAGATGTGAAAGATAGAAACGAAAGAAGAAGAGTTATACGGCCTTGTGCCAAAGCTAAATGGTCCGATGACTGAGATCCTACATTTGTTGCGGATTCTCTACTGCATCGTGAGTCACTGTAAAGCGAATAGAATCAAATAATAGATTACAGGCCCTACGATGGCTAATATTTATGCCTATTTGCATATTCTCGACAACTTAGTGTGAGCAGCATTGTAGGGAATAGTTATACCGTATTGATGGTTGTGAGTAGCATCGTATACTGGTAACAGGCATGACCTCTGGGTCAATAGGGAGAAAAACGAGCATAATGACCTTTGGGTCAACATGGAGTAAAATGAAAAACAAACACTGAAATATGATTCTGTCATGGCTCAATGGATTTACAGATTTGTTTACCACAGGTTTTTCGGTAAATTGTTAAACCTTGCAAACTTATTAAGCTATAAAGCTTACCAGTGAAATTGTTATTGTTTTTCTAGATTTCATTTTGCAACTTGAAGATCGGATCATCTTGAAGACATCACACTATCTCGGGAGATCATTAAGTAGTTCTTACATCACTCGGTTTTATGGCATGTACTAGGATGAAACTATTTCGTACTTCTTGTATAAACTATTTAAGTTTCATGTTATGAACTTTAGATAAATGTTGAACAAGTTTCTATGTTAGTCTGATGTGATTTACCTACTCTATACGATGTGTGAGATGCCTTGAATTATGTTTAATGTATTATCAGGTTGAAGTCTGAAGTTATGAAATGATGAATGGTTAATGAACTTGAGTTTTTGCATGACTCATTGAATTTTGTATACTTGTTTCGGTAGATCCCATATAGGTATCAGTAGAAGTACAGGGTAAGAGATAGGTTATATTCTGACTTGCATTGTATCTGTAGTACCAATTGAAATATCGATAGTTCTGCATACTAAGGTATCGGTAAATGAGATACTTGTATCGATAGAAGTTGCAGGGTAGACTTCTTAGCTCTTTGAAGTTTTTGGTATCGGTAGAAGTAAGTTTTGTATCTGTAGAAGTAAGAGTTGTTTCGGTAGAACCGTCACATGTATTAGTAGAAAACTACACTATTCCTGAATTGTTTATTGACTTGGCAACTACCGATACTTGTCTAACAAGTACTGATAGAAGTCTCTAAAAATCTTGGAAATAACCTTTACCCTTAGATGAATTGTGATTATAACTAATTGTTAATTTCTGACGTAATGGTTGTATTTCTTTAATATTGTGAGATTAAATGACATGTTTTAAAAGGATGAACAATAATTGATGAATAGAGTGACACCGGGACCCTAGTCGACAATGATTTTTGGGTTTTGGGTGTTACACATTTAATAATCGACTAGGTACCAATTTTGGGCGTGTGAGGGTGTTAATCCTTCCTCATGCGTAACCGACTCCCAAACTCGTTTTATGTTTTCAAAGACCAAAATTATCGTTTAATGGTTTTTAAAATTTTGCAAGGTGATCCAATCACACCTATTTTAAAAAAGATTGGTGATGACTCCATTTTCATTTTCCAAAGTATAAGTGTGGACTTTTTTCAAAAAAATGGTTTCGACAGCTAGATGACTCCACTAGGACTAATAAGAGAGATTGTCTCTAAAAAAGAAGGTGGTAGAAGAATAGAACTTGGAGAAATTTGAGAACAATAATAGATCACTGAACCAAAGATTGAACAACAACAAGTTCCATAAGTTGTTACGAAACAATCAATTGTTTTGGAAACACAACTACTGCGAAGATCTTTAAGAGAATGTCATGTACTTGAGAGATATGAATTTCTCATTACAACACATAATGATATTCTACTTATGGATCAAGATGAGCGTAGGACTTATTAAGAAGTAGTGGCGACCCAAATTTTGAGAAATAGCTTGAGGCCATGAGGTCTAAGATGGATTCCATGTTAGAAAACCAAGTATGGATTTTGGTTGACCCACCTGAAGAGGTTAAACTCAAAGGATGCAAATGGGTTTTCAAAAAGAATTTTGACATGGATGGTAATGTATAAACATACAAATGGCGATTAGTCGCTAAAGGTTTTCAACAAGTTCATGGTGTAGACTATGATGAAACCTTTTCTCTTGTTGCTATGTTTAAATTCATCTGAATCTTACTTGGAATAGTTGCATTTCATGATTATGAAATCTAGCATATGGATTTCAAAACAACTTTCCTTAATGTGAAACTGGAAGAGGATGTGTACATGACACAACCTGAAGGTTTTGTCGATCTAAAAGATGTTGGTATGATATGCAAGCTACAAATATCCATTTATGGATTAAAGCAAGCTTCTCAAAGTTGAAATATTCATTTTAATGATGCGATCAAAGAGTTTGGTTTTATAAAAAATGAAGACGAGTCTTGTGTTTACAAGAAAATTAGTGAAAGCACTATTGTATTCTTGGTACTGTATGTAGATGACATACTTTTCATAGGAAATGTCATACTTACCCTATAGTTTGTTAAGACTTGGTTAGCAAGTTTTTCTATGAAGGACTTGGGAAAGGCTACATACATATTAGGAGTCAAAATATATAGAGATAGATCAAGACGACTCCTAAATCTAAGCCAAAGTATATACATAGATAAAGTACTAAAAAGGTTTAGCATGGAAGATCTAAGAGAGGATTCCTATCTATGAAAGATGATATTTCACTCTCGAAGGAAATGTTTCCTTCAACTTCATAAGAGAGAGAACGTATAAGTAAGATTCCATATGCATCGGCTATTGGATCTATAATGTATGCCATGCTATTTACTTGTCTAGATGTATAATATGCTTTAATCATGATGAGTCGGTACCAAGTAGATTCTAGTGAAGGTCATTGGGTCGCAGTCAAAAATATCCCTAAGTACTTGAGAATGACTAAGGATACATTCCTTATATATGGAGGTGAGGAAGAGCTAAGTGTAACAGGTTACACTAATGCTAATTTCCAAACCGACAAGGATGATTCACGATCCTAATCGAGTTTTGTGTTTTACCTTAATGGTGGATCAGTGAGTTGGAAAAGTTCAAAGCAAGATGAAGTAGCTGATTCTACAACTAAAGTCGAATATATTGCAGCTAGTGAGGCTGCAAAAGTGGTTGTTTGGATCAAGAAGTTCATATTTGAACTAGGGGTGGTGCTTAGCATATCAGATGCTATAAAACTTTATTATGACAACAATGAAACTATTGTATAAGAAAAGGAACCCAGATCTCAGCAGCGATCCAAACATATAGTTAGTCACTTTCAACTTATTCGAGAAATCATCGATCGAGGAGATGTGGAAATATGTAAAGCACCAACAAACAAAAATATCGCTGATCCGCTAATGAAGTCTCTGACATAGCAAAAACATGATCGTCACACTAAGTCACTCAGTATTAGATATATGATTGATTGGTCTTAGTGCTAGCGGAGATTGTTAGAGTATTCCTAAAGACCAATCATGATATTATTGTAATCACGAGTTTGTGTTGATTTTAACATAAAGGATTGGTCCGCTATGAGTATGTTTCTTGGATTATTATGTAAGAGTCACAATATTACTGTTGGCATACTCTAATAATCTCTATGAGTATGTGTGACTTTTAACATATTGGATTGACCCGCTATGAGTATGTTTCTTGGATTATTATGTAATAGTCACAATATTACTCATAGTGATAACTATGTATGTGATCCTCAGACTTAAGATCATC
The DNA here is from genome assembly GCA_039519145.1 of Kokia cookei. Lineage (NCBI taxonomy): Eukaryota > Viridiplantae > Streptophyta > Magnoliopsida > Malvales > Malvaceae > Kokia > Kokia cookei. Next base: position 14,824,019 of record CM076904.1, read on the forward strand.
ATTATCTCAACATCGTGAGTCATACATTTTGATATAGCCAAAATGTATACCATAACGAATTGTACTATAAAGACTGATGTTGGATATATACCACAATCCATGTAGTGGGATATGGTTGATCAAGATAGGATTTATCCCTCCTACATAATAGGAGCAATATCTTAGTCTTTCTGATGGAGTGAGACTAGAAATGCATGATCATGCTCGAATAAGTTGATATAAGATATCACCCTTATTTGTTTATTGTAGTCTACTCATAATATCAAGAAATATGAAGTTGGATTATACAAGTGTGACTATTCCATGACTTGTGTCCATTCTAGACATTAAGGATAAAAGAATATAATACTTGAAAAATTGTCATAGAAAAGTTATGTCGAATCACAACTCTTGTAACTTTGGTAGAAATGATGTATTACTAGATGTCATTCATTGATTGTAATATTAGAAATGTTCTAGTATTATTACTAATACTACAAGAAGCCTACAAGGTCATACCCTATAGTTGAAGCGAACATAATCGAAATACATTTAGTATAATATATAGTTGTCACATGAATTAAATTAATTATCGAATTAATTTGAATTTGACAGTTAAATATTGAACACATTATATATACAAACTTATTCTACACAAATAGAGAACATTGAGAAAATTAATATAATTAATATATGTATTTGATTCATACAAAATATTAAGTCTATATATATTACTGAAATTATTAATTTAAATAGTTATAACATTTAATTTCGATCAAAATATAAAAGACATGGAAATTAATATTCTTTTAGAAAGAATATACTTAATATATGAATTTGATTCACACAAAATATTAATTGAATATAATTTACCGAATTTGTTAATATAAATAGTTATATTAATTAATTTCGGTCAAAATATAAAAAAATAGAAATTAATATTCTTTTGGAAAGAATATAATTAATATATGAATTTGATTCATACAAAATATTAACTGTAAACTGTCGAAACGTTTTTGAAACGTGTCCCGACTTTTAATTTTTAAATTAAAAATATGGAAGTTGCCACCAATCATTTTTATTTGGTTTGATTGGAGCACCTTAAAACATTTTTTGTTTTGTAAAAAAACAAATAGGTCTTCGAAATCCAGAAAATGAGTTCGGGAGTTGGTTACGTGCGAGGAAGGATTAGCACCCTCACACGCCCAAAATTGGTACCAAATCGATTTTTAAGGGGTCACAATTGTTGAAAATATGAAAACTCTGGTAGAAATTAAAACACGATCCTTAATGCATGATTAAACAAATTAATATTATTTCAGAAGTCGAATTTGAAGAAGACTCGTTATTTTGAAAATCCCAAGAAAGAAAGTCGTGTCCAGTAAGTTAGGGCACAACACCTAAGATTTTCAAAAATAACAAGCATTCCATATTTTAAAATTTCATGTTTTATTATTTTTTAGAGAGAAAAGAATTCAAATATTTTGATTCAAAGAAAAACCGTGCCTAGTAAGTTAAGGCTCGACTTTTCAAATCACGAAATAACGAACATAATTTTTATTTTAAAATTATTTAATTTATTAAAACCTTAATATATCTTCTGAAAAGAAGAATAAATATGAATGAACAAATTAATAATTAAAATGGTAAGCCAACATGGTATTGAAAATGACAAGTAAATGTACAATGAAATAAAACAAATTAAATTGAAACAAATTAAAAAACACCAATTAAATAAAATAATATCAAAACAAATAAAAGAAAGGAAATGAATAAACAATCATATATATGCATATTTAATACATAAGCTAAATGAGTAAATACGTTAATATATAAATAAATAAATATAATAGGATTCACTTAAAAATAAAAGAATCAAAATAGTGACAGGATATTTAAAAAAGGGATTAATTTAAAGAGAAACAGAATGAAAAGGCTCAATTCAAAAACAAATAAAGTAGTAGGGATTAAATTTAAAAAGATTTAATAATTATAAAAATATAAAAGGATCTAAACAAAGAAGAAAAAAAGGAAATTTTAAAATAAAGAAGTAGGGATTAATTTTCTTATGCTTGTTCTTCGTAGAAAATCGAAGAGAGAAGAGAAGTTACAATTGATTTTTGTGGTGTTATATAACCGAAATTCAAATTATTACATTTGGTATTTTTTTTGCTTGTCCTTTTGTTTTTGTTGCCTTTCTCTTTGTTGTTTTCTTCTTGTTTTTGTGCTTGCAGGCACTTTCAATGGTGGTGGCAAAGGCATGGTGGTAGCAGAGGTGTTAGATTTGGGGAGGTGTGGCTGACGTGGCAGCGACGGCTAGGGTTTGCTTAAGAAATTAGGGTTTTTGTTTTTTGCTAACATTTTAGGCTTATTGGGCTAGTTTAGGTTTGGGTTTGTAATGGGTTTTGGGATTTGATGTAAATAGAACATTCAAATTTAAAATGAATTTTAAATTTAAAATTTAGGTTTTGAAGTTGGGCCCGGAAAAAATTGGGCTCCAACAGTTGCCTCTCTTTGCCCATTGTCGTGTAATGGGAATAGAGCAAAGACTAAAAAGATGACCAATTTTGTTCGGTCCCACTGGGTTTGGTTTCTTCAGTGCTTCTTCTTCAGGTAGCCCACCCTTCACTTCGTTGTTGTTTAACTTCACTGCATCTGCTTCTCTACATTCAATTTACTTGCTACTTCAAGGAGATTGAGATCTATCATCATAGTCTTTGATTCAATCCACTGGCACTTTAGGTGTGTTGTGGCTTCATTTCTTGGTCTACTTCTCTGTATCTTATCAGGAAGATGATCGCTTTATTACTTCTACCCATTTCTCTGTATCTCATTAGGAAGATAGGGGTTTGAAGTCTCATTCTTATTGAGCTTCGCTTCATTGATTTGGTCTACTTTTCTGTATCTCATCAGGAAGATGATCGCTTCATTGATTTAATCCACTTCTTTGTATCTCATTAGGAAGACGGATTTGGGCTATTTCTCTGTATCTCATCAGGAAGATGATCGCTTTATTGCTTGGATCCTCTTTTATGTATCTCATCACAAAGATGGGGTTTGAAGTCTCATTCGTATTGAGCTTCATTTCATTGATTTGGTCTACTTCTCTATATCTCATTAGGAAGATAACCGCCTCATTGATTTAATCCACTTCCTTGTATCTCATCAGGAAGGCGGATTTGGTCTACTTCTCTGTATCTCATCAAGAAGATGACCGTTTTATTACTTTGACCCACTTCTCTGTATCTCATCAGGAAGATGGGGTTTGAAGTTTCACTCATATTGAGCTTCGCTTCATTGATTTGGTCTACTTCTTAGTATCTCATTAGGAAGATAATCACCTCATTGTTTTAATCCACTTCTTTATATCTCATCAGAAAGACAGATTTGGTTCACTTCTCTATATCTCTTCAGGAAGGTGACCGTTTTATTGCTTTAACCCACTTCTCTATCTCATCAGGAAGATAGGGTTTGAAGTTTCACTCACATTAAGCTTTGCTTCATTTATTTGGTCTACTTCTCAGTATCTCATCAGGAAGATGATCACCTCATTGTTTTAATTCACTTCTCTGTATCTCATCAGGAAGATAGATTTGATTCACTTTTCTACGTCCCGTCAAGAAGATGACCACTTTATTTCTTCAACCCACTTCTCTGTATCTCATCAGGAAGATGAGGTTTGAAGTCTCATTCGTATTGAGCTTCGCTTCATTAATTTGGTCTACTTCTCTGTATCTCATCAAGAAGATGACCGCCTCATTGTTTTAATCCACTTCTCTGTATCTCATCAAGAAGACAGATTTGGTTCACTTCTCTGCGTCTCGTCAGGAAGATGACCGTTTTATTGCTTTGACCTACTTCTCTTTATCTTATCAGGAAGATGGGGATTGAAGTTTCACTCACATTGAGCTCTACTTCATTGATTGATCTACTTCTCTGTATCTCATCAAGAAGATGACCACTTCTTTGTATCTCATCAGGAAGATCGATTTGGTTCACTCCTCTGCATCTCGTTAGGAAGATGACCACTTTATTACTTAGACTCACTTCTTTGTATCTCATCAGGAAGATGGGGGTTTGAAGTTTCACTCACATTAAGCTTCACTTCATTGAATTGATCTACGTCTCTGTATCTCATCAGGAAGATGATCACTTCATTGTTTTAATTCACTTCTCTGTATCTCATCAGGAAGATGAATTTGGTTCACTCCTCTGCATCTCGTCAGGAAGATGACCACTTTATTATTTCGACCCACTTCTCTGTATCTCATCAGGAAGATGGGGGTTTGATCTACCCCTTTTGACTAGGGGTAAAAGATCGAAATATGGCTACAATCTACCTCATGATCGGGGTAAGAGATTGGATGGTGGCTGTAATTTGCCCCATGATCGGGGTAAGAGATTGAATGATGATGGCTACAATCTACCCCATGATTAAGGGTAAGAGATTGGTGTGTCTTAAATCTACCCCTCTTGATTAGGGGTAAAAGATGGGAATCTTCAATCTACCCTTCTTGATTAGGGGTAAAAGATTGAAATGATGCAGTTTTAATTCAACTCCACTGCAACTTCAAGAAGATAGGATTTGATGTCGAAAATTTATCTTGTCCTTACTTCAACTTCAGAAAGATAAAGACTTGGTATTGTAGTTTTATCTGATCCACTATAACTTCGAGGTAGAAGATTCACCGTTATGGTTTCAATCTACTCTTTTTTGACTTTAGGGTATAAGATTCATCGTTACGGCTTCGATCTTTCCCACCATGATTCTAAGGTACTAGGTTCGTCTTTACGACCTCAACCTTTTCCTTCAACTCTTCATGGTACCGGGTTCACCGTTACGGCCTGAACCTTTCCCATCACATTTCATGGAACCGGATTCGCCATTGCGGTCTCAATCCTCCCCATCACATCTTCTAAGGTACTATGTTCGTCGTTGTGGCCTCAACCTTTCCCTTCAAATCTTCATGGTATCGGGTTCGCCGTTACGGCCTCAACCTTTCCCTTCATATCTTCATGGTATCAGGTTCGTTTCGCCATTTTGTGGTAATAAAACCTATAAAATATGCTTTAATGGGTCTCTATGTAGACCAAATTGTTAGGATGCCATGATCATGATGAATCAAATGCTCCTAAACAGGTGAGTATGAAAGATGAATGTAAAAACATCATTTTTAAGAAATGATTTAGTTTTAGTTCTTAGCTGAAATCGTTTGTCGTTTGTCTAAGTCTTATCACTGATGTGTTATCATGTTTTGTGTATGTGTATATTTGTCGTGAAACCTAAAGAGGTAGTCGTAATTCGAACTTTTGTTTCAAGACCCTTCTAACCCTCGGGTTTGTGTTATTTCCAACTAGTGGTCCTATTTCAGGTCCTTGTACTATTTAGAAAATTTTCAAAACGATATGCAGAAATCCTTTTATTCATTATATCGTTAAACCACTAACCATTATTTTAAATGCAAAAAATGCTTAAATCAAGGTTGTAAGGTGGATGAAATTAAATTTGATTATGGGCAAAGCTCGCATGAATGAAAAGATCGTTGGTTCATTAATTGCTATTTTGATACAGAAATGCTTGAATATGATCGCAAGGCAAATAAAATTTTACTGGAAGCAAAGCTCACTTGAATGAAAAGATTAGAAAATGACTCATGCTGGTCAAAAGTTGCCAAACATAAGGTCAGCAAAAAAAATGGAGTTAGGTGCCCCAAATATCAAAGTATGAGCTTCACTGAGTAAACTTGATGATGACCATTCTGAGCTTGACATGTGTTCATGAAACCTGGAGTACTTCATCGATGCTTCAAGGTGTAAAGTTTCTCCACCTTGTTACTTTTGAGAGAGAAGACTATTTCATTCCCCTTTCTTCGAGATTGAGCTGCCCTTTCAAGTTTCCAACTCAAATCTCCTTAGGTTTCGAGATGCCCTTAAGGAGTTGTCACCTCAACCTTTTCTTTTTCCTATTTTTTCTATTTTTTTCCTTTTTCCTTTTTCCTTTTCTTCTTTTCTTTCTTATTTATTTATTTTTTCTTCATTGAATCCGAGTTCATGGGGTTGGGCTGATCTTTGCTGTCCATCTTAGTCAAAATCAAAGCTCTTCCAAAAAAAGGCTTTCTTCACCTTACGAGGTCTTTCCAAATTCGACATCCATTTTATTTAGAAGTCTTTTGTAAATAAGATCTTTCAGAAGCTCCCCTATGGAATTCTCTAGAGCAGGCCCTTATTTATTGTTGGTACATTCTAATGGGTGAGAATGCTTCTATTCCGCAAATCATAGGGAAAGGTGTTGTCTCAACAAAGTCTCGATTGATGTTCAATAAGCATAGAGGGAAAATGATAACTCTTCATGCCAATCTTTGTAGGTCTCTGTTATTTTACGATGCATCCTTTGATGTTCTTATTAGTCACCTCTCATGTCCCATTACTTTTGGTGATGTGGTGCTGAGTCGTGATACTTATTCTTGAATTAGCTGTAGACTTTCGCTATTGTGCTGTTGCTCAAATTAAAGTCATCGTCGGATATGATCCTTTTTTGCATTCCATAACGACATATAATCTCTCTTTTTCAATAATCTGCTTAATCGCTGATTGACATACAAATTGATGCTCATTAGAAACACTTTTGCAAAGTTGGCTCGATGGTGTCCAAGCTTCACATAGAAAAAGGCCATGACATCGAAAGATGAAGGAGAATAATAAGTTTTCAAGATGCCTTTTGCGGGTTTTTGTCTTGACTTTTCTTTTTTTTTCCTTCTTTTTTATTGGGTTTTAAAATGCCCTTTGTGGATTTTTTTGACCCATCTTTTCTTCTTCTTCTTTTATTTTCTTTTTGATAACAAGTCAAGCTTCAATTTTTGAAGTTTCTGTTGACTTGGATTGCATTCTTCCTTTATGGGAGCCTGTGTGTTACGACATTAATTCCTTAAACTTGACATGCTTTGATAGGACCATGTAAAGACCTTTGGATTCTCAAGGCAGCTTGCCTTGTTTCCGCAAAGACACATGTCTCGATTCTCACTTAAAATCATAAGTCTTCGAGGTGATATTTGTTTCCAGTCTTGCTCAAATATCCGTAGTAGATCTGGAGACAAGTCACATCCTTGATCATTTTCAAAGTCTCAAAGTTTTTCTAGACACATGTCTTACTCAAAAGGGTCTAAGTTAATAGTAGTGTCACTCATGTCCTTGATACCAAGGGATCCAATATATGGGTAAGAGAATGAATTTAAGAATGAACAACCAATAGGAATGAGTATGGCTGAAAAAGAAATGCAAGATGTTTGCCAAGTGGGACACAAAAAAATACATCATTTTCAAGACAACGGTCATGTGCCCTTTATAAAAGGGTCCCTATTACTCTCGGGCTTAGAGTGATCAATGTATTTTGAATATTTTTCTGGAAAAGTCCTAAAAACTACAGGAAACTCCTCTACAGTCTAGTTTTCCAAAACACTTCCAAAGGCGTAGGGACGAACTCTCGATAGGTTCCACTCTCAGTATGACTTTTGCTCAATTTTTTTAACATTCCTAAATTATATTGATTTATCGTGTTTCCTCTTAGTTTTCATTTAGGGTTAGTAACTCTCTCACACGAATGTTTCAGATATGTGGGACCTTATTAAAATTTAATGCATGAAGTGCAATGCAAATGATAAAATGCATGCAACAAGGCGCTGATTCTAGTTCAATTCCATTTAGAACAACTTGACTAGAAAACAAATTCCTGTACGTGAGGCAGATACATGTATGGTCGTGCCTTAATGCTTAAAGTCCTAATCTTCCAAGCTAATTTGCTCCGGTTTGATCTTGATTTTCATTCCAAGGTGTCGATCTTGAATGGCTAAGGTCTACAAGTGGTTAGTCACTTTCTCACTTGGTCAAATTCTTACTTGCAACATGGTCCCTATCTCAGACTTGTCCCTAAGAGCGTTGGAGTCATTCTTCATTTATTTTCAATTTCTTTGGCGAAATCATCTTGTCTTTGGATAGTCATAAATTCCTTTGACGGATAGTCCTTAGAGAATACTCGATAAGAGATTTTTTTACTTTCCAAAATGGCTACTTCCTTTGCTCTTTCTTTGACAGGTGTTTAGTGGCTAAAATTGCTAGAACGCGAGTGATTCTTTTGCCAAGTCGGTCAAACAAATCTGCTATCATGTCCTCTACGTGCCCCAACATTTTAGAGAAGACGACTAACTCATACGTGTTTGAAACGAAGACGTCAACATTCTTTCTTGCATCTGAGTGTACTATGTCTTACAGGTTTTTCAAAGTAATGCATTTGTTATTCCCTTTTTCCTTGATCAGGGTTGCAACCCAATGCTTGCTCCTCTAGAATAGGCCCTATTATCCTCGAACAACACAGCGACGTAGTGTATTCTTCTACTTTATGTTCATGTTTCTGAAAGTGACACAACTAAGCTTGAGTGAGTAAGGCAAATCAACATATTCGAATTTGAACATTTGCCTCCTTTTGTTATTCCATACTTCTTTTAGCTCTTGCAAACTATTATGGATTTCATTTATTTGGGTGTAATCCCAAAACTCTGATATGTGCCCCTTTGATAGGCAATCACCCTTTAGTTGTTATTCCTCTACACACGGCCACGTTGACTTCTACCTTATTAAGAAATCTATTTTCTTATGATCGGTTCTCTATTTAGCAATAGAACATGAATCAACCCTTTTTTTTTTATGAAAATGCAATGCAAACAAATTCAAAGTAAGTTAGTGTAATTAATACAAAAACTTGAAAACAAATTGCAATTAAAAGCAAAGAAACAAGAATGTAACCATATCTCTTACCTTTTTCATGCAACCACTGAAGGCTTGGCACAATTCTACTTAAGGTAGGCTCTCATGCATGCATGTATGCATAAGAAAAGTATTGACTCATAGCTCAATTCAGTTAGAAAACAAATTCCTTTACATAAGACAGATACGCATATGATCGTGCCTTAGTGTTCGAAAGCTTTTAATCTTAGTAGGAAATCATCCAATTTTGATCTGGTTCGTCCTTGATTTTGATCCAAAATGTCAGCTTGAATGGTTGACCAATCAGTCACTTTTTGTACTTGGATCAAAGTGGCTCATTGTGCAGTCTTCACTTTCGTCTTACTCATCTGGCAAAACATCAGTTTTTCATCTTTCTTTTGACCATATGCTTGTGACCATATTGTCTTCTATCTTATTAAGAAATTTGTTTTCTTATGACTAGTTTTCTATTTAATAATTGAGCTTAAATCCACGCCTTATCTTGTATGGGGATGTAATGGAAGAAACAATTTAAAAAAAAAGCAAAAGAAAACACAAGTTAGTATGTTAACAGAATACAGAATAAAACAAGGAACCTAGGCTTGGGAGACTACTAACAGTCAGTATAATTCTATCCTAAGGCAGGCAGTTAAGGCTCATTATATGCGGTTTAGGTTCTAGAGTAGGGGTACCTAAACTAGCAGATTCCTCAATTCTCACCCATTACAGGCTCATATAGATGAGTTCGATTTAGGGGGGGGACACATTTCTCGTATGTTTGCACGGAAGTGAAAACTTCACGAAAACATAGGTACGAATGTAATCCTGAAAGCGATTCACTATCCTACACGGAGGTGAAAACCTCACGAAGGAGTAGCTTCCCACTTTCACTTAAGAGGCATAGTAACAGATGCAAATGAATGCGAACTTATACTAGCAACAATATTATCATGGTATTTCATAGAAAATACAAATGATCATCATAATATCTCACAGAGAATGCAAAGGATCATATATCAATTTAAATCGAGTTTTGAAATTTTTAACAAAAGGACCCGAAAATAATCAACTTTTGGCTTGACTCTCTTATTGTCCCCAATGGAGTCGCCAAGCTATCGAAACGTTTTTGAAACGCATCCCGACTTTTAATTTTTAAATTGAAAATATGGGAATCGCCACCAATCATTTTATTTGGTGTGATTGGAGCACCTTAAAACATTTTTTGTTTTGTAAAAAAACAAATCAGTCTTTGAAATCCAGAAAATGAGTTCGGGAGTCAGTTACGTGTGAGGAAGGATTAGCACCCTTACATGTCCAAAATTGGTACCAAATCAATTTTTTAGGGGTCTCAATTGTTGAAAATATGAAAACTCAGGTAGAAATTAAAACACGATCCTTAATGCATGATTAAACAGATTAATATTATTTCAGAAGTCGAATTTGAAGAAGGCTTATTATTTTGAAAATCCCGAGAAAAAAAGTCGTGTCCAATAAGTTAGGCAAAACACCTAAGATTTTAAAAAATAACAAGCATTCCATATTTTAAAATTTCATGTTTTATTATTTTTTAGAGAGAAAAGAATTTGAATATTTCGATAAGAAAAAAATCGCATCTAGTAAATTAAGACTCGACTTTTAAAATCATTTAATTTGTTAAAACCCTAATATATCTTTTAAAATCATTTAATTTGTTAAAACCCTAATATATCTTTTAAAAAAAGAATAAATATGAATGAACAAATTAATAATTAAAATGGTAAGCCAACATGGTATTGAAAATGACAAATAAATGTACAATGAAATAAAACAAATTAAATTGAAACAAATTCAAAAACACCAATTAAATAAAATAATATCAAAACAAATAAAAGAAAGGCAATGAATAAACAATCATATATGCATATTTAATACATAAGCAAAATGAGTAAATACGTTAATATATAAATAAATAAATATAATAGGATTGACTTAAAATATAAGAATCAAAATAGTGACAGGATATTTAAAAAAGGGATTAATTTAAAGAGAAACAGAATGAAAAAGCTAAATTCAAAAACAAATAAAGTAGTAGGGATTAAATTTAAAAATATTTAATAATTATAAAAATATAAAAGGATCTAAACAAAGAAGAAAAAAAAGGAAATTTTAAAATAAAATAAAATAAAAAAGAATACAAGGGTGAGATTTATAAGAAAGAAAACTTGAGGGTTGAATTAAAACAAAACTAAAAAAAGATTAAAATAAAATAAAACGAATAAAGAGGGCCATATTTAAAAGGAAAGAAAGATTTTAAGGTTAAATTAAAATAAAAATCTAGTTTTAGGTAAAATATAAAAATAGAAAAGAAAATGGGGTCACACTCGAAAATTTTAAAAACACAGGGACTACATGGGAATTTTCCCAAATTCAGACACATGTCATCCTCACTTGAGTTCCAGGCTAGAGAACTTAATTGTAAACATAATAAAATTGAATGGCAAATTTAGAAAACAAGAAAAAGAAAGGAAAAGGACCAAATTGCAAGCCTTCCAAAAGCGAAAGGACTGAGGGTGCAAATAGCCCTTTTCATGAAAATACGCGGATCCTCAGGGTCTGAGTGCACGGGCAGGTCAAGTGCATTGAAACAACATCGTTTTGGGGCAAAAACTTCTTTCCCAAAACTACGTTGTCTTGCATGGTTTTATAAGTCAATTTTTTTTTTAAAAAAAAATTCATTTTCATCATTTGTTTTAAAAAAAAACTCTCCCTTTGTTATTTTTTTCTCTCTACCCTCCAAACTCCGATCATGGGAGCCACCATGCATTCCACTACAGCCACCAATCTTTGACGACGACAACCACCGTCTCTGGTGATCGAAAAAACAACAAAAACCCCTTTTTGACCCCTTTTTTACTTCGAAATCAAATCTAAGGTTAAAATCCTCAAATCTAACCCCAATGTTCCCAAAAAAGTTTGAAACCCTTTCGATTTCTTTGGGTTTTCCAAAGAAAGTTGTAATTTCTCTCCTTTGCTGAAGTTCCCATGCGAATATCGATTGTTCGAAAGGATCTCGCTCGAAGAGGAGGCCACCAAAGGCGATGACGACACGAAGGTAGTCGGGTAAAACCCTAACTCCCTTTTTCTTATATTTCTTTTGATATTTACTTTCAAAAATGGATGATGAAAAATAAATAAAATAAAAATATATGTAAAAAACTACAACAGTAACCTCGAAATTTCTTTATTTTATTTTCTTATGCTTGTTCTTCGTAGAAAATCGAAGAGAGAAGAGAAGTTATAATTGATTTTTGTGGCTTTATACAGCCGAAATTCAAATTATTACTTTTTGGTTTTTTTTTGCTTGTCTTTTTGTTTTTGTTGCCTTGCTCTTTGTCGTTTTCTTCTTGTTTTTGTTCTTGTAGGTGCTTTCGACGGTGGTGGTAGAGGCGTGGTCGCAAAGGCATGGTGGTGGCAGAGGTGTCATATTTGGGGAGGTGTGGCTGACGTGGCAGCAGCGGCTAGGGTTTGCTTAGGAAATTAGAGTTTCTGTTTTTTGCTAATATTTTGGGCTTATTGGGCTAGTTTAGGTTTGGGTCTGTAATGAGTTTTGGGATTTGATGTAAATTAGACATTTTAATTTAAAATGAATTTTAAATTTAAAATTTGGGTTTTGAAGTTTGTCCCGGATAAAATTGGGCTCCAACATATATATTTTACCGAATTTGTTAATATAAATAGTTATATTAATTAATTTCGATCAAAATATAAAAGACATTGAAAGTAATATTGTTCTAGAAAGAATAAAATTAATATATAAATTTGATTCATAAAAAATATTAATTATATTTATTTTACCAAATTTATTAATATAAAAAAATATACTAATTAATTTCAATCAAAATGTAAAAGACATGAAAATTAATATTCTTTTAAAAAATATATAATTAATATATGAATTTTATTCATACAAAATATTAATTGTATATATTTTACCGAATTTATTAATATAGACAGTTATATTAATTAATTTCAATCAAGATATAAAAGACATGGAAATTAATGTTCTTTTGGAAAGAATATAATTCCTTTTTCTAACTTTCCATTTGCCTTCTCTGTTTATAAAGATATAATTCTGGTTTTCCTCTTTAATATGTGATATCAGAAAGGATAAAAGGATGATAATTCCTTAGTGTGTTAAGGTTATCAACTTAATAAAATAAAGGTCTAAAAACCTTTTTTAATTATTCTCTCTGAAAAGTTCAAAAGAAAGTGGTTGTTCTTTTCGTTGTAAAGGCTGTGATGTTTTCATTGTGGGTTGAAATCGACATCAAATCAGTAGCATCCTTTCAACGTTTTCAGTAAAGAAGGTATATTTTCAACCCAATTTATTCGTCGTACATGGATCTATGGTTGATGATTTCCAAAATAATTTTTTCGTTATGCAACGAGGGTACCGACGATCCAACACAGACGAGCACTGATCGGGTTAATTTCGTAATGGTATGTCATTGGGGAGAGCTCAGTTAGGATACTGTAATGAAATTACTTCATGATTAAATGAGTATGCAATTAATAGGCAAAAAGCTAAAACTTAATTATAAATGATTTGAGCATAAATTACATATGTCCAATCGGTCCCTTCGTTAGCTCATTGAAACCAAAAATGAATTGCATGTTGAATCAAATGAACAAAAATGAATAGAAATGGTGAAATTGGAGAAATGAGAAACATTTGAAAATGATTATGTTTTTGTCCAAAATGAAAATGAAAATGACTTGAAATGAATTTATGTTTTTCTAATTAAATGAAGTTCGAAAATGAAAATAAATCATTTGGTCATAGTGAACTGTTGAATGTAAAAATATTAAATATATTTTTTCATAGATTTTTTTACGGTAAAGTCATCATGATTTTAACGAAATTAGAGTTAAGTTGAGAAAACTATTTAATTAAATATATTTTGAGATGTTTATTTTGGGAAATAGAAAAAAAATTGGGTTGGATCGAATTATAAAGTATTGGGTTTAAAGCCCAAGAAGTCTTTGTAATTAGACCTGATATAGGAAAGGCCTAAAAGTCCATATGTTAATGAAGGGGATGGCAAACCCGAGTATTATTAACTAGGGTTGTCGCCCCCTATACTCCTAGATAGACTACGAGTTCATTTTTCTAGTTGAAATATATGGAACCGGTAGTGTAACCCTCTCGTCCAAGTCTAGACGTTATGGTTGAATCTCGAAGGTCACGTTGGCTATGATAATGGTGTAGTAAAAAGTTTAGAAGTTATTATCTCTTTAAAATCTCCTTGTAAAATCGTCTTTGAACCTTGTTTAAGTAAAAACCAGATTTTGTTGTTGCTTGTCTTTGGAAAAGTTAAGAATTATGAGAATTTTATGAAAACATCGTAATTTCATTAAAACATTGTAGCAGACAAATTTCTATATCAAAAATTCATTTTTCATTTTTGAAAACATCGATTAAACATACAACTCGTGAAATAACAGTCTTATGAGTAAATGGTGCCGAGTTTTGAAAATATAGTATGAGTTTTTGAAATCATCCATGTCGAGCTTAAGTTTTTCATTATTATGAAAAATCCATCATAAATTATTATTAATATCATATCATTTAAATAATACTTTTTAAAATCATGAACCATATAGAAAAATCCCAAATAAAAAATTCAACGTCCCAGAATCAAAAACCAATGTCCAAACCAAAGTCCATAACCAATAAACACATCCCAAAATATCCAATTCCAATAATAAAAGAGTTTTTTGAAAAATGACCAAGAGTGCCTCTGTAGCAGAGCCCATCCTAACCTAAATTATCTTGAAATCAAAATTTAAAGGGATGAGCTTTAAAAAGCCTAGTATGGGTCTGTAATAATAATAATCACAGAATTAACTCATATCAACATTACTTAAAACAAATCATAACATATAGATTATTCAATCACAGAATCAGATATGAAAAAATGCATAATGACAATGTCAATGCATCACTTTTCATAAAACAATGCAAATTTGAAAACAGATCCTACCCAACTCCGCTACACACCAATAAGAGTTCCCCAAAACTCGTTCATCCAATATCACACCAAAAATGTGGACTAGCCACCAGATAGTGCAGACGTGCTTCGAAAAACGTAATAGTGCGATCGAACCACTAGATATTGCAGATTTATTGCCAGATACATAATAATGTAGACATGCCCCAGAAAATGCAGATTTACTACTAGATACTTCCTTCATACATATTTCCCACCCCATGCATGTGATATGGCAACATAATAGAATTCCAGTAACATGCTTAACATATGAATCAAAATATCAAACTATGGCATGCTTAATCATGCAAATTAGATCTCATATTTTATACACATTTTTACAATGGCATGCTTAATCATGCAAATCAAATTATCAAAATAGGGTCTGCTCAACATGCGAATCCGTAGATCAAAATAATAACATATAACATTTTCACATAGATCAAAATATCGATAATCATATTTTCATTATCCATAAATCACATGACATGAGTAATGGAAATCACATATTAACATATATTATAGAATTACCCAAACAACAAACCATCATCATAGATTTTAGAGTTTTTACTTACTTGGTATCCTCGTTTATCGGTTTTTACCAATCTCTATGAATACGTTCGTATTCACATATACTCATATTTTCAAGAATCATATAACCAAAAAATTTTCATTTAGGGTTAAATATAAAATTCATACCCAAACTTGTCCACTTCTCTCAGATTGGCACCTAAAGTTTTTTTTGTCCTAATTGGTACCCGAATATTTTTCTGTCCACTGGTTGGGTACCTAACCCTAACACCATTTAATTTTTATTGTGTGGCAGCGCTGGCCAATCGTACGTCGCCTCGTGTCGCAATCTAGTCAGCCCAGATTACTAGTTCGTTCCACTTTTAACCCGACCCATTTGAAAAAAACAAATTTAATGAATCATTAAATACAAATTGAAAAACTAAAAAAGAATTACAAGTTTTTTAACACCCATTATAATTTTTTAGGGAAGAATATCTGAATTGAAACATTACGTTTTTTTTGTTGAAGATCAAAAGCCAGATTAAGTTAAATATAAAACAATTCTTCTTCGTCTCAGAAATCTTTTGATTCAAATTGTTTGGAACTGAATGTTTGAAAGCTTTTCCAATCTCAGAAAACACTTTTGATTGTTTCGATTACTCACCCCTTTGTCTGAAAAAGGCCCTTGCTTCATGATTTAGTAAACATCTGTTTCGATTACCTTGCTATTTGTTTCATGATCGAGTAGTATTCGAATCAAGATTGTCATATTTCGATCATCGGTTACAGGTATTTGGCTCTATTTTTTGGGTTTATTTTTATCATCAAATTAAGAATGTCATTTTCAACATACAAACCATCAGTGGATTTTTTGTTTTTATTTTTTTTTATAAATATACCATCAATGGGATGGTTTTTTTTTTATGTTCTTTTAAAAAATCCTTTTGTTTGGACTCATTCTCACAAATTGATTATTTTATTTCGTATTATTTATAACTTTTATTTTTTAATTCGTATTGTATCTAACTTTTATTTTTTGTTTTTGTTGGCATTCGTAAGTGACTGGGATTTTCTTCGAGCATTTAAGAGATTGAGGGTGAAAGGTATGTCTGCTATGTGTGTTCTTTACTGTTTGTGTATGTATGTTATGTATATTATGTATGTATAATTATGTATGTTATGTATATATAATTATGTATGATACGAGTCGCAAGGTCTAAAATCTAGCTTATGAACGTAATGGGCTAAATTTTCCTCAAGGACCAATAACGAGGTCGAAAGCCAAGAAAATCCGACCAAGATTGAACGGGACCGTCCAAGACTTCATTACCAAGACCCTAGATGCACACATGATCGAAAAAGGAAATCAAGATTCACTTTCTTATTTACAAGAAAATATAAAAACTGAATCTTGGTCCAATTTTGTTGTTTCACACAATTTCAAGAATCAAGAAAATCAAGATTTCAAATCTTGGAAATCTTGGTCCAAGAAACCGAATCTCGCAACCAAGGCACATTGGATTTCTTGTACGAGCTTGAATGAGCCAATTTCGAGAGCAAACAGATTACAATACCAAGTTCTTACAAAATGGCCTATTAAGAGATCTACAAGTTCATCCCGAAGTTTAGAAAGTAATTTAATTGAATACCAGACCAAATTATTAAAGTGGCCCAATTTGTGAAGTATTCAAATTTTAGGTTCAATTTTTATTTTAATAAGTGGATCATCATGTAAGAATTCAGCTCAAGGAGCCCATTTAAACCCTTTGGCCGAAATTCCCCATATCCACACTTAAAATTATTTTGTTTTTATTTTATTTGATTAGTTGTCATAATTAGGTTAGGAAAACTTATTTTGGGGGCCTATAAGTAGCATGGTCGTCCCCCCTTGAAAATACACTTGATTTTATTCTTTTGAGTTAATAATAATTCTTTAAGTTTTCTTCAAGAATTGCTCTTGGGTTTTGTTTAGAAGTTGTTTTAACAATCTTTTAGGTTGTTGGAATCATCTTCAAGCTTTTTCTTGTCAAGATCTCTTTCTTGGAGGGGGAATTAGAGACATTGAAGGGAATTGTGGATTCTTTTCATTTCTAATGCTTCTTAGGATATTATCTTCTCTTTTCTATCTTTAATATATCGTTTATTGTTTAATTAAGTTTAATCCTTGTTGTTTTGGTTGCTGATTTAATTGATTTTTGTTCTAGGTTGAAACTGCTTCAAGAGGGACATTTTCTTACCTTGATTCATCAAGAAACACTTCAAAAATTAGGAGTTTCAATATTTTCTTGCTATTTCAATCGCTCTTGCCCAAAAAGTTTGCTTTTATCTTTTAAATCACTTCTAACGAATATGTTTGCATTTTATTTTCCAAATCTAGTTGGGGCGTTTTCTTGAGGTCCAAGGGCAGTTTCTTTAATCCAAAAAACCCTAACTTCATTCTCTATTGGATCCTTTACCAGCCGTTCTTTTTTCTTTTGTTTTAATTTCGTTTGATTCTTCTTCTTGTCAAGTAATTTGTTTTTCATTGTTTTCGTTTCAGATTACATTTTTCTAGAGTTTTAGGGTATATTCGTGACTTGAACAAACTATGATCCTATTCCACCTTCATTTCTTATCATTTAGTATCAGATTTTGAGCGTTTTGGGTGTTCTTGGTTGCTTTCTACACTGATTTTCATTACAAATAACTAACAAGCAGTTTTTTACCAAGAAATTTTTCGAGAAAAAAAATATTTTTGAGTGGGTAAATGTTTTTAAATTCATCTAAAATTTTATATACTGATTCTTGACATTGTATTACAATATAAAAAATATTTCCCACAAAAAAAGTGATTGAAAAAGTGCAAAAAAAAGAAAAATATGTAAAAATTAAAAAAATATTCTATGAGTTGAATTTCATGTCGAAAATTTCCAAATAAAAAATAAATTATTTAGGGAGGATCCAAGTTAAATTTCGTGATTTATAGAAACCAGGAACACCTCGAACGAAGTTTGTCAAGTTGCTTCGTAGTTTTTCGGGTTTCAACAATTCTTATTGATTCTTAGTAGGTTTTCATTTATTTTTTGTTTTTATTGTTTCTTTACACATTCTAACACTTTCTTATTTCTTGTGTTAGTAGGTTAACAAACGTTGCACATTCCTTCCTCCGTGCAACACAATTCTTAGGTGTTTAGCCAATTTTGGACTCATTGTGCCATTAGGTTTATATTATTAGTTTGATTCTAATACATCCTGATTGATTGATATAAATACTTCTAAAGGACTCATAAGATTAATTCTTACCTCATTGAGAATTTAATTTTTCTTTTTGAGTGCATAACGGTGAGGTTTGTTTATTTTTTTTCTTTTTAAGTGCTGTTTTTTTTTTAGATTTGTCACAATGTCTCATAATGGAAAAGAAAGTGATGACTAGAGTGACAAACCGCTAGTTAACATAAAAAACTCATCCTGGTTTTGCAACAAAGTTCGATCTCCATGACATCAATGATAAGTTCGAAACCATGATCAATAAGTTGCAATGAAGTCTAGACCATCAAGAGACAATAAATAGACAAAGGGATGCTCTATTTCAGACAATGAGCAATACCTTAAATCAGTTGCAAACTGAGCAAATGACTCAACATTGAGTTGCTAATGATGATGATGGGGTTGAACAACCTTGTGCTCGTATTGCATAAAGAAGGAACCAGTTCCTCGACTTGATTAACAACTAACCTTTTGAAACCAATTGTTGGTAAATTCTTGACTCCTTCTTTAGTTATACCAAGGAATGAACGGGTAGTTGGAACCGTTTATAATGGTTTTCATTTGAAGTCACAGAGGGAAGGAAACTTCCTTCTATTTAATGATTTTATGTTACCGATTCTCATTTTTACTTTAAAGTTTCAACTAT
Organism: Kokia cookei; assembly: GCA_039519145.1. Classification (NCBI taxonomy): domain Eukaryota; kingdom Viridiplantae; phylum Streptophyta; class Magnoliopsida; order Malvales; family Malvaceae; genus Kokia; species Kokia cookei. The sequence continues at coordinate 14,843,189 of CM076904.1, forward strand.
TTATGTATTTAATAGAGTTCTTGATTTTATTTAGCTAAAGAAATGGGAGAAGGCCCTAGTGTAAAAGGTAAAGAACCCGTAGAGTAGACAAAACATTTCCTGATAATCTCTGGTGAGTTCCATTCACTTGTGCTTTTGGTAAATTCCAACTAGGTCGATAAAAATGTTATCTTTCAAGTATGTTAGTTTATTTTAAATCATCTTTGCATGAGTATGTTAATAAAATGAAAAGAAAATAATTGAATGTACATGAATGATTGAAAATGGATACTCTTCCCTGGTGCACAAGCGGTTGTACACAAACGTTATCAAGTAATAAGCAAGTAAAAGAGTATCGTCTCCACAGGGACTGTATCTAATTATCAATAACTATAAAAATTGAGAATTTACAAATTGGTTAAGGAAACACAATATTTTCAAGGTGATGGATGTTAAAATTAAATTAATCAACTATATGCAAATGAATTAACCTAAATGCAATGAAATGAAATAAAATGCAATGAAATGATTTAGCAACAATTCACAAGTTTTAACAACAATAATATGAACAAGCTAGAACAATTACAATACTTGACTCAACTCATTCTTTATCTTGTTTAACAATGTTCCAGAAAATTTCCATGGAAACTCGATCATTCATTAATTTAATCTAATATAAGTTCATTCGAAGTCTTATACTTAGAAAAATATGCATATTTCTATGTCAATATTTAACAAAGGATTTCTTAGAATTATGTGAAGTAACAGAGACTGGGTTGATTTGAAACAATTTAATCACATAAACCTAAAGTTATGCAAGGTAATAGAATTCTTTTGGAATCATTATGAACCTTTAATTTATTCTAGGTCAGATATAAATTAAGCATGCACTCTCTGATTCTTGTGTCCATTAATCACCATTTTATTCGGATTAAGCAAATAATTCTAATGCATCTAAACATATTTTAATCCATAAATAACATGAATGATTTTAATTAGAAGCATGAACAACTGAGACACAAAACAATATGAACAAGAATTGAATGAATTTAATCAAGGCATTGCAATTATTCTACCTGAAACAATTTAAGAGGGAAAGGATTCGAACTTAGCTCATCAAATACAGCTACTCATTCGCTATAATTGATAGTTATTTATTATCAAATGTGCTAAGGTCATCTAAAAAAATTCAGACGTGACCATTCTCGATTCATTAACCCAATTTCTACTAACCTGATTTTTGGGATGTGACAAATACACATCCGCCAAGTTTCATCCTTCTTTGGAACTAACAAAACAATAACAACACATGGACTAAGACTTTCTCGCACATAATATTTATCCATAAGCTCGTGAATTTTCATTGTAACTCTTTGGTCTCCTCTAGGTTACTTCGATAAGAAGGTCGATTTGAAATGGCAGCTCCCAGAATGACGTTGATTCGATGTTTGATTCCCCTTAGCGGTAGTAGTTTATCTAGAATCTTTTTAGGAAATACATCTTGAAAATCCTACAAGAGAGAAACAATCGTATTAGGAAGATTTTCGTTAAGTTCTTTAGTGCTGAAATATGCCTCCTTGTACAAAAGTACAAATAATGGTTGGTAAGTCAAAACAGCTTTCTGAACCTTTCTACTTTTTTGCATAAAAATTCAATTTGTTTTTTGTTTTATTCTATTTTCTTACCACAACCTCTTTTTATTTAATTTTTCTTTCTCGCTCTCTTTTTCTTTTCCCTTTTACTCTTTTTCTATTTCATTTTCCGTTTTCTTAAATTCTCTCATGTCTTTCTCTCTTTCTTTTTCTTTTACCTCACTCTCAGTTGTTGCTTTTCCACTCTCTTCCTTCAAACGTACTTAATCTTTATACACTTGTTTGGGTGTCATGGGGACAAGTGTGATGGGTTTTCCATTAAATTTGAAAGAGTATCTATTGGTGAAACCATCGTGAATGACTCTTCGATCATATTGCCATGGACGTCCGAGTAGAATATGTCCCGCATGCATGGGAACAATGTCACATAACACCTCATCTTTGGACCTTTTATTATTAAAGGACACCATCACTTGTTTTACCACCTTGATCTCACCTCCATCATTCAACCATTATAGTTTGTGTGGTTGTGGGTGTTTAGTTGTGGCCAATCCAAGTTTTTCCACCAAAGTCGAGCTTGCGACATTCGTGCAACTTCCTCCATCAATAATCATGCTGCATAGTTTTCCCTTAATATGGCCACGGGTGTGGTATATGTTCTCCCTTTGCTCTACCTCCTCTTTAGCTTTTGTGCTTAATGCACGTTTTGTTACAAGTAGCTCACCGTCAACAAGATACTCGACTTCACTTGCATCTTCCAATGTTGGCATGTCATCATCTATTTCACCATTTATTTCAATTTCTGCATTGTCCTTAAGAATCATGACATTTCAGTTAGGGCATTGGCTGGCAATGTGTCCTCTCTCAAACACTTAAAACATTTGATATCTCGTGATCGCCCCGTTGATGTTTCTATCTTGCCTTTATCTAAAATAATTTTTTTTGTTATCTTTAAAAGTTTAAGTTTTACCTTTCATTTGAGGCCTTACACCTCATTTATTTACACACTGGTTCCACATTGAGGATGAACCAAAATGGTGTACCACCTTAAAAGAACCTTTCTTTTTAAGTTATTTTTTCACCTTTATGGCCATGTGAACCATGTTAATTAATTCAACATAATGCTGCAACTCAACAACGTTGGAGATCTCTCAATGTAAACCCGACAAGAATCTCACCATTATGGCCTCACGATCCTCCTCGACATTGACACAAATCATCGCAATATTCCATCTCTTTATGATAATTCTCCACACTTTTGTTCCCTTTGGTAAGAGTTTGAAGCTTTTTATAGAGATCCCTTTGGTAATGACTTGGAATGAACCTTTGTCTCATTATGGCTTTCATTTCGACCCTTGTATCCATCAGACACTCTCCATTTCTTCTCCTAGACATGGTTTGTTGGTCCCACCAAATTATAGCATAATCAGTGAATTCAATAGCACCCAACTTTACCTTTTTCAATTCGGAATAGTTGTGACAATCAAACACCAGTTCAATCTTCTTCTCTCACTCAAGATATGCCTTTGGATCATTTCTCATTTGAAATGATGAAATTTTCAATTTGATAGTTCCAAGGTCGTCATCAAACCTCTCTTGATCTTGTCTCTCTAGGCATTCACTCATTTCGCCTTACACTTCGATCAGACACCTTTTCATCATCACTGTCATAATATCTATCATTATCGAATCTGTTGGAGGTTTCGTCTTCTCAAACACTAGGGATTCTTGGAGATATTCCCCTTCGAAACCTTTCCTTTTGTTTCCTTTCCTCCATATGATCAACACATTCACTAATCCGATCTAGCCCCTCTTGTATCATCCTTCGCATCTCTTGCAACATAGATTGCATTTGAAGATTAGGAACTTCACCTCAGCAAATGATTAGTAACCAAAAGAATAATTTAAATATTAAAATGCATACCTCAACAAAACAAACCTCACGATTTTTTACTCAAAGAAAAATCACTTCTCTCGTGTTTGCACAAAATTTAATCTTGTACCACTCATTTGATCTTATACGCTTTTGCCTTTTTTTCACTCAAAATCCTCTTAAGCTCTTCAAGAACACTGAGAATGAACTTAGCAAAACACGTGACCTTGTGGACATTGATAGAATGTGACAACTTGAAGGTAATAGAAACAAAAAGGTAAAAATGAAACAAATGACTCAAATAAGAAAAATACAAAAAAGCTTATACTACTTTGACAAAATAGACACAACAGACTGAAAATGATGAATGGAATGTAATTTGGATGATTCAGACAAATTGAAAATTTTGACATGAAATTTTTTGTTATTGCCAAAACTTACCAGAATATGTAAAATAAGCTTAACAATATGAATCAACTGAAATTTTTTTAAAAGGGTTTCCGGACTCTTTTTTTGTAGATCTTAAATCATCTTTTCTTTTCTTTTTTTTTTCTACGATTTTTCACTATTTTTCTGGATTTTTTAAAATCAGGAAAGAGAAATAAAATAATACATATGAAGAATATATGCTCTGATACTAATAATGTAAGCTCATAATCGATTTAGAATTATAAGTCACTCAAATGCCCAACTGTTTCTAAACAGGTACTTGTTAACTAAAGGAATAGGATAAGATTCTCTGAATCAATGACTTGTATGAGAAAAAAACCAATGTTATGATAACGTGACTCATTTTCTATATGACAAATAATTGAAAACAAGAGATAGATTTTAACAAACCTCGACCCATGTTTTATAAAAGAAACAAAAATTGAAAAGTATAAGAAAAAAAGAACGCCACAGGACAAAAGCCTTGATAAGTTCAGTTTTGTTTGTTCTTAAGAACTCAAGAGAAATCTCACAAAATGTGCAGTCATTCATCAAATCTTCAAAGTACAAAATAAGCATATATTTATAGACTATTCTAGGTATATAATTAGCTAAATCGTCCATGAAGTTTAAGGCCTTAATTATGCATGAATGCATGTAGTACACAAAAAGTCACATAACTCCAAACCTTTCATGTAGACTTAATAAACAAAGAAGAACTTCAAAAGTCACATTCAACCCTTTCTTTAGATGGTGGAAATGAATGTGCGTGGAAGTTACTAAACGATTACTTGATGTGCATAAATCGTATTAAATAGAATCTCTCCAAATGTCATAAGGTTGCTAAAAAGTCGATTATTTTTCAAAGGTCATATCCAGCTCTCATCTTGAATGTTGGTAACTAAAGGACTTAGTCAACCGAATGGTCTCTTTAGATACTTGAATGTGAACCTTTAGAGTTCCCTCCATTGATCTATATAATTGAATACTTGAATCCTTAGGTCTTCTACTAGGTTTGACCATTGAATTCTGATTCTTTAAGTCTCCCCGCTAGTGAATTTGTCCATTGAAGGTTGGAATTCCATAAGTCTTAAGTTACTAGAATTCTTGAATGCCAGTTTAGAATCTGAAAGAACTTCAGCAACAAAGGTACCTACAAAACACTATAAATAGAGCATCAATTCACAACTCAAACAATCATATGCATAAAAGAAAATATTATGAGTGCAACAAAACAAATAGTGAAACAAAACAGAAGAAAACAAAAACGCAAGTTCTTTATTAAAATGCAAATATGCTTATTTAAAATGTAAATAAGAAACTTATTGAGCAACGAATAAAACGTTGCAAGGTTGATGTTCCATGTTTAGTTCAAAAAGCAATATGGATTGTTTTGGTTCAGCCCAAATGAGAACATTTAGCACGTCCTTCAGTTTTCTAGCCCTTGCCCTCATAATTGGCCCCAAAGGTACGTGCAACACATCTAATGAAACTTTCACATTTAGACCTAAAGCAGTACCCATGCTCACATCAAGGATCCATCTATTCGAAAACACAGGTACGGTTCAAATCTAAGGTTTATTGAGGTTTATTGCTATAAATATCACAAACCAGGTCGGTTTTCAAAATTTTTATTTTCTTCTGTGTAAGAAAATTGTTTTCAAATCAAATTTTTTCCAACATTCTGTTCTTAGCATACTTTCATAACAAGTTCAATTTATTCAGTTTGGTCTCTAAGGTTACAAAGTTAACAATCAATCTTAGTAAGTTTTACAATTTAGTCATTTTCATAATCTAATCTTAATTTCTATCAATTTCAAGCTTAATTAATCAATTTCTCAATAATAGAGACTTGCTAAAATTTCAACAATTGAAGAAATTGATACATGGACTAGCTAAATCAAGTTTCCATTATCATAAATCTATAAAAATCAAAGAAAAATAGATTAAAGACTTACTTGCAATAAGTGGTCGAATGATTAAGAATTTCAAAACTTTTCTTTCTTTATTCTAATGGAAGACGGTTGAGGAAGATGAAGAGTTCATCTTTCCTTCCACTAGTTTGCTATTTATACCTAGCTTAAGTCTTAATTAACTTAATTAAACTAGTTAGTTATGTTTGTTTACTTAACTAATCCCATTCATGTTTTAGCTAATTGCAATTGCATTAACTAATGGTCATCATCATCATAGTCCACTAACTATAAGAAAACAATGGTCTAATAACCATTTTGGTCCTTTGGACAATTGCTATCTAGGTCACCAAGTCTTTTCTTAATTAAAACTTTATAACGATTAAACCTTTGCAATTTAGTACCTAGTTCTTAATTAAATACTTTTTTTAGCTAAATTACTTAACTAAACTTCAATATATTTTTATATAAACTTTGTAAATATTCTTATTTTATATTTATAAACTCAATTTACAGAAATGGGGTTCTGAAGCTGTATTTTCTAAAACCACTAGAATTCGGGTCGTTACATTGAGTATGTTTGTATATGTGTAATGATATGAATATGATGGTATGCATGATCTTTTATAATGTTTATGCTTTTTTTCAAGTGTTGCTTGCATGCCAAGTAAACTATTTTGTTGCTTATGTTTGGAGATGTTGTATTCATGTTAGTAATAATGTGTTGGAATGTGTTTAAACAAGCATGAATGATGTCTAGGACATGTATTTTTAGTCCCACAAGCTTTGGAAATGGATTGGTGATGATTTGGGTCAAAATAGGTGATTTCAGGGGTTATTTTTGGGTCCTGGCAAACTTATTTCAGTACAAGTGGGCAAATGTATTGGTACAATTAATTAGAAACAAAAAATGAAAAGTAACAACTAGTTGTGTCAGTACAAGTACCCACTTTTGTCAATACAACTAGGCCAAACAAGGGTGCCTCCCTTATATTGAGTTGTTTTTGTCACCAAAGACCCACACTTGGTCTCGACCACCCCCAAACATGTAAACCTCATTAAAAAATGTTTCTAAATTGTTGTAAATGACTTGGAAATGATTTTGATCAATTTGGACGTTTTGTATGGAATGGTTGATGCTTGATGCTTTTATTGAAACTAAAGTAGAAGTTACTTCAAGTTGCTCCAGGAATGAATGTGATGTCTTATATTCGGACCCAACAACCGGGTTGGTGTGGGGTGTTACATTGGATTAAAAAGAGATATGGAAATTGTAGTGTAAGAAGGGCAATATTTCTATCAAATTAACCATTACTCTTTATAATATGTGTATTTTGTGGATCTAGTCCCTCAACTTTAACTTGATCTTCTTAATCCTTATATTTTTTCAAATTTTGAAATTTTAATCTGGACCATAACGATAGCTATTATATTTTGTTATTTCCAAAAAATTATGTAGTAAACATATCATCACATGTGGAATGTCATGTCAACTTATTATTTTCACATATTACTCAAAAAAACCATGTTATTTTAGTTAATAGATTTAACGACTATTGTTTTTAAGATTAAAATTTTAAATTTTGAAAAGTAAAAAGACTAAAAATGGTCAAACTGAAAAGCATAGACTAAATCTACAATTTATACATAGTAGAATAATTGTAGCATTTGACCTAGTAGATTTAACCAATATTGTTTTTGTCAAGGCTGAAATTCAAAAATTCAAAAATATAAATATTAAAATTAACCAAATTAGAATACAAAGATTAAATTAATCACTTAAGCATAGTATAGAGACTAATAACAAAATTTAATCATTTTTATTTAAATAAAATTGTATCAACATAAAAAAATGGGAATGTGTTGAACAATTTTTTTTAAGAAAAATTAAAATGATAATTGTTTCAAAATTTGAATAATTTTTTATTATTATAAAAATTAAAATTTAATTTTAATCCCTTTTAAAAAAATTTCATATTCACCTCTTATGGGCTTTATAATATGCATTGAAAATTGTAACAGAACTTTCATTCTTACTATTTTAATTTATTTAAAATACATTATCTTTTTATAATTAAGCACATGTGATGTTTATAAATTATTTTATTAAAAAGGACATAATTAAAACCGTATATTAATATAATGCATCACAGTGAATATAAATATAAAAATATGTATGCTTTTGCAGAAAGATGAATAAATAAACAAGTAAAGAAATGATTCCATGATGAGTGGAAATTAAGAATTGATTGACATGTCTGTTTTATAAGAGCATGAGAGAAAGTAGAATTTGTATTGAAATGCGACCCTCCTTTTAAAAGCTTGAAATAAATTTAAATTAATAAAAGAAAAAGTGAAAGTGGTAATAATGCAAAATAAAATAAGGTGAGGGGACATGTGCCTTTGGGTTTTAGGTTAGTGGGGTTCAAGAAAATATAAAACGAAAGCTTTCGTGGGGACGCACCAACATATAATGGGAATGTTCTGTATGAAAGAAGAATTAGTTAACACAAAATGATGAATCGGATTAAGGAAAGTCGACCACACACCATGCACTGTGGAATTATCTCAAATTTTCACTTTACAAAGCGGAGAGGAAGAATCATCTTGGGACCTTCCCTTTAATATGATAGGAATTTTTTAAATAATAAAATTCGGGCATAATTTCATAAATCAATTGGATAAATTTCATATCTATTTTTTATATAATATTTAAAATTATTCATATCCTTTCTTCAGCCTCATAAATAAGAAAATAATACGTTTCAGCATACTCGAATCCACGTCCTCTTATCAGACACGTTCTTGACATTTTTGGGGTCCTAAATAAAATAATAAAATGGGAAGTTTTAAGTTCTTTAAAAGTTGGTAAAAAATATTTGGCCTTTAAAAGTTAAAGAAATTTGGGCCCCTTAAAAATTGAAAAATAATATTTTAGATCATTTTCAATTAGAACTGACTGTGGGTCGGATCGGGTCGAGTTTCAACAAAATTTTAGGCCCAATTGCTAGGCCCAGACCCGACCCAGTCCGAAAAATGAGCCTACAATTTTGTTCAAGCCCGACCCGAATTATAGAAATCAAGCTCGAGTCTGACTCGGCCCAGTCCATATTAATTTTTTTAGATTATTTTATTATATACAACAAATTGAAAAAATATATAGTATATCAAATAAACTTAAAAACATTAAAACAAACATTAAAAAATAAAAAATTTAAAATACATTAAAAATTATTTATATTAAGATAGTTGCAAATAAAGTAATAGAAAAATTAATAGTAAAACATAAGTTCTACAATATTCAAATAATATTAAAAAACAACGAAACAATAGTAAAAACGAATAAAAATAACATCCAAACAATCAAAATAACAACCAAAACAGCAGCAAAAATAACAGCAAAACAACAAAAATAGCAACAAAAACAGTAACAAAATTAACAGCATCAAACTAGTAAAAAAGCATCAAAACAGTAACCAAAACAGCAAAAAAAGCAACCAAAACAATAAAAAAAATCAAAATAACAATATAATTTTTTTATTAAAAATGGTTAATTTATTCAGGTTGGGTTAGGTTGGGCCCGAGCCAAAAACTCTTACCTGAGGCTCGGTCGGTTTAGAAAACGGGCCTCACTTTTTGTCCAATCCCATTTTTCGGGCCTATATTTTTGTCCAAACCCTCCCAATTTTTGGGCAAGACTTCGGGTCAGGTCGAGTGGCCCAGCCCATGATCAGGTCTATTTTCAATCTTCAGCCTTGGATTGTCGTACCTTCAAATGACCTCCAAAGTTGAGCCTACCTCCTGTACTAACAACAATACTCATATCAGTCGAGCTACAACTCAATCAACATAAATCTCAATTTTATTAATCTTCTATAATATGGATATGAGCGTCCAAATTTCAATTGAAATTCTGATATTTAGATATTATTCTTTTTTAAAGAAAAAACGCATAAGGGCGTTTGATCATTATTCTTATGTATACATTTAGGGTGGATTTGAAGGGTATTTTACTTTTATAAAGGTTTTTATAAACATGATTTATTTGTTTAGATAAAAAGAGTACATCATTTCAAAATTTGAAAAGAATTTTATTTCAAGTGATTTAAATTTTACTTAATAAGCATTTGGTTCATTAAATTTTAGATTACGTTCCATAATAGGATTACATCAATATAAGATTACGGGTGAAATGTGAAATTTTTTTATTTGGTTTATTTAGTTGGAAAATAAGATTTGGTTGTTTGCTTAACAGAATATAATATTACCTAGAAACACATTTATTCAATTGTCCTTGTTATAGAATTTGTTTTTTAACAATTTTTTAGTCTCAATTTATATAAAATTATGATAGTATTATGAATATTTTATTAAGTGAATGGCCATCAAGATCAAGATAAATTTGGATGAACTTTAAATTCTAATAGTCATTATAATTAGAGTTCTATTTTATTTATACTTTCTATGTTTATAAATATAGACCTTGGAGAAGCATTGTAACTCACTTCGATTGATCAATAAAATACGCTCTCTCTTTTGCACTCTCATTCTCTTTGTTCTTTACTTTATGTCCTTTTATTTTATAACACGTTATCAACACGATTCTCTTTTAATTATTTTTCTTTCAATCATCAATTGAGGCCAACGCACTATAGGTAATCATTAGAGCCTTTAACCACTCAGTGCTCATGATAATAGCCAGGGTGATAACGATGATGTTAAAGATCTTCAGGTATATTTCACTATGATTTATTTATTATATCATGTTTATTATAATTTGAGACTAATCATGACAACATGAATAGATGGATTTTGATTTGAAATTCACGCATGTTTGCAATGGTGATTATGGAATAAATAATCTAGTGATTGCATTTATAAGTTCGTCCTACTAAATTTGTTGCATTCCTAGAAGTGATTGCAAACATAAAGAAACTAAAAGATATAATCATGGCCCACTAAAAGTGGGAGCATAGTGATGAATAAGAGAACAATGAGATATGAAAGGATATTGGCTACATATGTGGCGTATGCCCAAATATTTTGTTTTTGTTAATATTCTTTGAGGAATGATATTAGAATAAAGTAATGAATTCTATCATTACAGATAGAAAATATTTATCTTATTTGGTACTGAAACAAACCAATATTATTCCAATATTTGGTAGTACAGAATTAGTCGAAAGCTCCAAAAGAGCTAATAAATTAATATCTTGTGATGCTTAATCTATTGGTTTTAAAATATATTCATAATGAATCTCATATTGAGATTGTTAATGAGGAAAAGATTATATTTCATATGAATCAAAAGAGGATTGAGTTATTGATTTATATTTATTATAAATTGAATTGATTGTGACTATCTTTGTGATACTCTTTTGTCATTATCCCCATTAAAGGGTTGAAGTCAAAATATTTTGCTGTGAAAGATCTACTTAAATTGTGGAAGAAAATATGAGCAATAGAATGTGGTAATTCTATTTAAAGCTCGTTATGGTTGGATGCACTTGAAGTTGCAAATCTTTAAAACTGTGAGTATAACTTTACAGTATTCAACATAAGTTCTCAATTAAAATTACATGGAAAAATATTACTGATGAGAACCTTGCAAAAGAGAATTTATTCAACTTTTCATGATTCAAATATGCTCCTACAGTAGCAATATCATAAAAATTTTTACTTATAGTTGAATAAAAAATTTTAACCAAGAAGCCTAAGCATTCCTTAAAGATAATGTAACATTATGTGATAAATTCGAATGACATAATCTTTGACATGGATGTAATAAATTGGACTATAATAATAGTCATGGGGGATGGTCATGATAATTTTTCTCACCACCAAAAGTGGAAAATTAAAGAAAGTAAGAAAAGACCAAAAATTTTCAAGAACTATTTAAGAAGAAAGACAATTTATGCTTGAAAAGTTATTGGTTATGTATCTATTGTACACTTGGGAAATAAGATTCACTCTCAAAGTTTGCTATTAATAATTTTTTATTGGATTGAAAATTTACTATTGGAGTTTAATTTTTGATTACTTCTTATTGTCAAGGCTCAACGTAAAACAAAAAAGGCAGCTATTATTGGTGGTTAGATTGATTGTGCAAAACTCTTGTTAAAAGGGCTTTAAAGTATTTTGAATTGATCTCATATCTCCTTATGGCTATACAAAACAATGAATTATTCATTCCACCAGTTCTGCTCCATTCACTTCAGGGAATGTAGCAATACATAATATTTATGAAGATTTTAGACATATGAATATTTTGGCATATCCCTGAAGCAAATATTGCATATAATTATTTGGAAATTATATTATATGATTTAATATCATTATAAACTTCACATTGATTTAGACATTTTCAATAGTGAATGTCACAATGGTACTTATATGTGGATTCAAAGTGAAAGGAATGGTAGTAAAATTATCAATTTGCTACAAATATATGATGTGAAAATTAATTGAGAATTCATATGGACATTCATTAAAGAACCAGGAGATTGTTTAATTTAAAGAATTCTCATTTGTTGATTGTTCTCAATGAAAATTGGTTGTTAAAACCTCACTAGCTAAAGTTTAGATTTAATGTCTTGCATTTCTAAAATGAATATGAGCCCATTAATCCACCATGTGGATGATTTTAATATTATATGATTTTGGTAGATGCATCTACAAAATAATCACATATGTGTTATCAACTTGCAACCTGTCATTTGCAAGATTGTTTGAATAATTAATTTCAGATCATGCAATTAAGACAATACATCTTGCTAATATTGATGAGTTTATATCTCAGTCTTTTATTGATTGAGTTTGAAAAATTTTGGTAGAAGTTTGTTATTTATGCGTATAATGGTTTTGAGAAATTATTTATTGAATGTCTTTGATTAAAGACTAAACCATTACTTATGAGAACTAAACTTCCTCTTTCAACTTGGGATTATGTTGATTTACGTGTTGTACGCATCAAGCCAATAAATTTTAAATACTCCCCATTACAATTGATTTTTGGTCAAGAGCTAAATATTTCTCATCTTTTAATTTTTGTATGTGCGTATATGTTCTAATTACTCCACAACAACGCACAAAGATGAGTGAATCCTCAAAAAAAGTTGGAAATATATATTAATAATGAGCCTCCTTTTATTATGATATATTAAATGTATTGGAGATTCAATTATGATATGATTGTGATTATTATTTTGATTTGATAGCTTTCCTGACATTAGGGGGAGAGAACTAAAAACTTGTAATGAGTTAAGGGGGAGAGTAATTTGAACTAGAAGTTCAACATGGATAACTCATTAAAGTTTCAAATATGGAAATTCTCATAAAAGAAAAAAATCTAGATGGTCATATAGTGAAGGCGGGTGCTCCAATAGAGACCCAAGACATAACTAATAAGTAAAACTTCATAAGAGATTCAGGTACTTGAAACTGAAGATTAATAAAATAGTAAAAATAAGAGATCTCGATAAGTTATGTCAATTTGAGAAATGTCAAACCAATAATAAAAGTGGTCGACAATGGTTTTGCATGCAATATTATTGTTGAAATAATGAAATAAAAGGATGATATTGAATAAATCTCTAGGGAAATATAGATATGGAATAAATTGGAAAAAATAGAAAAACGCAACTCAAATACAATTATATTCGTGGAGTTTTTGGATCAGCAGCCCAAATATCTAAAGGTAAAAAGCCAGTGAGGGTACAAATAAGTAGTTTTGCAAAGACGAAATAAAAATATGAATTTTTGCTAAGTCCTGGCATTGATTATGAGAAGATATAATATTCTTTTGTAGTGGATGTAATAACCTTCAAATATATTATTAAACCTGTAATTCATACTTGCGTCTCACGGTTGTTGTTATAACCTTTTGTGAATCACTATATAGTAAAGTCTATATTAAAACCCTTGAAGGATTTGGAATGCCAGAAGCATATTGAAATTATCGAGAAATTGTTCATTTATATGAATTGAAATAATTGAACATGTGGTAAATTTGACTTAGTCAATAGTAGTTGAAGGGGGATTATAAAATGATCCAAAATACCTATTTGTGTTTTTATAGAAGAATCACGATTAAAGTTTAGTATGATTATTGTTGAAACTACTGAATAGATAAAAATATATTTCCCCCAAATTTTCCCTCACTCATGACTTTCAAAAGAATGGTGATATAAACGCTTAGCAGAAACATTCAAATAGTCTATTTTAAAAGAATGGTGATGTAACATCCCCGAAAATCAATAATGTAAGGAATAGTGTAAAGACCAAAATTTTTGGTAAATGTGTCAATAATTAGATATTTATTATTTCAAAACTAATAATACATATTTATAGATGATTGGTATGCTAGATTAAATGGTCCGGAAGTAAGGGTTTGTTTTAGATGATTATGTGAAGGAAGAGTTTAATGTGAAAGTGGTCAAACTTGGAATGTAAAAGTGAAATGAGTTAATAACTTCAAATAAGCAAAAAGGGAGGACTAAAACCATAAATTCTCCATAATAGAAATTAGTAGGGAAGTTTGGTTAACCACTATAAATTTTTGTGGTGGGAAATGATTATGAAAATAATAATAATAATAATAATAATAATAATAATAATAAACATTATTTTTAAAAGAAGAAATTATAAAAAGGGGAGAGAAGGGAGATGAATGGTACTTTTTTCTTCTTCTTCCTTCTTCACGCAAATAGAAGATAAGGATGAGCTAGGGTTTCAACATTTTAGAGTTGGTTTGGTGAGGTTTTTGTGAAGTTCCTATGAAAATACTATTATGCTAATCTCTTAATTGTTTGACTCAACTAAATGAGGTAAATTATTTGTTAGACCCTTGGAAGTTTAGAGCTTTATCACCTAAACCTTGTTATGTTTTGTTCTTTATGGATGGGTAATTTATGAAAGGAGGTCAAATTAAGTATTTTACTAATTAATATTTGTGATTTTGTATGATTCATTCGAATGAGCATGTGATAATTCATAAATTGTTCATGAGTTGTGTTTAATTTGTTAAAGTTGGTCAATGATTGACTTCAGATGGGTTTTGGAAGTGAAATAGTTATTGAGGTGGAATGTAAAAGTATTAATGAAATGATGTTTTTGTTTAGATCAAGAATCGCATCACATGGAAGACATACGGGGTAAAGGAAAAGTTGTCACTTAGTTCCGGTAGGTGCATCATTGTAGGTAAGTTCCCATATACACATATTTTCTTATTTATAGCCAATGAATTTGAGTTTGTAGCATATATGCGGAATATATTTGATAGATAGTCTTTAATCTTCTTAGCAATGTTATTAAGTGAATTCTCTTGAATAAATTATGAAGAATAGTATAAAGATTCTTAAAGTGATATGTTATTCTCTATACACTAATGAGCGAAAACGTTTTGAATGAGCTCTTGCATGTGTTATGGACTCGGATACAAGTGAGACACGGACTTAGCTCAGGGTAGCTATCCATCGTTATTCATTTCAGTTCCTAGCTCTAGCCAAGCTAGTATTATATGAATGGTCAATGATCTAAGTCTAAAAGGAAAGCATGTCACGTTTCATTCTGATTCTGAAATACCTGACGAGCTTAAATGTTCTATAGAACCATCTGAGATGTTTTTATATAGTTTCATCGAGATGATGAATGTTAAGTTCATAAGTAATGAGATTTTTGAGTTATGTAGTATTACATTAATATATGAAACCATCTTTAATTCACTTTCGTACTTACTTTGGAATTGCTATGTTCTTTTAGATTTTGAACTTTTGAATCTCGAGGATCGGATCGTTAGGCATATCCACTTCTCAAGTCTACTCTTCAGTAGTTACTGTCATCCTAACTTTGTTTAATTTATGGTATGTAATTAGAACATCATTTTGTAATATAAAATCTAAAGCTTATATACCTTTTGTAGCAAATCTCTAAACTTGGATGAATGGAAAATTCTTTTTGTAATGATAAATCTTTGATCTTTAAATTTCTATTGTGTACCTTGTGTCAATTGTAGAAAGCTTAAAACTAAATTTAAAGGCCTACTAGAGTTGTTTCGAAACAACTTCACAAGGTACCGGTAGAAATGTAAGGGTCTGGGCTTTCTGGCTACTAACTAGAGTTGTTTTGGAAAAACTATACAAAGTAACGGTAGAAGTGAAGGGGTTTGGCGCCTTGGTTACTGGAATTTGTAGTTTCGGTAGTAAGAAAATAAAGTACCGATAGTACCTTGGGTAATATTGATAGATAGGACTTAAGTATCAGTAAGAATTCCCATACTACCTTGTGTTGCTCTTTGTGATTTTTAGTATCGGTAGAACTCCTAATAGTACAGGTAGAAGAAGTAGTTGTATCGATAGAATTTGGGTAGTATCGGTAGTAATCTGTAGTGTTTTCCTAAATTTATTTAAAACAAGTTCTACCGATACTTACCAATCAATGTATCGATAGAAGTCATTCCTCATCCAAAATTTTTATATTTACTTCAAAGTTTAAAAATGTTTCCAAATATTCGGTTTTTCACCTGTACGCTAAGATATGCATTTATAAATAGACTAAAATAAATATGAAATCTCTTTAAAAATGTCCTTGTCTGTATTCTAACATTCTTACGCTCGGTTCCGATAATCGGACCGAGATAGGGGTGTTACATTTAATGGTATCATAATGGTTTAGTCGGTTTTAGGACTAAACATAGCGTGTTCTGAGTTTAGAATTACATGCCAAATTAACTTATAAGTTATGTGATGCTTATGATCCGACCTAAGAACATTTTCTTTTATAGATTTTGAACATTGTAGACAAGAACGATCCCGTTGGAAACGACGAAGTTGAGAGTCAAGCTCTGGTTATAGGTGAAGGGATAAATCAAAATGTGTCTGAATCTCAAATATTCAGAAGTGGAAATCAAGAAACTTTCTTTCAAATGATGAATGAATGGTTCATACAATTTATGAGAAACAACCTTATGGCTTCGTCGCCTTCACCCCCTCCTATGCCTTCTACTATACCTACTCGACCTCAAGGAGTAGAATAAGTACCAACTCATCGCCCTTCTACTGATAAAATAGGAAAACGTAAAGATAAGGAATTCCTTAGACTTTATAATGATGACCCTACCAAAGCAAAATACTAGTTAATAAATGTGCAACGCGTATTCGATGAATTAAACTGTTTAGTTGAGGACAGTTTGAAATGTGTCATCTCACTCTTGAAAGAAGATGATTATCAGTGGTGGGTCACCTTGACTTCAGTGACTCCTAGTAATGAGATAACATTGGAATTTTTCCAAAAAGAGTTTAAGAAGAAATACATTAGCCAATTGTACTTGGAGGATAAGAAACGAGAATTTTTTGATCTGAAACAAGAAAATATGTCTGTGATGGAATACGAACGAAAGTTTGTGAATCTAAGCAAATATGCACGAGAGCAATTAACATCGAAAGTTGAAATGTGTGCACGTTCTGAGAGAGGGTTAAATGAAGACATCAGAGCCATGGTTGGCATTCTGGAAATCAAAGAATTTGTGGTGTTTTTCATAACGAACTCAAAAAATGAAAGCGATATGGAAAGAAAAGCAGAGAGCCAAAGGCAATAAAGGGATGTAAGAGGACTGATTTTAGAAATTTTGCTGCCCCTCCATCAAAGAAATCGCGGGAATATATTAATCAATCTGTTCCAATGGGAGAAAGTCCAAGATGAAACAACTTCAGCTAGTTCTCTTTGAAGACGCAAGCGACTCCCGTGGCTAGTGCTGGGAGCATTCGAAATGCAGACATCTTTGTTTGTAGGCACTGTGGTAAATTTCATGCGGGAGAGTGTAAAGCCAAGACAGGGGGTTTTTCCTATGTGGATCCCTTGAGCATCGAATAAGGGAATGTCCTCACAAGAAAGATTCGGGCTCAGAGCAAACGTCAAAGCCTATGACTACCATTCAGAGGGGTAGGAAGTCTAGCTTAGGAATAACTCTGATGTAAATCGAAGTGAATCATGTGATATGGCTTTTAGATCTGAAGGCCAAGCTCCAACCAGAATGTATATGATACAAGTTAAAGAGGAAGCTATAACACCTGATGTCATACCTGGTACTTTTTCTCTTTATGATACTATTGTTATTGTTTTAACTGATCTTGGATCCATACACTCTTACATATGCACAACCCTAGTTTTTGAAAAGAAAATTCTGATGGAGTCAATCGAGTTTGATGTTAGAGTGTCTAATCTAATAGGACAAAGTGTTATAGTAAATAAAATATGTAGAGATTATCCGTTAAAGATTCGGGGGTATGATTTTCCTGCTGATTTGAAGGTGTTACCATTTGACGAGTTTGATGTCATTCTGCGAATGGACTGGTTAACCGTCCATGATGTAGTAGTTAGTTGTAAACAGAAAAAAATTGTCTTGAGACACATAAGCGGGGAAATGATTTATGTTGAGACAGAACGAATCGATTGCATGTCCAATATAATATCTGCTTTAACTACTCAGAAGTTAATAAACAAAGGCGCTAAGGCTTTCTTTGCGTATATACTAGACACTAGGGCATCTAAATCGATGATAGATTAAGTGTCAATTATTCAAAAATTTACGGATGTTTTTCTTGAAGAACTACCGGGCTTACCCCTTGAAAGAGAATTAGATTTTGCGATTGATATGGTACCGGGTTCGGCTCCAAAATCTATGGCCTTATACAGAATGGCTCTGTTAGATCTGAAAGAACTGAAGATTTAGTTACAAGAACTATTAGATCGTGGTTTTATTATATCAAGTGTGTCACCCTGAGGGGGCCCTGTTCTATTTGTCAAAAAGAAAGACAGTACTCTAAAACTGTGTATTGATTACCGTCAACTAAATAAAGTGACGGCAAAGAATAAATACCCATTACCTAGAATTGATGATTTGTTTGATCAGTTAAAGGGGGATTGACTTACGATCAGGGTATTATCAATTACAGGTTAAAGAATCTGATATTCCAAAGACATCATTCAAAACTCGATACAGCTATTACGAGTTTTTAGTTATGCTGTTTGGTTTGATGAATGCTCCTGCCCCATTTATGGATTTAATGAATAGAGTGTTTCAATCGCATCTAAATCGTTTCATGGTAATGTTTATTGAGGACATTTTAGTCTATTCGAAGAACGAAAATGAACATGTTTAGCATCTTAGGTTTGTCCTACAAGTTCTGCGTGAAAAATAGCTTTATGCAAAATTCAGTACGTACGAATTCTGGTTATCTGAGGTTAGATTTTTGAGACACGTGATTTTAGCTGAAGGTATTCAAGTTGATTTGAACAAGATTTCGGCTATCGTAAACTGAAACCTCCAAGGAATATCATTGAAGTGTGAAGTTTTATGGGCTTAGTGGGTTTTTATAGACAGTTTGCAACGAGTTTCTCAATTATTGCTTCTCCGATGACAAAATTATTGCGAAAGGGTGTTTAGTTTGTTTGGACGAAGAAATGTCAGCAAAGCTTTGAAAAACTAAAAAAGATGTTGACAGAAACTCCGATTTTGACCCAACCTAAATCAGGAAAAGAGTTCGTAATTTTTAGTGATGACTCATTAAATGGATTAGGTTGTGTACTTATGCAAGAGGGTAAAGTAGTGGTGTAGGCCTCGTGTCAACTTAAGACACACAAAAGAAATTACCTCACACACAATTTAGAGTTGGCGAAATTTTTTTTTGCATTGAAAATATGGCGGCATTATCTTTACAGTGAAAAGTGTCACATCTACTTAGATCACTAAAGTTTGAAATATTTGATGAGCCAGAAAGAGCTAAATCTTCGATAGAGGAGGTGACTAGAATTACTGAAAGATAATAACTTAGTCATAGATTACCATCCCGAAAAGGCGAATGTGGGCGGATGCTTTGAGTCAAAAAATGTTGTATGCTTTAAAAACATTAAATGCTTAGTTAACGATGGAGAGTGATGGAGGCATTAATGCCGAGTTAAGGGCTAGACCGGTATTTAATGAGTCGAAAAATGTTGTATGCTTTGAAAACATTAAACATTCAAAGTTGCTAGCTAAACGGGAACAAATTCAAGAGAACAAAACTACGGAGTTTATGATAGGTGTTGATGGTATGATTTACTTCCATAACAGGTTATGTGTTCCAGATGATCTAGAACTTAAGATCGATATCCTATTCGAGGCTCATAGTGGTTCTTGCTCTGTACATCCAGGTAGTACCAAGATGTTTAATGATTTAAAGAAGATGTATTGGTGGTAGGGTATGAAATGTGACATTTCTGAATTTGTAGCTAAATGTTTAGTTTTTCAGCAAGTGAAAGCTGACCATCAAGTGTCATCAGGGTTATTACAGCCCATCACCATCCCTGAATGGAAATGGGAAAGGATTACAATGGATTTTGTTTCGGGTTTACCTGTGACACCAAGGAAAAAAGGATTCAATTTGGGTCATTATGGATAGATTAACAAAATCAGCTCATTTTATTTCAGTTCGAACGAACTTTTCAGTAGAAAAGTTAGCGAAGTTATATGTATCTGAGATTGTTAGACTACATTGGGTACCATTATCCATTATATTCGATAGGGATCCAAGGTTCACCTCAAGGTTTTGGGGAAAACTTCATGAGGTGTTAGGAACTAGATTAAATTTCAGTACTGCATATCATCCACAGATAGATGGGCAATCTGAATGTGTAATTCAAATTTTGGAAGATATGCTGAGGTGTTGCGTGCTGGAATTTGAAGGAAGTTGGGAAAGATATTTACCCTTAGTAGAATTTGCGTATAATAACAATTATTAATCTAGTATCATAATGGTGCTATTTGAAGCTTTATATGGTAGGAAGTGCAGAACGTCGTTATACTGAACTGAATTGAGTGAATCTAAAATTGTTTGTATTGATTTGGTTAGGGAGACGGAGGATAAGGTATGGATAATTCGAGATCATTTGAAAGCAACGTCAGATCGCCAAAAGTCGTATGCAGACTTGAAGAGGAAAGATATAGAGTTTTTTCGTTGGCGATAAGGTGTTTCTGCGAGTCTCGCCTCAGAAGAAAGTGCTACATTTCGGAAGGAAAAAGAAGTTAAGTCCAAGGTTTATTGGACCATATGAGATTTTAGAGAGGATTGATCCCGTAGTTTACAAGTTGACCTTACCTTCTGAATTAGAAAAGATACACAATGTCTTTCATGTATTGATGCTAAGGCGGTACCAGTAAGATCCATCCCATGTCATAACTCCTTGTGAAGTGGATATACAACTAGATCTCTCGTATTTTGAAGAACCGGTCCAAATTTTAGCTCATGAAGTAAAAGAGCTGAGGCATAAAAGGGTACCGTTCGTAAAAATTTTATGGAACAGACATGGGGTTGAAGAAGCCACTTGGGAAACAGAGGAATCGATGAGAGTTCAATACTCAAGCTTGTTTTCTAGTAAGAAATTTCGATGATGAAATTTTCAAAGGAGGGGAGAATTGTCATATCCCCGAAAATCAATAATGTAGGGAATAGTGATAAAGACCAAAAGTTTTGGTAAATGTGTTGATAATTAGATATTTATTCTTTGAAAACTAATTATACATATTTATAAATGATTGGTATGCTAGATTAAACGATTAGGTAGTAAGGGTTTGTTTTAGATGATTATGTGGAGGAAGGGTTTAAATGTGAAAGAGGTCAAGCTTGGAATCTAAAAGTGAAATGAGTTAATTGCTTCAAATAAGCAAAAAGGGAGGACAAAAACCATAAATTCTCCATAATAGAAATTAGTAGAGAAGTTTGGTTAACCACTATAGATTTTTTTGGTGGGAAATGATTATGAAAATAATAATAATAATAATAATAATAATAATAATAATAATAATAATACATTATTTTTAAAGGAAGAAATTATAAAAAGGGGAGAGAAAGGACATGAATGGTACATTTTCTTTTCTTCTTTCTTCTTTACGCAAATAGCAGATAAGGGGGAGCTAGGGTTTCGACATTTTGGAGCTGGTTTGGTGAGGTTTTTGTGAAGTTCCTTTAAAAATACTATTATGTTAATCTCTTAGTCTTTTGACTAAACTAAATGGGGGAAATTATTTGTTAGACCCTTGAAAGTTTAGAGCTTTAACCTTGTTATGTTTTGTTCTTTATGGATGGGTAATTTATGAAATGAGGTCAAATTAAGTATTTTACTAATTAATCTTTGTGATTTTGTATGATTCATTGGAATGATCATGTGATGATTCATAAATTGTTCATGAGTTGTGTTTAATTTGTTAAATTTGATCAATGGTTGACTTAAGATGGGTTTTGGAAGTGAAATAGTTATTGAGGTGGAATGTAAAAGTATTAATGAAAGGTTGTTTTTGTTTAGATCATGAATTGCATCACGTGGAAGACATACGGGGCAAAGGAAAAGTTGTCACTTAGTTCTGGTGGGTGCGTCACTATAGGTAAGTTCCCATATACACATATTTTCTTATTTATAGCCAATGAATTTGAGTTTGTAGCATATATGTGGATTATATTTGATAAATAGTATTTAATCTTCTTAGCAATGTTATTAAGTGAATTCTCTTGAAGAAATTATGAAGAATAGTATAAAGATTCTTAAAGTGATATGTTATTCTCTGTACACTGACGAGCGAAGACGTTTTGAACGAGCTCTTGCATGTGTTGCAGACTTGGATAAAAGTGAGACACGGACTTAGCTTAGGGTAGCTATCCATTGTTATTTATTTCAATTCCTATCTCTGGCCAAGCTAGTATTATATGAACGATCAGTGATATAAGTTTGAAAGGAAAGCCTGTCACGTTTCATTTTGATTTTGAAATAGCTAACGAGCTTAAACGTTCTGTAGATCCATTTGAGATGCTTTTATATAGTTTCATCGAGATGATGAATGTTAAGTTCATAAGTAATGAGATTTTTGAGTTATGTGGCATTACCCTAATAAATGAAACCATCTTTAATTCACTTTCGTACTTACTTTAGAATTGCTATGTTCTTGTAGATTTTGAACTTTTGAATCTTGAGGATCCGATCGTTGGGCATATCGTACTCCTCAAGTCTACTCTTTGGTAGTTATCGTCATCCTAACTTTGGTTAATTTATGGCATGTAATTAGGACATCATTTTGTAATTAAAAATCTAAAGCTTATACACCTTTTGTATCAAATCTCTAAACTTGGATGAATGGAAAATTCTTTTTGTAATGATAAATCTTTGATCTTTAAATTCCTATTGTGTACCTTGTGCCAATTGTAGAAAGCTTAAAACTAAATTTAAGGGCCTACTGGAGTTGTTTTGGAACAACTTCACAAGGTACCGGTAGAAATGTAAGGGTTTGGGCTTTCTAGCTACTGACTAGAGTTGTTTTGAAATAACTCTACAAAGTATCGGTAGTAGTGCATGGGTCTAGGGCCTTGGTTACTGGCATTTGTAGTTTCGGTAGTGAGAAAATAGAGTACCGATAGTACTTTGGGTAATATTGGTAGATAGGACTTAAGTATCGGTAGAAATCCCTATACTGCCTTGTGTTGCTCTCTGTGATTTTTAGTATCGGTAGAACTCCTAATAGTACCAGTAGAAGAAGTTGTTGTATCGGTAGATTTGAGTAGTATCGGTAGTAATCTGTAGTGTTTTCCTGAATCTATTTAACATAGGTTCTACTGATACTTACCAATCAATGTATCGGTAAAAGTCATTCCTCATCCAAAATTTTTATATTTACTTCAAAGTTTAAAAATGTTTCTAAATATTTGGTTTTTCACCTATACGCTAAGATATGCGTTTATCAAGAGACTAAAATAAATATGAAATCTCATTTGAAAGACTAATATTCAAGATTGAATATGTAAAATATGAGATATTATGTAATTTTTTTTATGAGAGAAAGTAAATACGCGTTGTACTCTTTTTCCCTTAACCGAGGTTTTGTCCTATTGGGTTTTTCTAGTAAGGTTTTTAATGAGACAACATATTTTGTGTATTATAGATATGTGTACTTTTTTTTCTTCATTAGAATTTTTTTTTCCCACAGGGTTTTTATTTTAGTAAAGGTTTTAACAAGACATATTATCTACCAATGGACATCAAAGAGGGAATGTTATGAATATTTTATTAAGTGGATGTCCATCAAAATCAAGATAAGTTTGGATGAACTTTAAATTCTAGTAGTAATTAGAATTAGAGTTCTATTTCATTTATAATTTCTATGTCTATAAATATAAACCTTGGAGATGATTGATCAATAAAATAAGCTCTTTCTTTTGCTCTTTCATTCTCTTTGTTCTTTACTCTCTATCCTTTTATTTTATAATATATAAATTATTATAATTTTTACTTTTTATTATAACTTATACATTAATAAGTAAATATGATGTTGAAATAAATTTATAAATCATAATTATAATAATTCATAAAAAAAAAATTATTACAATGCCAACCACAATAATAATATAACTAATATATGAATAAATAATTTATTAAATAAAATATAATAAATATAATTGTAATGTATATAGCATCTACTGGTTCACTATTAAGAAAAAATAAATTTTATTTTTTATTATTATTAAACTTCATTAAAGGAAAAAGTCTAAATAGATTAAAATAATAAAGATAAAAGGTAAATTGGTTTAAAATTTAAAATTAATCCGTAATCTAAGATAAACTAAGAAATGATACGAGATTACACCCTATATTACAGCATTTTGACACTATTCTCTAATGTGAGATTACGGGATGATCAAAATGTTGACAATCCAAACACTGTAATCTCATTTCGAAATGTAATATTACGGATCATAATGTTACATCCAACAAACCAGATAACCTCTTAAAAAGATGAGTTTTCAAATTTACCTATAATTTTATTTCATTTAATGCACATTGCCCCACTATAATTAATAAACTTAGAATTCAAAATATCATTTTATTTTATTTTAATTATTTTTTAATTCATGAATTTTTTATTATATTATTTGCTTTATAAATTCGTTCAAAGCATAAATTAATGCACTATAGTCATTGATTTTAACTTAATGCACTATAGTCATTGATTTTAACTGTTAAAATTTAACCATGATTTTTTAATTAACGTCAAATCAGTTATATTCTTAAATGGAACCAAAGATTTAGATTTTAAACACTATTATAGATTTAAAAAAATTGATTAAAAAATTATCGAAAATATTGATACAAATAAACTATGTATTATTATAATTTCCTTTTATTTATTCAAATTTTATTTTCAAATTTAAAAATATTGATACAAAAAATTATCAAAAAAAATTCAAACTATGCAATGCTAAAAAATTATAGTGATGCTTTGTAAGTACTCTTTAAAAGATGAATTAAAATTTAAAATAGATAAAAAATGATTTAATTTATTAATGTGAACTATATAAAATTAATTAATATTATATCTCATTATAATATACAAAAGCTAAAGTATTGGAAAAAATGTTAATTATTAAATGTAGATGGTCTAAATTTGGTTTGGTTATAAAAAATTAATTGTTTCCCATTAATTGTTAATGGCACAAATATCTCTAATTTGATTTTATGAAATTTAATATAAACTAAAACATTTATACTAAGACATTAATTTGAACTGTTAAATGTAATATATATTGAAATTTTCATAACATATTTTAAAAAATATATATCTCTTGAACTCAATAAGTAGTTCTAGTGGTAAAGAGAATATTGTTCATATTAAGAGACTCGGGTTAGAGCACTTGTGGGTACAAAGTATGTGTGTCTTGTCAAAGGGTTAAGAAAGTATGAACGTTATAACAATATGTTTTAAATTTTATTTGTCACTGAAGCTCATGTTAACTTGATGGTCAGAGTGTTCATCGTCCCAAGTGTAACCTAAGTTCAAGTTGCGCTAATCAAACTTGTTGTTAGGACTTTACCCTCCTATTGTAAATCACTTAAAAAAAATTTATTTGTTGTTAGACATTGATGAAGTTTAAGGGAATAAAGATTTTTGCTTATATTTTTTGAAATAATCTACTAATTATTTGCATATATTTATTAATTTTTTGTACAAATATTATTTTATTTTATATTTTAAACTTAACTATATATTTTTAAGTTATTTATATTTTTAAAATATTGTTTCATCAATAATTTTAATTAATATGTCATTATTTAAATAATAATAATTTTTATAAAACACAACAATTCATGCATCACACGAGATAGAAAACTAGTATGTGTATTACAAGATTTTAAGTTTTTAATGCTTCATATTACAAAAATTTGACACGTGATAAATAGAGAAAGTAAGTTTTTGTGGAGGGGGAAATGGCAAAATAAAACCCTTCGCCTTTTTTATATAATTTTTAATGGTATTTTGCGAGTTATATTTTCTTAATAAATCTTTTCAATTTGTTTATATTCAATTATTCAACTTACAATTTTACATAATAAGCTACTGTAAATTTTAAATTCGTTTAAAAAAATCTTTTTAATTCTATCACTATTTTACAAATTAAATACACTATTAAAATTGAAATAAATACTTAAAATATAAATAATATTACAATAATTTATTTAGTAGCTACAATATTTAAATTTAATTAACAGACTACATTCAAAGATTAACAATTAAACTTAAATCATGAACTATATATAAAAATAAAAATTCACACAATATACTATTACAATATTTATATTTTAAAAAGAATTTCAAAATATTTTTATTTAAATTTAGCTTAACATCAATTATCATGTTTTTAAAATTAAACAATTATATTATTATGTTTCAATTTCATAACAATATTATTAACAAAATGTTACAAAATTTATGAAAAATTGTAAGAAATAATTAAATATAATTTCTTTAATACATACAATCCACTCACGCATCAAATGAGAAAGAAAACTAGTATTATATATATTTAAAAGTTGTTAAGTTTTGAACCCTGTGTTTTGGCTTAATGATTAAGGTATTCATCGTTTTAAATGTGGTCTAAGTTTAAGTTGCGTTAATCGCATTTTTATTAAAGCTTTGCCATTTTCTTGCATTTCACCCAAAAAAAAATTTCTTAACTTTTTTATATAATTGTAGATGAGAAAATTACAACATAAACCTCTCTACCTCTTTTATATAATTGTTAGTGGTGTTTTGCAAATTATATTTTCATAATAAGTCCTTTGAATTTGCTTGTATTCAATCATTTAACTTACAATTTTACATAATAAGCTACTATGAATTTAAAATCGTGTAGAAAAAATCGTTTTAAGTTTATCACTATTTTTTATAAACTAGATACACTATTAAAAATTAAAATAGATATAATGTTACAATAAATTATTCAATAATCACAAATTAAATTTAATTAACAATCTACATTCAATAATTAATAATTAAAATTATGTTAGAAACTATACATAAAAATAGAATTTCACACAATATGTTATTGTGACATACACTAATTTTTTTATTCATTTTGGGTTGATTTGATAAACAATACAAGTTTAAGGGTTAAAAGAGACAAAACATTAGATAGAGGGCTAAAATATCTTTTTCGTAAAGTTAGAGTGCCAAATAAATCATTTTTCCTTTTGTTTTTTAACAAAATAGTAAACAAAATGATGCTTTTAAAATTAAAAAAGAAAATTAGATCCACAAGTGGATTGAGAGTTTGATAAGTATATTAGAGGGCGTAGTAAATAAATAAATTATATAAACAAGTGTGACGCTTGTTACACCCTCAACTTGTTTTTGAAGTCTAAAAATCTCTACTAATGGTATATTAAATAGTTACCCTTCAAAAAATGGTACATTTCAATTTACCAATTCACCAATTTTAAAGAATGTAAATTACATAGTTGGTCATTCAATTTTTACAGGTTTTTATTTTGGATACCAAAAATAAAAATTTACAAATTAGGTACCACCGTTAACAAAATTTAAAAAAAATTTAATTTTTTAGGGGCCCAAAAAAATTTTAACTTTTAAAGGTCAAAATTAGGTACTACCGTTAACAAAATTTTAAAAAAAATTATTTTTTTAGGGGCCCAAAAAATTTTAACTTTTAAAGGTCAAAATTTTTTAAAACTTTTAAGCGCCCAAAATTTTTTTTACAAATTTTTAAGACACCTAAAATTTTTTTTCTCTAACTTTTAAGCAACCTAAAACCTCATTTTATTGTTTTGACTAAGGGCTAAAACTGTCAAGAACGGGTTTGGATTTTATTATTCAATTTTTGTATTTTTTTTCCTAAAGTGTATTAGTATTTAGATTATATATTTATATCAATTATGACTTTTATTTTAATTTTTTTTAGTGAAATAAAGTTTCCATCAAAGAAAATTATTTTTTTATGGGATAAATTTCAAAATTATACATTAACTTTAATTTAATGTGCAATTGTATACATGAATTTTAATTTGGTGTAATTATATATGTGAAATTTTAATTTTGGTTCAAATGTATATTTGACACTTTAATTTTGATTTAATCATACACATTTTAATAAATAAATACATCAATTTATTTTTGTATTGAATAAATATAATTATTTATGTATGCAATATATAAATATAAAATGATGTTATATCAATAATTGTGTTAATCATTTATAAAAATCGGATCAAATTAAAATTTCATGTATAAAATCACACAAAAATATAATTCATATATACAATTACACATTAAACTATAGTTCATACATAATTTTAAGATTTTTTTTTTTTCTATTGTTCACTTGCTTTCATGCAAAGTCATATGTATTGTATAACCTATATAAAATCTATGAGTTGGTTTGGATCAACATTCTCAAATTTGTCAATATTAATGAAGTATTTTTTTTTTTATGTTTTTTTAGTGAAAATAAAATAGATACAAACCCAAATTAGTCTAGGACTTCAAAGGAGGGTCCTCAAATAATCTCAAATATGGTTTTTGGTCTCGAATCATCTTGACAAGATTATCAACAATTGTGTTTTCTTTTCGGGGAATATGTTAGATTCTTCATTGTTTTATCATCGATAAGGTTTGCTTTATTTTTTTTATTAGAGTAGAATTAAAGGTACCAGTCGAATCATCGTGAATGGCAATAACTGCTTCAAAACTATTCGTCTGAATGAAAACTCTTTCGCCTCTCCTATCAACAATGAGCTTTAACCCATCCAAAATATCCCAAAATTCTGCCTCCATCACTGTACAATTTCTCAAGTATTATTTAAACATTAATTACTGAAACCTTAATGCTCTAGCAATATATTTATTTTCATGTATTTAAAATTTCATTAATTGTATGAAAATTATATGGCATGAATATTTTAGAAAATAAATTATCATCCATCTTTTTATTTAAAAATTTACATTTCAATCGAATATTTGTAAACTGTTTAAACAAAATCGTATTGTTTTCAATATTTCTATTTTATATGTCCACAAAGATGAAGGGTTAGATTTCAATATTTTTTTAAAAAAAATATTTGGTGATTATTTCTAAATATAATCAAAATATTAAAATGCAAATAGTTTTACAAGTTCACCCAATTTAAATTCAAGTTTATTTTTTAATTTTTAAATAAATTTAAGATGTCTGTGCACCATACACATAAAAAGCAATCAACCAAATTTAAATATTACACTTCAAATTATTATACTATAATATGGAGTAAAACAAACAGCTCGCTATTTAAATATTCGAATTATTTGATAGTTTCAATTTTTTTTAAATAAAGATTGAACATTTTTATTGAAGCAATATGATAACATTGTACAAATGAAAATAAAACATAAAAAAACAGTTAAATAAAATACAAACTTTAAGACTTGAAAGGAAAACATTAAAAGAAAAGCATAGATTCCAACCGCACTTGAGCTTTTCCCGTCTAAAAATCAGAATACTAAGAAATTGAAAACTTTTCAAATTTACTATTGTCCACATCCATTGGTAGTCGCAAACGATGCCAAAAGCATTCGATAGTAAACAAGCTAATGATAAGCACCTTGACCATTGAGACCCATTCCAATCCTCCGTCTTCCGCCACCATTGCCCTTAAACCTGACCTATCCACCACACCACCTCCGGGGATACTTTTCACCGTTTGTCTTTTACAAGAAGATAATAATCGGGATCCCCTTCGCTGACTAGCATCCTGTCAAAGGGAAGATCCATGCTCATCCAGCCGCTGTTTGGGTTGATTTTCACATTGATATCTACAAAGCTCTCTTGATACCATACGTCTCCTATGAAAAATGAATGATAAGAGACCCCCGACTCCAACAAGATCCATCACCATTTGTTCACCCTCAATTAGCCCTTGTTTCGCTCAAAGACAATAACACCCAGTCAGTATCCACTCCTCGATCTAGTGGCAACATCCTCGACGATTGGAAGTCCACTCGACCTACCATGGTGCTTAACAATAAGGCTTCTCCTGTAACCGATTGGCTTCTCTTGTAACCCATCCCCTTATCATTTGACATTGCCTATCACTACCTACCCCTCGCCCGATTTACTTCGTCCCTCGCCTAAATTGATATGCCACTCGTAAACTTCCCCACCCTTTATGGACAACGCCACCATAACCACTCAACAAATTGTTGAACCGCGACTTTTACCATCTTTCTTCCAAACGCTTGGAAAACCAAAAAAACTAAATAGAAACCCAAAATAGCATGTTATAGAAGCAAACATAACCGTGCCATAAAAGCAAACAAAATCGTCGTAAGAAAAATTTAATGAAAAAATGTTTCTTCCATGGACAAAAAGTAGCCTAAAAAAAACAGAAAGAACATATTCTTCATTTGAAAATGCGTAAAAGAACTATAAACAAAAGGCAGTTAACAACATAAAAAAAAGACGCTTACACTTACCTCTACGACGGTTAACTCCCCTGCTTAATTGTAAGAGGTTTTTTTTTTCAAAATCAAAACAAGTCTATCGAGTGATTTTTTTAAAAGTAAATGTGATTTTATGATAGTTTTGCATTTCATATTTAAATTGTTTAACATTTATTAAATGCAACATTATTGTAAATAATATTATTATGCTTACAATTTTACAGAAATTGTAACGCCCAAAAAATTTAAACCTTCCTAGTTGGGTTGTATCAATGAAACTATTTCTGCTTCTGTGGTTAAATGCTTTAACTGTTTATTTGGGATTGGAGGTTCAAGTCGTACCTTTTGCAAATCCTGCAATTTCTCTTTTGGGAATCTTAGACCTTGAGCATGTTATATAAATTAGTTTCTATGTAATCTGGTTTCAATGATGAGTTTAGTGGTTCAATGGTCATAACAGCATGTTTATCCATCTTTTAGTCATGGGTTTGAGTCTCTACGTAGGTGATCGAGAATATAAGTGTTAATTATATTATTTTTATTTGTTGTTTTGTGAATTGCTATTTAAAAAGGAAAAGAAAACTGTCATTTTAAAAATATTTTCTTCTTCCTGGGGAAAACGTTTGTGTTATGCCATAAATGAGGAAAGTTATTACTATTATTATTTTTTTTTGCTACACATCGTTGAAGTACTGTCATTGTGGTTTGGATTGCAATTGATAACATCCTCGGTGAATGTTTAGATAGTGGTAATCTTCACGATTTGTTTGGTGTCGACTCGGGTTACCAAGATCAAAGGTGCTAGAAACTCTAGTTACGGGTTCATCCTTCTTCAATACAAGGGTCTTTCCAGACTTGACAGTCTACGAACGAGGAGCTCGGTTATCTTAGGATTAATAGGACTTAGGATTAGTTAATTGTTAAGAGTTAAGGGGAACTTGCTTATGGAAATTCCAAACTTATGATAATACTCTTAAGTAAATGTTGAACATATTGTTACATTTATATGACATAATTTTGCTTCCATTTTGATGTTTTTATCTCTATGTTGATCTTTTGATGTTCTAGACTTAGCTGTTTCTCTTAGGTCGCATTTAGGTTGTTACATTTAGTGGTATCAAAACTAGGTTTGACAACACTCGGAATGTGTAGTGGGTCTACTTGTGAAGCTAGAATGTGATTATGTTAGAATAGGAACTGACTAAATGATTTAGAAAGACCGAGTCTCCGATGCCGCGCCTGTAAGTACCTTATAAAACATTCATATGTATGTTGTACTGTATTAACTAATCTGTGATTGAACTTCTACCAACTGATCTCTAACTGAACTGCTAGCAGTTGCTATGTGATTGAACTGTTACCTGATGTAACACGAGGAAAAGTCTGATTAACCTTTGAACTGATCTGTGCACTTTTGTTATTGTAGACTTTGATAGATAAGTTCACGAGGAAGTCGTGGATGAGGGATGCGAGGGCACCGGGGAAGACCTTGAGCTGAGTCATCTTCCATGGGAAGCATTCTTATCCTGAATACCAGCGAAATTATTGGTACTCTTACTACTAAGACGAGGTCTCAGGCAAAGTCGATTGGGGATAATCTTATGTCCTAGGCTATGTTACGGGTTTTGGAGAGGGTCGCTGGGATAGGTACTGGACTCATATCTCGAGCTTTCATTATTGAGCGGCTTTGTTCGAATGGAGCTAAGTTATTCAGAGGCGTCATTAGAGCCGCTCCTACAGTGTTTGAGTATTGGCTTGAGACAACCGAACATATAATGGATGACATAGACTGTACACCGTCACACAAACTTAGAGGTGTCATATCTTTATTACGGGATGAGGTATATTAGTGATGGTTGACCGTTGAGCAGGGTGCTCAGCTTGAGACAATGACTTGGGATTATTTCAAGAATGCTTTTCAGAATAAGTATGTAGGAGCCAATTATATCGAGGCTCGTGTCGGGAATTTATGAGTTTGGAATAAGGAGAGCGGTCCGTAGCTGAGTACGAGGCCGAGTTTTTAAGGTTGAGAAGGTATGCTAGAGCATTGATGGCCACTGAATATGACAAGTGTGTAAGATTTGAAGAGGGACTATGGTATGAACTGAGGGTTTTAATAGCTTCTTAGAGAGAGTATATTTTTGCTATATTGGTGGATAAGGTAAAAGTTATTGAAGAGTTTAAGCGCATAGAGCGCGAGAAGAAAGAGCAGGAGAGGGCTTAGGGTAACGCCAAGAGAGAGACTGGATGTGCTAGAAATGTTTCATGCCTAAAAAAACGGGGAAGACTCGGTGGACCTTCGAGAGCTGAGGCATCAATTGGTTCTAGCGTTGCGACACGCTGTGATTATTATAGGAGATGCCATCTGGGTGAGTGCTGGAAGAAGACAAGAGCATGTTTTCGTTGTGGGTCGTTGGAGTATAGAGTGCAAGATTATCTGCATCGACTTAATCAGGTACCAATGGTATACCGATAATAGTTACAAACACTGTTCAGTCTGTGAGGGCGACACCGCTGCCACCTAGAGGTTGAGGCACCTGTAGAGGTAGTACTGTTTCTGGTAAGGGTAGTAGCGCCTTTGGTAGAGGTGGTGGAGCACCGACAGAGGTGTGACCCAAATCGAGGCTCAACAGCCAGTGCTTGTTTATGCGACTAGACCCCGTGATGACAAAGACGACGTTGATGTTATTGCGAGTACGTTCTTTATTTATTCAGTTCAACACTTTGCTCTGATTGATATTGGCTCTACTCAGTCATATATAGCTAAAACTATATCTATGAACTTAAATATATCTATTGAATGTACTGCTAGTGTGGGTTCTGTGGTTAGCCCATCGGGTCAATCCATTTGAGTTGATAAAGTGTTTAGGAGGGTACCGTTAAAAATTCAAAGGGTTGTATTTCCGGCAGACTTGATAAAACTTCATTTGGGGAGTTTGATTTAATACTGGGTATGGATTGACTTATGGAGCATTGGGTTAGTCTTGATTGTGCAACGAAAAGGGTTACCTTGCAACTGAACGGTACAGTGAAATGGTACTGATTGGTGATCATCGAGATTACTTATCCAATGTAATCTCCGCTCTTTTGACCGAAAAACTTATAAGTGAGGGTTGTGAGGCGTATCTCGCTATTATCATTGATTCTACACCCACCAAACTAACCATTAGTGACATTTGGACAGTCAAGGATTTTTTGGACGTCTTCTCTAATGAGTTACCAGGGGTGGCGCCGACTCAAGAGGTAGAGTTTGGAATAGATTTGCTACCAGGTACTGCTCCAGTGTCCATTGCTCCTTATCGCATGGCACCAAAGGAATTGATCGAATTGAAGGCCCAATTGTAAGAACTTCTCAATCGAGGGTTCATTCGATCGAGTGTGTCTCTATGAGAAGCACCGATGTTATTTGTCAAAAATAAGGATGACACAATGAGAATGTGCATTGATTATCGTCAGCTAAAAAAATTGACGATAAAGAACAAGTATCCATTAGTGAGAATTGATGATTTATTCTATCAATTTCGTAGAGCCTTAGTGTTCTCTAAAATTGATCTTTGGTCGAGTTATCATCAGTTGAAAGTTAAGGATGAAGATGTGTTCAAAACGACCTTTAGAATGCGTTATGAGCATTATGAATTCCTGGTTATGCCATTCGAGTTAACGAATACCACGACAATGTTTATGGATCTGATGAACCGGGTGTTCCAGCCATATTTGGACCAGTTTGTAGTTGTCTTTATAGACGACATATAGATATATTCAAAAACTAAGATAGAACATGAAAAATATCTATGATTTGTACTTTAGACACTTCGCGAGAAGCAACTCTACGTAAAATTTAGTAAATGTAAGTTTTGGTTATCTGAAGTTTCTTTCCTGGGTTACGTGGTTACTGCCGAGGGGATCCGAGTTGATCCTAAGAAAATTGAAGCAGTTGTGGACTGGAAACAACCGAAGAATGTATTTGAACTTCTGATTTTTTTCGGGTTAGTAGGGTATTACTGAAGGTTTGTTGAGGGGTTTTCCCTAATAGTATCCTTTTTGACGAAACTTCTGCATAAGAATGTTCCATTCAGATGGTCAGAGGAACATCAAACGAGCTTTAAGAAGCTCAAGTCGGTGTTGACGCAAGCTCATGTGTTTGTTCAGCCTGAGCAGGGTAAAGATTTTATAGTTTACAGTGATGCGTAACATGTTGGTTTGGGCTATGTTTTGATGTAAGAAGGTAAAATAGTAGCATATGCGCCACGAAAGCTCAAAATGCAGGAGAGCAACTACCCTACTCATGATCTTAAACTAGCTGCTATTATGTTCATGTTGAAAATTTGGAGACACTACCTGTATGGTGAGAAGTACGTACTCTATACTGATCACAAGAGTCTCAAATATCTGTTGACTCAAAAAGAGTTAAATATGAGATAACGTCAATGTGTTGAATTACTCAAGGACTACAACTGTACGATAGAGTATCATCCTGGTAAAGCCAATGTCGTAGCTGACGCCTTTAGTCGCCAAGCGATGACTGAACTACGAGTAATGGTTTCCCGATTGAGTTTGTTTAAAGATGGAGGGTTATTAGCCGAGCTTCAGATGAAATCGACATGCGTTAATTAGATTTTGGATAAACAGTTGTAAGACAAGCTTTTGGTTGAACGTTTGAGTATGATTGAGTCTAGCATTGCATCGGAATTTAGTTTAAACTGTGATGGAGTTTTGTTCTTCAAGGGTCATATTTGCAGTCCTTATGCTATGCATCTTGGCGAAAATAAGATGTATTGTGATCTACGCGAACTGTACTGGTGGCCTAGGTTGAAATGAGAGGTGACCACTTTTGTTTTGCACTGTTTGACCTGTCAAAAGGTAAAGGCTAAGCATCAGCTACCTTTAGGGTTACTGCAACAGATTAAGATTCCTCAATAGAAATGGGATCGAGTGACGATGGATTTCATTAGTGGGCTACCCCTCACGCCTACTAAGAAAGATTATGTTTGGGTTATCATTGATTGATTGACCAAGTCTTCTCATTTCCTACCAATACGGATCGATTATTCCCTTCAGAAGCTTGCTAAGCTTTATGTGTTTGAAATTGTGAGGTTGCATGGAGTCCCTGTTTTGATCATTTCCAATCGGGATCCGCGCTTCACCCCACGATTCTGGAAGAAGCTACATGAAGTGCTAGGTAAGCGATTGGACTTCAGTACCGCGTATCATCCACAGATGGATGGTCGATTGGAGCGAGTTATACAGATTTTAAAGGATATGCTTCAGAGTTACATAATCGACTTTAGGGGAAGTTGGGAGGATCATTTACCATTAGTTGAATTTGCTTACAACAATAGCTTCTAGTCTAGTATCCAAACGGTACCATTCGAAGCCCTGTACGGTCGTAAGTGTCGAATCCCTTTTGTTGGATGGAGTTAGGTGAAAGAAGGGTATTGGGCCCTGAACTAGTGTCTGAGACTAAAAATACTGTTAAGCTAATTTGGGATAAACTGAAAACAGCCTCCGATTGACAAAAGGCTTATGCCGACTTAAAACAGAAGGGTATAGAGTATTTTGTTGATCAGGTGTTCCTAAAGGTATCACCGTGGAAAAAGGTCATTAAATTTGGATGAAAGGGTAAGTTGAGTTCGCGTTTCATCGGGCCTTACTAGATCATGAAGCTGGTTGGACCTGTAGCGTACCAACTCGAATTTCCTCCTAAACTCGATCATATTCACAATGTATTCCATGTCTCGATGTTGTGAAGGTATCGATCTGATCCTTCTCACATCGTCTCAGTGGAAGCGATTGAGCTAAGACCCGATCTAACCTTTGAGGAGGATCTAATTCAGATTCTTGAACGAGATGTCAAGGTCTTGCGGAGGAAGACTGTACCACTAGTTAAGATTTTATGGTGAAATCACAGCAAGGAGAAGGCCACTTGGGAACCTGAAGATTCAATTCATCAACAGTATCAGGATTTGTTCCATTCATGTAAATTTCGAGGATGAAATTTCTTTAGGGGGAAAGAGTTGTAACGCCCCAAAAATTTAAACCTTCTTAGTTGGGTTGTATCAATGAAACTATCTCTGCTTCTATGATTAAATGCTTTAATTGTTTATCTAGGATTGGAGGCTCAAGTCGTACCTTTTGCAAATCCTACAATTTCTTTTTTGGGAACCTGAAACCTTGAGCATGTTATATAAATTAGTTTCTATGTACTCTGGTTTCAATGATGAGCTTAGTGGTTCAATGGTCATAACAGCATGTTTATCTATCTTTTGGTCATGGGTTTGAGTCTCCGGGTAGGCGATTGAAAATATAAGTTTTAATTATATTATTTTTATTTGTTATTTTGTGAATTGTTATTTAAAAAGGAAAATAAAATTGTCCTTTTAAAAAAACTTTCTTCTTATTAGGGAAAATGTTTGTGTTATGCCTAAATGGGAAAGTTCTTTTTTTTTTGGATTTTTTTGTTACACGTCGTTGAAGTACTATCGTTGTGGTTTGGATTGCAATTAATAAGATTCTTGGAGAACGTTTGGATAGTGGTAATCTCCACGATTTGTTTGGCGTCGACTCGAGTTGCCAGCATCGAAAATGCTAGAAACTCTGGTTGCGGGTTCATCCTTCTTCGGTAAAGGGTCTTCCCACTTGACAACCGACGGACGGGGAGCTCGATCATCTTAGGATTTATAGGACTTAGGATTAGTTAATCGTTAAACGTTGAGGGGAACTTGCTTATTGAAATTCCAAACTTATGATAATACTCTTAAGTAGATGTTGAACATATTGTTACATTTATATGACATAATTATGCGGTTTCTTCCATTGTGATGTTTTTATCTCTATGTTGATCTTGTGATGTTCTAGACTTAGCTGTTTCTCTTAGGTCAGGTTTAGGATGTTACAGAAATCTCTTATGCATTCATTTTATTTTCCCCTTGATTTATGTACCCATTAAAAATTGCCTACCATATTTAAAAGGTTTGAATTGAATTAAATGCAAATTTTTTGAAAATAATTTTACCATGACACTCCCTGTTATGCATTACTCATGTTTTATTGCTTTATTTTTTTGGTGAATTACAATAACACAGTAAAGCCCGAACAACAAACGCGATTAGCACAATTCGAATCCAAGTTACACTTGGAGTGATCAGGCCATAACATGGGGTTCTATTGCTTTATTTTTTTTTAATTCATTCAGCATCGCATTAGATCTATTCATGGGCTAGCCTACCTGCCCAGGCCTGAAGACCCACCCGAAATTTAGGAGGGTTTGAGCAAAAATATTAGGCCCCAAAAATGAACTTGGAAAAAAAAAATAGGCTCGTTTAAAATATGGGTCGGGCTCAGGCTTGGACATTCAAGCCCGAGTTCGGCCTGACCCGACCCATTTTAAGTTTATAATACTTTATATTATGTTATTTTTATATATTATATAATTTAGAAAACATTAAAAAAATAAACATATACTAAATATATAATACTACTCTAATATAAACATTAAAATAATGTTAAGATGACTATATAAAAAAATTTAATAAATAAAAAATTTATAAAATTATTAATTATTAAAATAAAACATCAACAGGTGTAGTTCGACGTATTATATTCTAAAATATTATAGATATATTATATTTTAAATAATTTTATACACATTAAGTTCATGCATCGCACATGAAAAAGAACTAATATATTATATTCTACAAAATCTTTAAATTTTTACTGTGTTTACTCTACAAAAAATAGACATCTATTAAAAGAAAGTGAACATTTGTGGAAGCAAAATTTGTAACATAAATCCCTCCTTTTTTATATAATTTTTAATGGTGTTTTGTAAACTATTTTCATAATAAGTCATTTCAATTTGCTTATAATTAATCATTTAACTTACAATTTTACATATTAACCTACTCTAAATTTTAAAACCTTTTTCAATTTTTTTTAAATTTATCATTATTTTTACAAATTAAATACACTATAATTTTTTTGAATAATCAGACTGAACTTTATTTTGATATAAAACAAACCCAACAATAAAAGAAAACCCCAACATATGGTGTTCAGGTCAAAAATAGAAATAGAGCCCAATAGATAATGGCCTACCTGGCAGAAAATAGAACGAAAAACCTAAAGAAGCTAAAAACCTGTCCAGTCAAAATGTTGAACTGTTACCCACCACACTTTCCTAAAACCACTTTCCTTTCTGTCGGTTCCAGTTCCCCGAAGAGTGCATTGATGTTACCAAGATACCTCTATCTAGCATCCTCTCCGTCGATTTGAAAGCCCTCAGAGCCTCTCAGTCAGGCTCTCTTTCCTTTTGCCTTCCACATCCTAGCAATTCTACGACGTAAAGAGGCACTGATCCTTCTAGGAAAACATCTTCTCACCTTTTTAGACTTTCTGTTGCAATTGTATGGGCTGTCTGATTCGCCAATCTTGAGTTGTATTTGAATCAAACGCATTGAAAACTTCTTGTTAATTACTTTATGTCTCTAATGTATGCCCCAGTCTTCGATTTGTCTAACCCGTTGGACTATCATTTCTTTATTATTGTTAACGCGTCACCTTTGATTTCAACCTTTTACAATCTCATCTTATCCCCAGTCTTACTGCTAGAGAACATGCACAAGCCTCTGCAGTGAACGGAAAAGCTATCTCCTTCTCCAATATCGATTTTTATACCAGGATCTCTCCTCTTTCATTTTTGGCTACCAATCCCGAGGTCGATCGAAACTATTGAGGGTTATAGGCCGCATCAAAGTTTATTTGAATGAACTAGTTTTTCGGAGGCCTCCATTCTGAAACCATGCACTGTTTGGTGAGATCTCTAACCCTTAACTCATCGATTTCCAGAATATATCTGCTAATCTGCTCATGGATTTTGCCATCATGGATTTTTTTTGTTTCTTTCAATCCAAATTACCCAAAGCGTACAACAGAAGATACGACATTGGTTACTCGAACTTCTTTTAAACACCCAAGTGAGCCATTCCAAATTTTCCTGATTTGGCATTGATAATTCCCATTAGAGATTTAAAACGTTCCAAACTTCTATTGAAACAGAGCATTCTCTAATACGTGCATGATAGTCTCCACCACATCACCACATCTTGGACATGTTGTATTCAACTGTAGCCTTCTATAATGTAAATTTACTAGGGTAGGCAGGAAATTCCAAGAGACTTTCCATACTGTAATTTTTTGTTTGGTTGTTAGTTTAAGATTCCAGAGTTTTCTTTAAAAGTTTATCATATCATTCTGTAATTCAATAATAGGATCAGTTGTACTATCTAGCAGCAATTTGTACCCACTCCTGACCGAAAACTCACCAGAAGGCTCTCCCCTCAATACTAGCATATCTTCATGTTCCATCGAGGCTAAAAGAAGCCTCAAGATTCTACCTTGCATAAACTTCAAAGAAGGTATCCTCAGCAACTTCAACTTTCCATGTCATAGTCAAATTATTAATTAAATTCGATACCTTTGTTATCCCAGTGTTACTAATATTCCCACTTAATTTATAATTTCCAGTTCTTGGGATCCAAGCAACATTAACAATAAAAATTGTCACCCTTCCCAACCCGCCAACAAAGGCCCCTAATTGCCAAATACTCTGCCAAGTATAAGAAGGTAGACTCCCTAACCTAGCTTCCAAAAAGTTACAACTCAGATAATATTTTGCCTTTAACACACGTGATAACAAGGAATTTGAATTGCAAATAAGACGTCAACTTTGTTTTGCTAACAAAGATAAATTAAAATTTTCTAAGTTAAGAAAACTTAAGCTTCCCTTGTCTTTCAACTCATACAATCTATTCCATTCACACCAATATATACCCCTTCTACCATGTCCCTTCTGCCTCCAAAATCTAGCCATTATGCTCTCCAAATTTCCACAAAGTGACTTAGGTAGCAAGAAACACATCATAGAATACGTTGGAATGGCTTGTAGGATGGCTTTAATGAATACTTCCTTTCCGCTTTAGAGAGAAATCGTGTGCTCCAATTGTCAATCTTCTATTTAACCCTATCATTTAATATTTGGAATGTCAATTTCTTTTGTCTTCCCACCATATTCGGAAGTCTCAAGTAATGTTCTGGATCATTTGAATACCTAACACCTAATATTCTCGAAATCGATAGCCTTTTGTTGTCGATAGTATTCGAAATGAAAAGAAACCATAGACTTATTATAATTAATACACTGTCCTAAGCAAACCTCGTACACCCTTAAACACTTTTCAATGTACGGACCCTTTTTCATTTGTACGGACCCTTTTTCATTTGCCTCATCGAATAACACGCAGTCGCTAGTAAATAAAAAAATGTGTTATTTGTGGCCCCTTTCGATTAACCTTAGCCCCTTTAAGCAAACCTTCATTCAAAGCTAATTTCATTAAAACAAACAAACCTTGACTATAGATTAGATAAAAAGGAACGGACTCAATGGGTCTTGTAACACCCTATACTCGACCCGATCACCAAGCCCGAATACTAGGACGCTATACCATCATCTCACATCATTTTCATCACAATCATTACATAATATACATGCATCTTTTTTTATTCCTTTATTAATATGAATTATAAGTCTTACGTACTCAAATTAATGTTAAAACATGCTAACTTACATCGAATAAACATCAAATAGACATTAAACATCATGCAACAATTAGCTCATAAAATAAGCATCAAAAGGTCTCAATATCAGTCCCAAATATCATATTTTAAGTCCACAAATTATCAAGCGTAATAGGCATGCAATCAACTAAAGATAATAGCAAATCCGACATAAAATTTATCATATTGCCTTTTATTCCCCAAAACATAATTAAACAAATAACACCTACTAACGAAAAAGACATGCTTGGATCACCCTACAGAATCACACCGCTCACATCGACACTATGTATCTGCAATGGTTAAAAAAGAGTAGGTGAGCTTCAACAAGCTCAATGAATGTTCAGAACAACTATTACGCAAACAAGCCATTATGTATTAATGAAACAATCAAATAACATATTCATAATAATACCAACTTTAATGTCATATTACATACATTTTAACATCTTTCATGGGTCCATTTACAGATAAATCACATTAATATTTAGCATTATACCAAAAATAGCCCCTAACATTTGGCTATTTGGCCACTTTGATCCTTTATGTTTTTTTTGGAGCACTTTAACATCTAATGTTTGTTTTTTGGTCAAATTAGCCTATTTTTAATAGGCATGCTGACGTGGCCGTTAGTTGACTAACGGTCAACATTAATCGCTGATGTGGCAGTCCAAATGTAATTAAATGTTGACATGTCACTATTTTGTCTTATATGCCACGTTAGCAAATGATTTTAAAATTAATAAAATTATTAATAATAAAATAAACTAACAAAATAATAATAATAAAATTAATAGTAAGAAAATAAAAAAAGGATGAACGGTGACAAATAGTAAGGGGTTTGGTTGGATGACGACGACGATGTCAGACACAAGCGACGGTGAAACGGTCGATGAAGGAGAGAACATGGGGGTTTGGTTACGTTTGTGGTGCGCAAGGGTTAGATGTAGGGGAACGCGGTGGTGGTTGATGTGAGCGATTGTGAACAGGGTTGGAGATGTGAGGGTAAGGAGTAGTTAGATTCAGTCGACGAGGAGTGGTGAGGCGAACAAAGTTGGGAGGTGGTTGTTGCTTTATCGACATGGATGGATCGGATCGATGAAGGAACAAAGTAGATTGATTTCGATGGTGGTCTAACGATGGTAGGGGAAATGACTTGGCTGCTACAGTGGCTTGATTGATGGAGGTTAGTATGACTTGAGAAAGGGACACTGAGGGATGATCGATGAGGTGGGAGCAGCAACTGGTGTAGCAATTCGATAGGGAGTGTTGGTGGGGTTTACGGTGCTAAATTGAGGGCATCAAATTAGGGAAAAAGTTAGGGTTTTCAATTTTAAAATTATTTGCTGACGTAGCATATAAGACAAAATAATGCCACATTAGCATTTAATTACATTTAGACTGTCATGTCAACGGTTAATGTTAACCATTAGTCAACTAATGGTCATGTTAGCATGTCCATTAAAAATATATTAGGTTGACCAAAAAACAAACATTAGGTGTTAAAGTGCTCCAAGAGTAACATAAAGTGCCAAAGTGACCAAACAACCAAACGTTGGGGGATATTTTTGACATTATGCCTTAATATTTAAGCATAAATCACATTAATATTTAAGCAAAAATCACATTAATATTTAAGCACAAATCACATTAACATTTAAGCATAAATCATATTAACATTTAAGCATAAATCACATTAATATTTAACACATTTAATGATAATTTGGCTCTTGAGGTTATGAAACATAAAGTGGACACTATCACCACACATCGGATACACAGATCTCCAAACACACCAAAAGACTCATAGAGTCAAACATGTCCCAAAAGTGAAGCATAAAGCTAACACTCTCCTTATTTCACCTTACTTGTCCCGTTGAATGGAGCTTAGCTACATTCCCTTATCTCTTCAAACATGTCCCAAAGCCTCAATACCCAAATCACATATACATATAGGTGAGTACTCACAATCCTATGGCATGCCAACTATATCCAATGGTCTCATAATGTCACAAGGCCAAAATATCCACATTATTATCACACATTTACTTATCGATTTTCCACACATCATCACTATATATTCAAATCATTAGCACAATATATTCACTGTCACATGACATGAATAACATACCCACATATTTACTTTCACAACAGTCATCATAAGCTTATAACACATGTCATAGCATCTCATATATGTTCATATTTTCACAACTGCACAAGCACACATATATCACATTTAATCATCAGTGTGAGAACACTTACACTCGAAATTTGGAGTAGGGGTTTAGGCTACCTATAAATTCCCAAATACACAATTAATCATCTACGAGTTGTAATTCCAAAACACTCATCGTTTACAATTTCATCGAAATGCCGAAAGCTCAAACTAGCTTTTTCCTTAACCCGTAAAAGGTCCTAACATATTCAAAGCTTCAACACAATAATTCACACAACAGCACAATCAACAATCAACAAAGGATTCATCTTAAACTAACCAAAACACATGCCTAAGCTAAGTTCTCATGAAATCGAAACCTTTAACATAACAAACTTTAAATTCTAATATCTCAATCTACACTTAATCTTTTCACACGAAAAGAATTCCATTCATCTACATATTCATCTATGGCTAATTCCCAACCTTTAAACTACACAAAATCTCTCAATTCTTAGTATCGAAATTTTTGACATGTTTATGACAATTTTCACAAAATTTCATTAAAACTTGAGAAATAATTAATGAACCTTCAAAGTAACTTTAAAAATCTTCTAACCGTGTAAAAAGTAATTGAAAAACACTTTAAAACCAAGTTTTTATCCACAATCCCGAAATCCACCATTAATGACATTATTTTCGACTTTTTATCTAAAACATGTGTTTTAGTGGCTAAAAAGTCAGTTTAAGAGACTAGATACCATTTAAAGCTAATATAAAGACAAATGATTACCTTTGATGAAAGGAAAACAGACTTTGGTGCGAATCCGAAAAAACCCACGTTGAAGAAGATGATAAAACTAGTGAGATTTTTGGGTGTTTTTCTTGGTTTTAATTGAAATTTATGATTCAAGGAATGTTTGAAATCAAAGAGGATTAGGAGTTGGAATTAAAAAAAAAATCAATTGGGAGAGTATGTGAGAGCAAGGGACGACACAAGCTAATGGAAGGATGAAGATAACATGAAAA
Organism: Kokia cookei; assembly: GCA_039519145.1. Lineage (NCBI taxonomy): Eukaryota > Viridiplantae > Streptophyta > Magnoliopsida > Malvales > Malvaceae > Kokia > Kokia cookei. The sequence goes on from CM076904.1 coordinate 14,887,551, forward strand.
CTATGGAGAAAAGGGGGTTTTTAAGTGCAATTTTAAAATTTGGTTAAATTACTTCATAAAAACTCTCAATTTTGACTATTTTACAAATCAATCCTATTTTCAAAATTAAAGGTATTTGAAACTCATTTTCATAAATTAACTTAATTTTCTAATGGTCATTATTGAAAACATTATCGGTTACCATCCTTACGAAATTTCGAGCACATATAAGCTAAAATTCTTAAAATACCATCAAAACTTCTACGTCCAATTTTGGGGTGTGATAATTGTCCCCCTTTAAAAAGAATTTAGTCCTCGAAATTCCTTTCTAACACGTTACTTAATCACAAAATTTGCTGCTTCTACTTCTAAACTGACCATCACACTTTCGCTACGCACTTTGATTCATATTCTCCTTCACTTCTTACTGCCTTTCTTAATGATTCTATTCACTACCACAGACTATTTTACGATAACTTCTCTAACAAATTTATCTATTCACTACGACACTCTCGTCTAAAGAACTCATAATCGTTGTTCCTAATCTAATAGTCTCTATTGGGATTTATGCATTTATTAGCTAAATTACTCAAAGTTTACGAAGTCATATTGTAACCACTCTAACACACAAATAAACCAAAGGTGTGAGTGGCGGGTAAATGATCCAAGACATGTTCTTGCAAGCCAGTTTTAAGATTAAATGCAATGCGTTCCCATTCCTACCCCACATGCAATTCAAGCAAAAGATATCTCATGTAATTCAAGCAATTTAAAGTAACTCAAACAAATAGGTTTCGCAACCCCAATCCACACAACAATCACCTAGGTCTAAGAGTTATTGAACCTAGACTTTGACACCACTAAATGTAACATCCTATATTCAGCCCGGTCATCGAACTCGAATAACAGGATGCTACACCACCGTCTCACAACATTTTCATCATAGTCATCACATTAATATACATGCATCTCTTTTTATTCATTTATTAATATGAATTATAAGTCTTACATACTCAAATTAATGTTAAAACATGCAAACATACATTGAATAAACATCAAATAGATATTAAATATCATGCAACAATTAGCTCATAAAATAAGCATCAAAATGTTTCAATATCAGTCCCAAATATCATATTTTAAGTCCACAAATTATCAAGCATAATAGGCATGCAATCAACTAAAGATAATAGCAAAACCGACATAAAATTTACCACGTTGCCTTGTATTCCCAAAAATCATAATTAAACAAATAACACCTACTAATGAAAGAGGCTTGCTTGGATCGCCCCACTGAACCACATCGCTCACACCGACACTATGTATCTGTAATGGTTAAAAAGGAGTGGGTGAGTTTCAACAAGCTCAGTGAATGTTCAGAAACTACTATGCAAACAAGCCATTATGCATTAGCGAAACAATCATATAAAGTATTCAAAATATTACAAATGTTAATGTCATATTACATACGTTTTAACATCTTACATTGGTCCATTTACACATAAATCGCATTAATATTTAAGCATAAATCACATTAATATTTAAGCATAAATCATATTAACATTTAAGTATAAATCACATTAATATTTAAGCACAAATCACATTAATATTTGAGAATAAATCAATTTAATATTTAAGCACAAATCACATTAATATTTAAGCATAAATCACATTAACTTTTAAGCATAAATCATATTAACATTTAAGCATAAATCACATTAATATTTAACACATTTAATAATAATTTGGCTCTTAAGGTTATGAAACATAAAGTGGGCACTATCATCACACATTGGATACACGGATCTCCAAACACCCCAAAAGACTCATAGAGTTGAACATGTTCCAAAAGTGGGAACTCTTTATTTCCATGTCCCATTGAATGATGCTTAACTCAAATTCCCTTATCTCTCCAAACATATTCAGGGCCTCAATGCTCAAATTGCATATAAATATAGGTGAGTACTCACAATCCCATAGCATGCCAACTATATTCAATGGTCTCATAAGGTCACAAGACCAAAATATTTTCATTATTATCACACATTTACTTACCGATTTTCTTCTCATCATCACTGTATATTCACATCATTAGCACAATATATTCAATGTCACATGGCATGAATAGCATACCTACATATTTATTATCTCATGGCATGAATAACATATCCAAATATTTACGTTCACAACAATCATCACAAGAATATAACACATGTCATAACATCTCATATATGTTCATATTTTCACAATTGCACAAGCACACATATATCACATCTAATCATCAGTGTGACAACACTTATACTCAGAATTTACAGTAGGAGTTTAGAGTACCTCTAAATTCCAAAATACATATACGAGTAGCGATTCCAAAACACTTACCATTTACACTTTCGTTAAAATGCCGAAAGCTCAAACTAGCTTTTTCTTTCACCCGTAGAAGGTCCTAACATATCCAAAGCTTCAACACAATAATTCACACGACAACACAATCAACAATCAGCTAAGGATTCATCTTAAACTAACCAAAAAACATGCCTAAGCTAAGTACTCCTGAAACCGAAACCTTTAACATAGCAAACTTTAAATTCTAATATATCGGTATACACTTAATCATTTGACACAAAAAGAATTCCATTCTTCTACATATTCATCTACGGCTAATTCCCAACCATTAAACCATACAAAATCTCTCTGTTCTTAGTATTGAAAATTTTGACATATTTATGGCAATTTTCACGAAAATTCATTAAAACTTGAGAAATACTTAACAAAAATTCAAAGTAACTTTAAAAACCTTCTAATCATGTTAAAAATAATTGAAAGACACTTTAAAACCAAGTTTTTATTCACAAACCCGAAATCCACTATTAATGACTCGATTTTCAACTTTTATTTAAAACATATGTTTTAAAGGCTAAAAACTCAGTTTAAAAGACTAGATACCATTTAAAACTAATAGAAAGACGAATGGTTACCTTTGATGGAAGAAAAACAGACTTTGGTGCGAAGTCGAAAAAATCCATGTTGAAGAAGATGATGAACTAGTGAGATTTTTGGGTGTTTTTCTTGGTTTTAATTTAAATTTATGGTTCAAGGGATGTTAGAAATCAAAGAGGATTAAAAATTGGAAGTAAAAATCAATTGAGAGAGTATGAGAGAGCAAGGGACTGCACAAACTAATGGGAGGATGAAGATATCGTGAAAAATATGGAGAAAATGGGGTTTTTAATTTCAATTTTTAATTTTGGTTAAATTGCTTCATAGAAACTCTCAATTTTGACTTTTTTACAAATCAATCCTATTTTAAAAATTAAAGGTATTTAAAACTTATTTTCAGAAATTGACTTAATTTTCTAATAGCCATTGTCCAAAAAATTACGATTACCATCCTTACGAAATTTCGAGCACATATAGGCTAAAATTCCTAAAATACCCTTAAAACTTTTAGGCTTAATTTTAGGGTGTGACAAGTACCCTTGACAAAGCCCTCTAATCGATTTGAAAACTTCTCCAACCTTCCCATTAATAATCACGGAGTACGAGACAGAGGAAATACAACGAATAATTAGATTAACCCATGACATAGCAAAACATATCATTTCCATTAACACTCAAAGGAAATCCCATTCAACCCGATCATAAGTTTTGCTCATATCCAATTTTAATACCATGAAATTGTTATTTCCTACTCTTTTCTATCTAAAAGAATGCAAAATCTCATAGGCCAACAACACATTATCAGAAATTAACCTCTCAGGCACAATGGCACTCTGAGCGCTATCAATGCAATCTCCTAACACTCGTTGAAAGCGATTAACTGTAACTTTAGCTACCAATTTATAAACTACTGTGCATAAACTTATAGGCCTAAAATTCTTAAGATGGATCGGATGGGGAATTTTCGAAATTAAAAAAAATTATTTGTGATGTTTAAAGTATCCAGTGCCTTACCTTCGTTCAACACCTTCCAGCGAAGATCGTAAATCTTTCTCCCCACAATGTGCTAACATTTCTGAAAAAAATAAAGCCGAAAAACCATCATCACCTGACTCCTTTGTTGACCCCATTCTTTTCAAGGCTGAGACAATCTCATCCTCCGTATACCTCTATGTCAACAATAAATTGATTCATTAGAGATACAGTTTCCCATCCCTTCCAAAATATGATTTGTAACTCTCGTCCCATTCGCCAAGAAAATATTTTTGAAATAGCTTCAAGCAATCTCTTCCATTTCTGACTCCTCCACTATCATTCTCTCATCCTCGTATTATATCCCCTTCAATTCTATTCATCCTTCATTATTGGGAAGCATAGTTATGTAAGAAGGTTGTATTCTTATACCCTAACAACATCTAGTTCGCTCTAGCTCTTTGCTCTCAAAACATTTCGTCTTTGTCAATCTCCAAATTTAATTGAATTTTCATATCAATCAACTCCTCAAGATTGTCATTGTCTCATTCCTTCTCCAAAATTTCGCCTAATTTATTCATCAAATCTCTTTTAATTCCATCCTTTTTCCTTTTAACCATCTTCACCCAATCACATAAGCCTTCCTTATGCACTCTAGCTTGACACAAATATCTTCATCAGCCCCATCCCATAACCTCTTGACTTCCCTTTTGAAAGATTCCTCCTTTACCCACCATGCCTCAAATCGAAATCATTTTGGCCTTCGACTAATACCTTCTTGCTCCAATTAGATAAGAAGAGGATAATGATTTAAATATGAATATGGGAGGTGGGAAATTACTAAGTTTGGCAACATATTCAACATTCCTTCGTACACCACTCCCCTGTCCAATCTTTCTTTAATGTTTATTTTCGAAAGATTAACCCACTCCCAAGTGAACCATGGCCCAGAGTATCCCACATCCACCAAATGCCACTCCTTTAATACTACTCGGAACATTTCAATTCTTCTCTCATCCCTTGGTACCCACCCACCTTCTCAAAAAAATGCATGATCTCATTAAAATCCCTACATACCATCCACAGAAGATTCTATGAGGGACCTACAGTTTTTAGTAAACTCCACGTATCATCCCTTTCTCGAGCATAAGGAGCCCCAAAAAACCTGGTAAATCTCCATTGTCTGTTATGCTCAAGTTCTAAACTTCCACATTAACATGGTGTACTAAATAACTACTAAGAGCGACTATAATGTTCCCTAAACTTCAAAACCATTCAAGAAACCACATCTACGTACATTTTTCATTCTTTTATTATTCAATTTAGTCTTCATAAAGAAGACTATAAGTGATTTATACATCTTAAGCAAATACCGAAGCCTCCTCATTGCTCATGAACTCCCTAAACCATGGACATTCCAACATAAGATTTTCATTGCGGCCGGTCGACTTACCTCTTGGCAACCGTTAATATAAAATAAGCTCTCCACACCAGTCTCTCCTCCCTAACAATAATTGAGTTCTTCGCCTTAGAAACAATATAATTTTATATCTCCTTTCGAGGCCTTTTCTTTCCATCACCACTTTCAATTGGTGTCTCCTCCGCATCATGTTCCATGTCTATTTGCCCCTGAATCTTCGCCTCATTCCCACTTTCCCCTAAACTATTTCTCACATCCCATTCCAGATTAAGACCTAACATAGGATCCAATTTCTCCCCCTAAACCCCTTCAGCCACCTTCCCTAGAGTCATTTCCCAAGCCCGAATGCTTAATGTTACTCCCAATTCCCCCACCATCACTGTCTTCTACCAAACCATACATTGTTCATTGCAACAACTCTTTTAAATTGTGCTCAAAGAGATAGATCCCAACCCAACTCTACAAACTCCTCCTTTTTTGACATTTTAATTTGGCAGAAGGAGTCGATGTGCCCTAAACGACCACAATAGAAGCAGAACATTGGTAATCTCTCAGACTTGAAACTGACATAAGTACAATTCCTGGGTGCAAACATTCTTTTTCTTCCTTTTCAAAGGGCTCATCACATCCAATTGGACCCTGATTCGAAGGAAATTCCTCATGCCTCTACTCGAACTCTTCGAGTCATATTCGAGAACAACTCTATAGGTAACTCATGAACTTATACCGAAAAATTAACGAAGACTAATGGAACCTTTACGGATCTTCCCCATTCTCCAATAGATGGAACACCAAGAGATTTTTGTTGAATGTCAAGGCGTACCACTAATAACCTGCTTCAGATCCATTTTATAGATATTTTTCATATGAATTCGATCTGTATGGCATTTTTTAATTTTGGCTTAAGGGTGAAAAAATCCCTCGAATTTCTTAAAAAACAATTAAGCCTCTACATTTTTTTGCACTCAATTAGGTACTTGAATTGTAAAAACTCAGTAAAATGGCCCATTGACCGACATTGACCATTAATTTTTAACGACCAAGATGACATGGCTGTTAAGTTTGATTTTTTCATTGTTGCAACTAAGATGCCACCTCGGATGCTACGTGAACTGTTGATGACATCATTTTTTTCTTGATGTGCCGTTTTTATTTACAATTTTTGTAATGAGTTGAAAAAAATAAAATCTAAACCTTTAAACTTAATCATCATAGAAGATAAAAAATAACAAAAAGAAACTTCTCTTGATTGTCATAAATGTTGGAAAAAAATTTGTTTTCATTGAAATCTCATTTGCCAATAACCTTTTTGTTTTTTTCAATTGAAATCTCATATTCAAAATCAAAATCCTTTCACTGCTAGCTTTCAGGCCATAATCCATCCCATAAAACGAATCCGCTAAAGGTTTCTTCCAGATTTCTATTTCCTCTGCATTATCAGTATTCTTCTCTTCCGCCACGACCACTCCAGGACTCTTTATTACAATTGGCTCCTCCTTGTCTAGGCCCTATTCATCATCGACGTCTGAAGCACAAACCTAGAAAACAAGCCTTGGCTGGACTAATTTCTGAGTCAAAAATTGAGATTTCTTGATCATAATCTGAGTTTGTTTCTATATTGCTAAATCAAAAACTCATTTGCTAATAAAAAACCACCTTCTCCAATAACCTTTCTTCAATTGCAAACCCTAATAAACTCGCTTATCTTACTCGAACCTCTAAATAAAAAAACTGTGTTTTAAAAAGTCGAAAGCTTTCCTTGAATTTAAGAACCAAATGCACAATTTTGATGCTTTAAAGGCTAATTGAGACGTTGAGTAGGCAAGTTTTTGTGAAATTTTTAGATTGAGTTCTCTTATTTGGGTTTTTGACTGGTTTCTTTTTGATAAGAAATTAACTTTTTTTTTTTACATGCTTTCTAAGTTGAAAAAGAAATGGGCTTATTGTAAAGAATTTGGCAAAAGGCTTGTGTTTAGGTTGGCCAAGTAAGAAACAACAATTGTACCCAGTTTATAATTTTACTTTGAAATTTGTTTGTGTGCGATTGAATAGTATATAGTAAAAAAATAATTTGTTTGAGTGCAATTGTCAGGGTCTAGATTTCCTTTCATAAATAATAGTAATATAAAAGTAAATAAAGTCAATACAATACTAACATGGCATTTTCTCCCCTATTTTTCTTATTCTTGTTTGGATTTAATATATATGTTATCTTTTGTGTATGTATGTTAAATAAATTAAATAAAGTCAATATAATACTGACAATAGACATAACAATGATTTTGTCTTTTATGTATGTTTGTTAAATATAACTTATCTTGTTTATTTTTTATTTATTGGTATTTACTATAATATATTTGTTAGAGTGCTAATTGAATGCAATATGTATGTTTGTTTGTATGACATCATTTATATATTTATGTATGACATTAGTTTATTTGTTTATTTCTACTTATGCAGAATGGTGTATGTGTTAAGTTTTTTTTATGGTAGGGAGTTTGTCACACACCTTAAATTTGAATATGTGAATGGGTAACTTAGAAAAGTATCAAGTAGACCTTGATTTATTATGCTACTGGGATATTATAAAAATGTGATAGGCTTAGGGTATGAATCTAAACCATATGTTTATTATAGGGTCCCAAATGTTGCCTTTAATGTGGACGGGTTAGTCCTATTACATGATGACAATATCTTTAGGCAAAAAATAAATATTTTGGAAAAAATGGGTAATGTAGACCTATATGTGGTAGATCAAGATGGTGAAAACATTAATGAGGGTGGGTTTGGTGTTGATGAGGCTTTAGTGGATATTGCTGGTGAGGGTGTTATATGCCATAGGGTCTAGGATTGGGGAAACCATTAGGATTAAGGTGAGAGCAAATTTTAGGATTGAGGGTGGAGAAGATGTTAGGACAGAGGATAGGGATGATGTTGATAGTAAGGGTGGGGAAGATGAGGATACATTTTTATTCAATATGGAGATAGTTATTGATGTAGATGAAAGAAGTTGAGGAAATTAAGACTAGGATGAGAAAAAAAAATATTAAGGGAAGTACATGGGCTAATGAAGGGTTAAAAGGTGAGTTTAGGATTAAAAGGTGAGTAAAAATTAAGATAAAAGAAAATGAGGGAAAATTAAGGGGAATGAGATTAAATATATGAACTCATCTGAGCCAAGGGAGTATGGGGATAATGAGCTTTCTGATTATGAGATTGACATATCTTACTTGGGTAAAAATATTGTTGGTCCTAGGTATGATCCTAATTGCATTATCTCATTGTGGGAGATAGGACTTAGGTTTGGAGATAACTAACATTTCAAAGAGGCACTAAAAAAATATTCCTTTGCAAAAGGAGTAGTATTGAAGTTTATTAATAATGAACCCAAAAGAACAAGAGTAGGTTGTAGAGATGGTTGCCCTTGGAAACTTTTTGCTAAATTTGAACGTAAAGAGAACTGTTTCACTGTGTAAACTTACAACCATATACATAAATGCTTCAGAAGCAATAAGAACCCATTACTATCTAGTAAGCATATACAGAAGACGTTTAAGGATAGAATAATTTTTAAGCCAAAGATGAAAGTGGCAACTTTGAAGGAAATGTGTAAAACTAAATTAAGACTTTATGCTAGCTATAATATGTGCTAAAGAGCTAGGAGAGAAGTTCTCATGGAATGGAAGGGGTCATATATAGAAGAAAATGCAACTTTGTGGGGTATGCTGCTGAGCTACAAATAAGTAATCCTTGGAGCACAGCTTCAATCCAAGTCCATAGAAACTAAGAAAGTAAAGTTGTATTCTATAGGATTTATCTGTGTTTCGAAGCATTGAAAAAAGGGTGGAAAGCTAGTTGTAGGCCTTGTATTGGAATTAATGGGTGCTTCCTTAAAAGTGGATGTAAAGGAGAGATGTTAGTGGTTGTTGGCAGAGATGCCAACAATCAGATGTATCCATTGGCTTGGGAATGGTGAAAAGGGAAAATGCCTCTTCGTGGAAAAGGTTTTTGGAGAAGTTATTTACAGATTTGTGTCTTCAAATGGGTGTTAGGTTAACATTGATGTCAGATTAACAAAGGTAATTTATTAGTATAAATATGTTCATTCTATTTATTTTTTTAAGATACATATTTTACACTAATTGTATGACTAACAATCTGAATTTTATGATTGTTGCAGAGGTTGGTCAGTGTACAAAATGAATGTTTTCCAAACCTAGAGCATAGAATGTGTGTAAGAGACATTTATGCCAATTGGAAAAATACTTGGAAAGGGTTGAATAAGAATATGCAATTTTGGAATTGTGTCAAGTCAACCTTTGATGAGGACTTTGATGATCAATTACAAAAGTTAAAAGCAATGGGTGAGACATCCACTGATCAATTATTAGAAATCCCTATGCATCATTGGGAAAAGTCATATTTTGAAGGGACATGCAAATGTGATATAGTGGACAATAATATGGTTGAGGCATTTACTGCATGGATACTTGATGCAAGGTGCAAACCTCTATCATCACCATGCTTGAAGAAATCTGTGTGATGGTGATGATTAGGATGCATGTGAAGAGAACCTGGGCAGAAAAGTGGAGAACTAACATTTCCCCTGTTGCATTGCAAAAGTTGGAAAAGAATGTTACAACCTCAACTAAATGTATGCTTGCATGGAATGGTGATGGAGGATTTGAAGTGATCCATAAAGACACCTAACACACAATTGTCTTGAAAGAGTTAAAATGCACTTGCAGAGAGGGGAAGCTTACAGGAAATCCTTGTTGCCATGTCTCACCATGGTACAACAAGGAGAAATATATAGCTACATACAGTCAGGTTTTACAACTAGTTAGGGGGAAAATTTTGGCTCAAGAGAGATGATTCAATTCTTCCTCCACCAGTAAAAAAGATTCCTAGATGGACTAAGAAAAGCAGAAGGAAATCTAAGGATGAACCAAAAAAGAGCAAGTTTAGGAAGGACGCTAGGAGAGGCCTTAAAATGTCATGTTCTTTATGTAAGCAAGTAGGGCATAACAAGAACAAGATCAAATATGAGTAAGAATTTACAGGTAATTCATGGACTGAGTAAGAATTTACAGGTAACTCATGGACCACTTTGTTTTAGATAAGTTTTTCTTTACATTCATATTTGTTTGACCAAAAAAATACATTATAATGAATTCCTTAATTTTTTTCTAGGAACAAAATTCGGATGTTGTTTCATCCTCCATGCAAGTACAACAACCTCAATTAAAAGCTACTATACCATAGGTAAAAGAGACATTGATGTAGTGTGGTGTAATATCTGCTTGGTAGATTCAACCATTTCAATAAGCTCATAACTATTTTTTTTTTATAGTCTACTATCAAACGTCCAAGAACTCACAACATGGAAGGAAAAGAAAAAGAATCAGGTGTATTAGCTTCTTAATGCATCACCATTGCAGAAGGCACAAAAAACAAAAGAAAACAACCATTTGGTATTAGGGTATACACAAACCTCAAAACTGGTGAACAAATACTACAGGTGTATATGTAACTATTCTAAATATTGATTTTGATGCTTGTTAACTAAGTAATTTATATCTATTGATTTTTTTAACTATTTTCCATTTTCCCTAAAGTCTGGTACAAGCAGTGAAAGAACCATTACTACTATAAGGAAGATTGGGCAATCTGATATTTCTAAATATCAACATTCATGGAAAGGCCCTAGATTGAAGTGGAAGGGGAAAAACGCTATGACAACAAGGCAAATTATGCAACAACACTGATGTTGTTCGAAAGAAGAGGGGAAATCTTTCTAAACAAGTGTAGATAAGGACACAAGCAAGCCAAACAGATTCTATTATAATAGATGATTGAAGTGCAAACTGGTGCTAGCTTAATTTTAATTTCTCTTATAGTATAGTTTATGGTTGACAAGGGACAATATTGGTACATTTTGTTCCCATGGGAATCATTTGTTGACAATGGAACATCCTGCTTATATTGGAATATTTTGTTACTAAGGATGCAATTTGAGGGTAATGCAAATTCAAATTTACTTTTTATGTAATTTTTTGACGTTTTGTTTTGTTGTTGTTCATTATTGAATTATTGTTTAATTGAGATTTAAAATTTATACAAAAATGCAATTAAATACTATTTGCATTTGAAGATGGAATCTTACAGTTTTGGGCTAGGATTACTACTTTTTTTCTTTGGCTCAATTCATTATAAAAATTGTAATTAAATTTTATTGTAAAATATTAATTAAATTAATTTAGTTATAATAACAACAGGAAACCACATCAAGAAAAAAATGATGATGTCATCAATAATACACGTGGCATCTGAGGTGGTGTCTTAGTTGGCAAAAATGAAAAAAGTCAAATTTAACAGTCACATCATCTTGATCGTTAAAAATTAATTGTCAACGTCGATCAAGGGGCTATTTTACTGAGTTTTAACAATTTAGGTATCCAATTGAGTGCAAAAAAAATGCATGGCTTAATTGCTTTTTTTGAATAAATTCGAGAAGTTTTTTCACCCTTAAACCTTTAATTTTTATTGTTAATATTTTGGTTAAGTATATATAATCCTATATTTTTTTAGTTTCTAATAATTTATTTAATCATCAATCTTAAATGGACTGAAATTCTTAAACAAGTCTCAACTAAAGTTAAATGCTTAACTTATGTTATCCCTAATTTTTTAATTTTTTCAATTAGTCCATTTTAATGCAATATTTTTAATTGTTAAGAATTTGGTTAACAATAATCTATTTGAAATGAACTCATATGATGGCATGATGGTGCCTCAAGTGCGGCTTGAGTTCGAATCGCATTTGTTGTTCGAGCTTTACTCTATTATTGTAATTCATCAAAAATAAAAATAAAGTTAAGATAATGAACTAATTATCTTAATTAAACACATTCAAGGTGTGAATCAAAAACTGCATTCAACATTAATAATTTCTTGCACAAAAATTAAAATATATATATAATACATGAAATAAATATGGTAAAATAACTATAATATAGTAATTATCTTTGTTTAGAAAGTATCTCCAAAATATACTAAATGAAATGAAAAAAACATATTTTTTTATGAATAAATACGAACCAGATTACATGAAAATCAAGACACAATCACCCCACGGGTTTTATCTTGTTGAAGATAACCTATGACCTCTTTAAGAGGCATCTCAAATAGCTGAAGAGGAGACTTCCAAGACAAATATATTTTTGCCAAATGGTCCGCTCTTTTGTCTGCTTGTCAGACAAGACTCTAGCCACCTCGGCATTATCCGTTTGGATTGTGAATTGACGATATCCTTTATTGAGGAGAATTAGAGTCCCATAAAGTATATCCCAAAGTTCCGCTTCGAAAGGAGAGCACTTTCCCACATATCGTTCGAACCCTACAATCCAATTGCCATCATGATCTCCAATAACACCACCTGCTGATGCATCTCCATTTTTCCTCTCCACCGCACCGCCAGCGAAAAGGTGAACCCACTGATCACTCATATGTGTGTGGTAGATCGAAGGTTGATGGTTGTTTTTATAGAAGCTCTGTGTGGAGGTGAATTATTGCGTCCAATTAATAGAAGCTTTGACTATTTCCGAAGCTGGCCAAGCAATATTTTGAAATATAAACAGGTTTCTATTCTTCCACAACCGCCAAATAATTAGTCCAAAAAGACTCGCCCAAGGAATATCATGTACCTGCAAATGCATAAGACCATTGATATTAGTAACTAACCAAGATTGAAAGGGAAGAAAAAAGAACTTGTTTTGCTGTTGTATCGAGACCACAAGCTTCCAGACTTCCATTGCAGTCGTGTAGCCACGAAGGACTTGAATGATGTCTTCCGAAGAATTTCCACAAATTACGCATGAACTATTATGCGTCAGACCTCTTCAGTTGCGCTCGAATTAGTAAGTAACCTTTGTTTATAAGCTAACCAAAGGAAAAAATGTACCCTTTGAGGGCCTTGAAACTTCCAAATGGATTTCCAAAAATCATCTTTCACATTCCAAGCATCTTGCCTCAACGCTCAATAGGCACTTCAAACAGAAAACCCCCCCGAAGAAAAAGACGATCAAATTATTCTATCTTGTCCGGAGGAAGGATGTGGGGGCGAAATACTCACAATCCTGTTAATGATCTCCTCGGAAGCCAAAGACGAAACAACTCTAAATTCCAAGAACCATCCGGCAAAACCAACTTACAAAGTGCACAATCCAGGGCTAAATTAGCATGAGCAGGGATACATGGAGTTAAGGGACCAATATTTGGTATCAAGAGTCCTTCCAACACCTAATATTTGTACCATCCCCTATTGACCAAGATAAGTTTTCACAAAGAAGAGGCCATACCTTAGCCAAAGAATGCCACAAATGAAATGATTGACTCCTTGTAATGGAATTGGGGAGGTGCTCTTTTAATCTGTATTTAGTGTGGATGACTTTGACCCATAAAGCCTCAGTCTTCGTAGCTAGATGATACCCAATCTTCATAAGAAAAGAATTATTCTAATCATGAACATGACGTATACCCAATCTGCCATGAGATCTAAGCTGACAAATTGAGTCCCAACCAACTAAAGCCTTTTTTAATTGACCACTTGTGCTACCCTAAATGAACTGTTTAACAATCTTCTCAATTTTTAGGCATAGACCTTTAGGAATCAACATAGTCTGCATAAAAAAGTTAGGAATAGCTAAAAGAACAGATTGAGCAAGAGTGATTCTACCTGCCATGGATAGCTTCTTGGCTTCCCAATTGTTCAACTTTCGTCTCACATTATCTACCTTAAAGCTGAAGGTACTAGAGGTGACTCTGTCATGTAGAAGAGGAACTCCCAAATAAACCCCAAGATTTTGGACTTTCTGAAAGCCAAGCAAGTGGCTAAGTTGGTTACTCATATTCGAATTCACTCCTTTAGAAAATAAAATGTTACTCTTCCTCAAACTGATTTTATGACCAGAGAAGCCACAGAAGGTCTTTAAAATGTCAGCTAGCAACCGCGCCTGGTCTAACTCAACTTTGCAAAACAAAACTAGACCGTCTACAAAGAAAAGATGAGAATGTTCGGGCTAGATCGTGCCAATCTAATGGGAGTCCACTATCCTTCCTTAATTTTAAAATGAATTAAGTGTCCTAACCACTCCATACAAAGAACAAAAAGGTATGGGGAAAGTGGGCATCCTTGTCTGATTCCACGAGATGGCGAAAACCTCTGAGTGGGAACCCCATTCCAAAGGATTTGCATAGTTAAGGAATACATAGCCTTCATTATGACAGATCTAATAAAATTAAGAACCCCCGTAGCTCGAAGCGAAACATCAATAAAGTCCTAGTTGACACGATCATATGCTTTTTCCAAGTCCAACTTAATTGCCATCCAATTGTTACTCTTCTTTTTCATTCGCATGGAATGGATGACCTCCTGTGCTATGATTACATTATCCGAGATGTTGCGTCCTGCAATGAAGTCAGCCTGTTCTTGCGAAATATAGTTAGGGAAAACTAGTTTAAATCTATTGCCAATTATCATATATCTCAAATGCATCTTTGTTTCATTGAAAAAAAAATTATGAAATATTTTCAGGAAATCTGCTAAACAACAAAAAATATTTTACACAAATTTATCCAAACACCAGAAAGTATTAATTTTTCTAGAAAAGTAAGTCATTTTCCAAAAATCATTTTTCGAAAACTATTTTCAATGAAACAATCTGAAGACCATTTTTATAAATGGAATAACTTTAACATCAGTCCTCCACAGTGTGTTCTATGCGGTTAAACCCTTGATTTCAATTTTTACGTATTAACTTCAATCCCTATTGTTATTTGTAACTATTTCAATATTAGTACTCAATTTTGATACGATATAAACAATATTACAATAAATTTATTTTACATTTTTTTGCCACAACAAATATTTTTACATTTAGAATTTTTTTTAATTATAACTTTTTCAAACATTTGTCAAACATGCTAATATTGAAATAAATTATACGAAATGTGTATAAAGATGAAAATCCATTTTAAAATATTATGTCATTCTAATCGAGGCAAGCACACATTTGCAAGTTATTGAATGTTAAATTAATTATTAGTTTTATTTTTTAGAATAGAATGTAACACCCCACACTCGATTTGATTGTCGGATCCGAATGTGTGATATCACATTATGTTGCCGAAGCAACTTGAGCTAATTTACTTCTTTCATCATGTTATTTAAAATATAAAATCATTTGTATAAATACGATTATCCATTTCAATCATAATTTTCACTTTCATTGAGTGAAATAATCTAATTCATCAAGTTATAAGATGATACTAAATCAATTTAAGAGTTGAGACTCAAATCCAAGCTCCATTTTCAACTTTGAATGATGTGTCTCGAGAATAGAGGGTTTCTTGACTCGAGACAAACTTTAAATTATTTTAGGTATTTTGTTTCAAAATTTGACTGTCTTGAGACATTAAGATTTGTGTCTTAAGACATGGTTTCATATGTCTCGAGATTGGGTTTCAAGACCAACCTCCCTTGTTTTCTTATTTTAGCTTCGATGATTGGATGTCTCGAGATAAGGGGTTCTTGTTTCGGGACATGTAACAAGGCAAAATCAATTTAGCTTCAAAGTTTACTTGTCTCGAGACTTAAATAGGATTGTCTCGAGACTAGCTTGCCAAGTCTCGAGATAATAATCATATAGGTCGAAAATAAGGTAAATTTTTGTTCTTATGGTCTCAAGACATGTTCAACTTGTCTCGAGACTCAATGGTAATTTGACTCTAAATGTACATTTTCAAGTGCCTAAACCATACCAAATGATACCCTAAATATTCCAAAACTTTACATAAAATTAAGATCATTAATTAAACACATATAACACAACTAAACATCATCAAATTATTACAATCTATGCATCATCATTTAACCAACTAATTCACATAATCAAACTTATATAAACTAGCATAGTTATCTACCATTTAAAGATTAAAATTTATCTTATAAAACCTAGCCAAATACCAAATATGCCAAAATGAACACTTACACAACATGACCAAAACAACCTAGGTACATGCCATATTAATACCAACACACACACACACATACACACACACACACACACATACACACACACACACACACACACACATGTTTCTAGCGATTCACATGGTATCATCAAATTATGCAAGTCTTGGATAAGAATCTACAATGCACTAGAACGCCCTTGTTGACGATCCTTTACTCCAAAAACATCTAGGGTTTCTCAAACAATGTGATATCTCACACCGAGTAAATCCTTAACCCTTCTCCCTCTTACTAAGACTACAGAATTTGGTTAATCGTACTCTAGCAACTTTATGTAAGATAGAGTTTGGTTTTTTGAGGGTGATAGTAGAAAAGTTGACAGATAAGTCACCCTTACTGCCACTCTACAGAACCATACATGAGATTTTCACCTTATACGGCTCCTCCTTCAATTCTTTCGAAGTCATTGGGTCCTTTTCCTCATTCGAGAATCTCCTCCCTTCTTCCACTCTGTCCCGAAGAGTAACTAGGACAAATTCAGTCACATTTTCATGTTCCAATTGAACACTTTCCATTTTTTATTATTCTCAAAAGAGAAGATTTTTTTACCAAACATCTGCAAATCCAATCACATGATCTTATAATAAGAACAAGAGATCTTTCTCGATCAAATCCCTTTGCCCTCTCATTCTTCGAGTATCAGAAAGATCCTTTTCAAGTTTGAATTTGTTCACTTGGAATCTGGGTTCTTCTACTTCATTTTTATTTACTTATTTATTATTTTTATTATTTTCCCCTCATTTTTTAATTTCTTTTTTTATTTTATTTTATTCTCTTTCATCATTCCCAAAGTCCCATAGGCTTGATCTTATAAAATCTGACCCATTTTCTCATTGAGCGAGGGGTACGAAATAAATCAGAGTGTTTTTTTAATCAAAAGCACTATGTGAAATCTTCGATTTTTCCTCTTTCTCTATCCCTATCCCATAGGTATAGCATTTTAATCAATAGAGAATCATTTCCTCCTATAAGAATCAATATTATTACATTCCAATTCCTTACTGATACCCCTCAAGGAAAATCTCGAATTGGATCCCAAATTGACGGGTTAGTGTGAGCTTATCCATGTGATTATGCACTCTTCGAATAAGAATCCATTTTCTGAAAGATCCTGGCTTTCATGCTTTGGTGAGTCTCCGAGATCCTGTCGACGACCTATGTTGTGTTGAAGGGATATCTATATGATCCGATCGATTGCATAAAGCCCGCAGTAGCAACGGAATCAAGGAAAGTATACAAAAAAAACAGTTCTTTTCTTTCTATTATATTAGTGTTTTCTATTCTATTTTTTCTATTCTATTAGTATTAGATTAATATTAGTTAGTGATCCCGACTCAGTAAGTCCTTTCTTCCGTGATTAACTGTTGGCGTCAGTCCTAGTCCGACATTATATTGTCTTTGTGGACCAAGGAGAAAGAGGGCTCAGCGGGAAGAGGATTGTACCATGATAGAAGCAAGGATGTCAACATCTTTCAAATATACAACATGGATTTTGGCAATGTAATGGAGTTGGGCTTTCATGCGGATCCGAATGAATCATCTTTTCCACGGAGGTAAATCCTTGCCCACTAGGCAAGATGATAGCAAGTTACAAATTTTGTTTCAGTAGGACATGTATTTCTATTACTATGAAATTCATAAATGAAGTAATTAATCGTGGGGTTACCATTATCCTGTTTGTAGTGATGAATCTTATATGTGTTCCTAAGAAAAGAAAAGAAATTTGTCAAAATTTCGGGGTCACAGACTAACACACACACATCAATGTTTATCACTTAAACTCATCATATCATTTTTCTAACATTCTTTAACCATTTCACATTTCAATACCACTTTTCAAAATTATTCATTTTAGCTATTATTATATGACGATAGACATTAGAACGAATACTTGGATCTATATAAAAAGTGAATCCATAATCCTTTGATAAATGAGATTATTTTACTCTATCATCTCGTGCTTTTCGGCAATGATGATTTACTTAGTCTACCATCTCGGGTTGCCCAACAACGATGTTTTTTTATATTTGTTTGTACTGCTCAATCTACCATCTCAGATTGCTCAGCAACGATGACTACTATTTCAATGACCCTATTGCATGCCAACTATATCTAAACTACGTCTAACATCGTTTAACTGGGCATTAACATCACAATCATCTTTGTAACGCATATCATCATAATATTATCATTTCAACACGTATATACAAGCAATCACAATTTTGAATATTTATAACATATTTCAAATATCACTAATTCGAAATCATTCTTCAAAGTTTATAAGGAAAGATACCATTACCTCAATTCATAGTCTTATTGAATATAACGAGTAAGTAATCTACAAATGCAAATCGAAATTTAATTATAGAAAAACAAAACCGAAGCAACTATTTATTATTGGCTTTAGTTTTTCATTTGTCCCGAGATGTTCCAATGTCTTCTTTAGCTATAAAATTAAACCCAAATACATAAACTCGTTAATCACATGATTCGAACATAATTTACGATAATTTAAACATGAATGCATTTATTACAAATTAATCCTTTAAATTCCTAATAATCGATAACATCCATATTTTACATTCTATCTGATCGAATTTAAATTTTACTTAATAAATATAGTACAACAACTTCTCACATTCGATTTATAACATAAATTTTAATAGTTTTTAATTTTATTCAATTTGGTCTCTAATGTAAAAAATCATTATATAGCTTAACTTGTAAATCTAAGCTAATTTCATTACCCACTAACATAATTTTAGCATTATTCAAGCTTAACATTCGACAATCCATCACTTCTAAGCTTTGAATCCAACAAATCCTTTAATGGCAACTTAATGAATACTTAACAATTAAAGAAATTAACACATTAGTTAGCTTAATCAAGCTCCTATGATTCAAAATTCATAAAAATCTCAAGAAAGGAATTTGATTTCCTTAATTAATTTTTGAACGAATGTTGAATGGAAGAAAAGAAAATTTCTTCTTTCATTCTACCATGGACGACACTTGGAAGAAGGAGATTAACTTTTTCTCCTCTCTCCCGCTTTCTCACTTTTTAACTTACTTTAATGGGACAATTAAGCTTAATTAATTAGGATTAACTTACTAATGTAAACCATTATAATATAAATTAACCATATTAGTAATAATCAGTGCACATAATCATTACATTCCACTAATTCAAAATAAAATTGGTTAATTTATTCTATGGACCCTCACTCAATTTCTAACTAAGTCCTTTTTCATTTTCTAAATTAAAAATTCAATAGCTATAACACTTTTGTGATTTAGTCCCTCTTCATTTCAATTCTACTAAATAGTTTAACTTATCATTATCATAAACGACATGTAAATTTTCACTTTCGTACTTAATTGTCTCATTTTAATAATTCAACTCCAAAAATTTGATTTTTTCGACACCACTAAAAATTAGATCGTTAAATTTAACTTCTAAAATACTTTGAAACAACTATTTAAAATAGAGATTAAATATATGTAACATTTTATAAAATGAGGATTTTTTAATTCTAATTTTTCAATCATTTTGATTAAAATTAGTAATTAATTAAAGTTTATTTTATATAATAAATTTTTTATTCTTAATTTACATTAATCAGTATACGAACTATCATAATTTTATATCATATTATTTTTATTTATTTTCTCAATCATAATATTATTGAAATGTTCTATTTTTGTAACTTTAACACATATAAAATATTAAAACTAGTATTATATATTACAAGGTCTTTAAGTTTTTAATGTGTTCACACTATAAAAGTTTGACATGTGTTAAAGGAGATCAAGTGAGCATTTGTGGAGGAAAAATTACAACATAAATCCCTCCTTTTTATATAATTTTTAATGGTGTTCTACAAACTATATTTCATAATAAGTCCTTTCAATTTGCTTATAATTAATAATTCAACTTACAATTTTACATACTAACCCACTGTAAATTTTAAAATCATTTAAATTTTTTTTAAGTTTATCACTGTTTTTACAAATTAAATACACTATTAAAATTGGAATATATATTTAAAAATATAAATAATGTTAGGCTTAATATAATATTTGGTATCTGAACTTGACACTTTTTCCTAATTTGGTACATAAATTTGACACTTTTTTTTTTAAGTCAGTACTTAAACTTGTTGGGGTCCAAGTTGATACCTGAACTTGACTCTTTTTCCTAATTTAGTACCTAATATTTTTAATATTAATTCGTTAAATATAACTCAATACCTATTTTTAACATGAATTTTCTCTAAAATTGACAATATTTTGTAACATAACAAAAAAAAAATTCAACACTGTTATTGTTTTGCGTAAATTTTTTAATATTTAATAAATTTAGGTACCAAATTGAATAAAAAAACTTAGGTACCAAATTGAGTCCAAAAAAAGTTTAAGTACCAAATTAAAAAAAATCAAATTAAGATACCAATTATTATATTAAGTCATGTTACAATAAATTATTTAATGGTCACGATATTTAAATTTAATTAGCAATCTACATTTTCTAATTAATAATTAAAATTTAGTATAAAACTATATATAAAATATAATTTATTTGAATTCAGTTTTTTAAAAATTAAAGTATATTTGAATTTTGTAATCATGTCATGCAACAGTACAAATTTTATAAAAAAAAAATTTAAGAAATAAAAATGCAGTAAAAATTATAATTTAATTTTAATTATTTTAAAATTTTTAATTATTATTTTTTTTAAAATTATAATTTAATTTTCACCATCTTTTCTCTAAAAATTTTAAATGGTTTTCGCCCTGAATTGATATGACTCTAACCGTGGGTTAAAAAAATATATAGCTATTGTAAGAGACGGGGAAATAAAAAGTGATGAAAGTAGGACTATTCGTCCTATTTATAAGCTTATTTTATATTTTTTATGCTACCTGAGTAATTGACATTATAAAATAATTTTAATATGATGAACACAACAAGTGATTTCAGTGAAAAAATAATATTGTTTATCTTATAAATCTTGGGTTCGAGTATCTGTGTGTTCAATGTGTGTGTGCCTTGTCAAAGGATTAAAAAAGCATGAACAAATACTATCATATAATCTCACTAGTATATTCAAAAAATAATAATTTTAATAAGATATGTGATTTTTTAAGAACATAACAATTTAAAAATTACCCGTATTTTATTATTAAATTATTATCACTTATATTCAAATTTGAATATATTAAATTCAAATAAAGGAAATGATGTTACACATATGGTAATATATTTGACATATCGTATATTGAAAATAACTGTATTTAATTTAATGAATTTATCAATTATCATTTTGAGAGAATTAAAATTTTAAAATTCGAAAATTATAAAAACTAAAATGAATAAAATTAAAATATAAAGATTAAATTTATAATTTTTATAAAGTACAGGGACTAACAGAATTTAACCAAAGTTAAAATATTAAATGGAATTTAAAAACATGACCGAGCTGTCGGAAATCTAAGTACGGTGAGAAAGAAACCACAGTTGGAGTCCCCAAATTTACGTGAATAAATGAATACACGGCCTGCGTGTGTATAAATTTATGACATCCCAACACCAAACCCCTTTTTTTTAACCTTTGGTTTTGTCTCTGACATGTCTGACGTCCCATCAAGGTCCCCTTCCTTTCCCACTCTCCTCTTTCCCGTAATTTAACATCAAATCACCTCATCTGTTTTCTCTCCTTCCCCCCTCTCACTCTCTTTCATCGTGCTTTGTTTTCGTCCACCGATGATCAGCCACTCAAACAAAATGGACATCTCCAATTCCAGACGCACCAGTCAGTGTAGCTGACCGGAACTAGCCAACCACTTACGCACTCTTTCATCATGTTGATGCTGCTCAGGGTATCCCAACACCACTCTCTCCTTCCTGCTTTTCTTTAATATTTCATCCTGTGTACACATTAATTGTAAGTTTTCCCTTCCATCTCTTCTACCTTTTGCTTTGCTTCACCTGGTTTTCTTTTTTCTTTTTGCTTATTTGTTAATCTATAACTCTCCAGTTGCATATATATATATATATATACACTTTCATGGCAATAAATTAGTATGATTTTTCCATTTATAGGATCTCATCTTCCCATTGTTATCTTCTCATATATAGAATATATCTGGGCTGCTACAAATTACCTACTCAGTTTTAGGTATAGAATTCAGTTCACTGTCCAAATTCTGGGCAATGTTTCCTTCTTAGTTCTTTGTGTATATAAATAAACTCTGCAAATATCAGTATCCACTCAGTAAACATGATCTCTTTCCTTATCATAAATTGTTTTTCCTTTAGATTCTTTTCATTTCTCTAACATCTCTTTCTTACAGAAAAAGTTGCTTCATTTATATATTCTAAATCTGTAAGCACTAACCATTTTTACATTTTTTTTGGTCATTTACAAATTTTGTATAGCTGCTACAAAACATAGTTTATTATTTTCCATTTGATTCCTTGTGGAAAGAATAAAAGAGCTTTTGCCTAACACGTCTTTGAGTAGATATGGATACAGATAACGCTTTAAATATTGGGTAAATTAAAAAATAGTCACTTTTGTTTACCACATATTATATTTTGGTCAGTTATGTTTGAAATGTTATATTTAGTAACTTACATTGTCGTTTTGTTGTAAACTAGTCACTCTGTCGTTAAACTCCGTTACCTCCCTAACGTCAAACCTACATGACAGTCTAAATAAGTTTTAAATGTCAATTAGAATGAAAATAATTTTTTCAGTTAAAATAAAAAAGAAAGCTAAAAAAAAAAAGAGAAATGATTTTTCTTTTTCAGTTTAATACGTAATTAATTTAAAATTTTCAATTAAATAAATTATTTAATTAAAAATTTATCTCATTCCAATTGGACATTAAGGAAGTAACGGAGCTTAAAAACAGAGTGATTATTTTGTAACAAAACGATAATGTAAGTGATAAAAATGTAACATTTCAAATAAAAATGTAACATTTCAAATATAAATAACTAAAATATAATATAAAGCAGACAAAAATGATTATTTTTAAATTTACCCTTAAATATTTGAAAATAATTAATCATATTCGTCAGAAATAAATTATGTGAGACGATCCCATCGATGCAACTGATCAGTAAAGATGATTAGAAATTAATTCTTTTTTGTATGAGGCTCAATTTTAAGGATAATTTTTAGGGTTTCAAAGCTTTAGTTAAATATTATATACCCGCTGGTGCGCCGAATTATTCTCTATATTATTAGAATTTGTCGTATGCAACTGTATAAATAATATAACAATCATGGATGAAAAAATTAATTAATGAATATCTTTATAAATAAATATTATTGAAAAATAATTCACAAATATTTTTAATAATAAAAACTACATGAGAAACTAAGAAAACTGTATAAATAATTAATATAATTGAAAAAAAAAAGTCAATTGATAATTATTGGTAAAAGAATTTAAGAAAAAGGAAAGTGATTATTTGGCCTTTTACCTGTGACGAAAAATAATAAAAAAATTAAAAATAATAAAAATTATTAATTTTTTATTAAAATGGAAAATTAATATATTAAAAATTATGGTAACTTTTGGTTCAAATTTTATCCTATTCATTTTTCAAGGTTTGATATAAAATAAATACTCTCATATTTTTATAAAAAAGAAATAGATTTTTGATAATTTTTTTAATTAAGTTGAAATCCGGATAATAAATAATACTTAGTTAGCTCTTTAAATAATATTATAGATAAAATATTATTTATATTTTGATTTATTTTATTATTATTTTAATTATCTATATTATATATAATGTGTTTCATTGAGTTAATATCATGATTTAACTTGACATAAAATCGGTCAAGCTTATTTTTAATAAAATAATGAATATTAATACAATGCATTATTGTCTTTTATTATTTTATATGATATTTTTAAATAAAATAATTAAAAATAAAATTTTTAAAAATTGAACTTGAAGCACACTAAATAGAGCTAATTTAAGTAGTTTATCACTTTATCTATAATTCAGTTATTAAATAATTCTTTTATAAATTATAATTGTAATGTTAATTTTTTCACCAATATCGTAGGTATAATAAAATTTAGTATTTAATAACTTAATTGATCAAATGATGATTCGTGAAATTAAATTTAATCAAAGCTTTATTATAACTAGTTGTATAAACAGTCACATTAATTATATATTTATAAAAAATAAAATAATTAAATTAAAAAAGTAAGGTTAAGAAGCAGTAAACTAAACAAATTTCTTTTGGAAGATTGAAAATGGGAAAAGTGAGTTAATAGGGTTATGATTCCATTTTAAAAAAAAAATCAAATTGTAAATAAAAATTTATCACGTATTTAGAACAACGGTACATTAGTAAACTATAAAACAGTCATTTTTGTTGGTCTCAGATTACATTTTAGTCATTTATATTTGAAATATTACGGTTTAGTCATTTACGTTATCATTTTGTTATGAAATGGTCACTCTGCCGTTAAGCTTCGTTACCTCCCTAACGGCAATCTTACGTAGTAGTTGAAATGGGTTTTCAATGCCAACTTGGATGTTCAATTGAGTTTTTCTTTTTCAATTGTAATTAATTTAAAATTTTTAATTAATTAAATTTATTTAATTAGAAATTTATTATCATCCCTGTTGATTATCTAAGTTGGCATTTAAAACTCATTTGAACTGCCACGTAGGATTGTCATTAGAGAAGTAGCGGAACTTAATAGCAGGGTGATCACTTCGTAACGAAACGATAACGTAAGTGACTAAACATTTCAAACATAAATTATTAAAATGTAATATGAAGTAAACAAAAATAACTATTTTTATAATTTAACCTTAAAAGTAATATGAAATTATACAGTTTCCTTTGGTTTCATATAAATCTTTCAATCATTGAACAAAATATATGTACTATCTATGAAATGAATATAACCTAGGTTTCAAAATTTTTGGTTGTTTATTATATTCTTTGATTTGTCTATCTGCCTAAAGTTTCACTAAAAATAAATACATCAAATATTCCCTATGTCCCTGAAAATGCAGGTGAAGGTCGATCATCTGATCTGGATAACGAAGAACATTGGTTGGACTGACACAACTGTTTGTATGTAGTCAAGAATAGCTTTAACCCCACCGATCGAACTCAATCATGAAACCCATAATTGACCTTGAAGTTGATGCCCCAGAAACCGAGTCCGATGTTAGCAGCCAAGTAGCTTCGAACTTGTACACCCAAGAAGCATCAGTTGCTCCCTCTAATGAAACAAATTCAGACCCTGTTTCACTTGATTTAACCCTATGTTTTAACATCGATGGGAGAGATTCCGTAGGTCTCTCATTCACAAGCACAAGTGAAAGCAGCAACATTGATCCTGCATTGCGCACAACAGCGTCAGCTATCCCTCGAGTTTTCTCCTGCAACTACTGCCACCGCAAGTTCTTTAGTTCCCAGGCTCTTGGCGGCCACCAGAACGCCCATAAAAGAGAAAGAACGTTGACAAAGCGGGCAATGCGAATGGGGATTTTCTCAGACAGGTATGCAAGTCTTAGTCTCGCGACTCTGCCTCTGCATGGCATGGCCACCTCTTTCAGGTCATTGGGGATAAAAGCACACTGTTTGGCGCACCAAAGCTCTGCACCTGCTACAAGAACACCAGACACCAGAAACAATGCTATAGCTGAACATGGTTACCTTGGTCTGCCAATATTCATGGAAGACGATGAGACGGAGCTGTTGTGGCCTGGTAGTTTCCGTCAGATAGCTCAGGCAGCTGCAGGAGTTAGTAATGCTGATCATCCAGGTTTTGTACTGCCTGGAAGTTCTAATATGAATTTTGGAGAGTTTAAAGAACCAGTGGACTTGGAAGACAGTTCAGCACCAGACCTGACCTTGAAACTTTGATGCTTTGCCTCTTGAAAAAACAAGTTCATGACTATATCTTAAAGTTGATCTCACATTCGCTCCCAATTATACAGGAGTCTAATCTTAAACGAAGTAAAAGTTCTGAGAGTTTATTTTCTTTATTCCTAGAACTTTGACAACAAGATCCTGCTTGGAGATACTAATCTTTTTACCATTCCGTAGTCCGTCCATTATCTTGAATTTGCTTCTTTGTACAGCAAGACGCGCACAGAACTATGCCTGAGCCTGGCTAGCCTTTTCCCTTTGCTTTTATTTTACTCTACAGGTGTTTCTTGTTAATTGAACTTTTTTTTTTTTTTTTTTTTCTCTTTTTGGGAGTTATACAACTATAATTACTAGTGTTGGCCTGATTTTCTTATTAATTTGCTTCTGTTATAGAAAAATTAATAAAATAATAATAATAATAAGTAAAAAGTGGATGGAAAATACGGGAAAATTTTCATTATTCGATTTTCACTTACAAGGTGCTTTATTTATAAGCTCCTTTACATTCAATCAATAAATGTAAATTAAGTCTTCTTAATTACTTCATTTCAACATTTCACGGTCATAAATGAAATATAGAGTTTTATCTCATTACTTTAATAAATGTTTGAAGGGGTTATAGTCATCTACTATTAATGTATTTACAACACTCGCCCTTATATGTCTTTTAAATAAAAAATGTACCTCATTAAAACTTTTATTAAGAGAAACCTTGTGGGATAAAAACCTAATGAAAAAAAGAGAGTACGCAATCTCCTATTACAAGTTGCCTCGTTAAAAACCTTTATCAGGAAAATTCAGTGGGACAAAACCTTGGTTAAAAGAAAAGAGTGCAATGTGTTTTTGACTCTCCCTAATGGCAATATCACATTACATCTTTTAGTTTGCGCATTCCAATCTTGTATAGTAGTATTTCAAATGTTGAAGTTGACAACGCTTTACTAAAAAGATATGCTAAATTATCACTAGAACGAATTTGTTAATCTTCTATGTCATCTTTCTTCTCAAGATCACGAGTGAAGAATAATATTGGTGAAATATGTTTCGTTCTATCACCTTTGATGTAACCACCCTTCAACTGAGCTATACATGCTGCATTATCTTTGTATAGATAGTTGGCATCTTTTACTGTAAAGGTAAATTACATATCTTCTGGATATGTTTGGTTAATAATCTTAGCCAAACACACTCTCGATTTGCCTCATGCATTGCAATTATTTCAGTATGATTTGAAGAGGCAGCAATTAATGTCTGTTTTGTTGAACGCCATGATATGACAATACCTTCACAAGTAAATAAATATCCCGTTTGAGACTGACCTTTATGTTGATCCGATAAATATCCAACATCAGCATAGCCGACTAATAGGGATTTTGAATCATTTGAATAAAATAAACTCATATCAATGGTCCTTATGAGATATCTAAATACATGTTTAATTATATTTCAATGTCTACGCGTTGGAGAAGAACTAAATCTTACAAACAAGTTTACAACGAAAGCTATATTAAGTATTGTGTTGTTTGCAAGATACATTAATGCCCCTGTGGCACTTAGATATGGTACTTCAAGACAAGAAACTCTTCATCATTCTCGCAAGGAGGAAATTGATCTTTATTCACATCTAATGATCCTACAATCATTGGGGTACTCAATGGATGTGCTTTATCCATGTAAAATTTCTTCAAAATCTTTTCCATATAAGTTGATTAATGGAAATGAATTCCATCTTTTAAATGTTCGATCTGCAGGCCAAGATAAAACTTTATCTTTCCAAGATTTTTCATCTCAAATGATTTCTTTAAATAATTTATTGCATTTTGAAGCTCTTCAGGAATACCAATAATATTTAGATCATCAACATAAATAACAATTATCGCAAAGTTTGATCCAAACCTTTTTATAAAAATACATGGACAGATTGAATCATTTTTATAACCTTCTTTTAACAAATATTCACTAAGACGATTGTACCGAATACACCCATATTGTTTTTATCCATATAAACTTTTCTTTAATTTGATTAAGCAATTTTCCCGAGAAACTATATCCTTCTAGGATTTAAAATCCTTTAAGGATTTTCATATAAATTTCGCTGTCAAGTGTACCATACAAATAGGCTGTAACAACATCCATTAGACGTATGTCAAGTTTTTCATGTACTGCTAGACTAATAAGATATCTAAACGTGATTGCATCCACCACAGGAGAATATGTCTCTTCATAATCAATACCGAGTCTTTGCGAAAATCTTTGTGCTACAAGTCGTGCTTTATATGTTATGACTTAATTTTTCTCATTTCGTTTTCGCACAAATACCCATTTATATCCTACAGACTTTACATCTTTAGGTGTTTGGACTACAGGTCCAAAAACCTCACATTTAGAAAGTGAATTTAATTTTGATTGAATTGTGTCTTTCTATTTTGACCAATCTTTTCTATTTCAATAGCAATATTATAAGCAAAATTGTTGTCGAAAACTATAGTTTTTTTTCTCAGTTCCATCTTTTTCTCATATTGATATAACTTATCGAGATCTCTTTAATTTCATCATTTTCATTTTCACATTCAGGTACTTGAATCTCTTCTTGAGTTTTATAATTAGTTATGTCATGGATCTCTTCAGGAACCCTCGCCTCCACTATATGACTATCTTGAATGTTTTCTCTCTTTCTTTTACAAGGATTTTTATCTTTGGAATCGATCATTCTTCCCGCTTTAGGTGTGAATTACTTTCTTTTGTACTAACAGTTTGACCTATTGAGACATCAATTCATATTGAAATATTTTCAGCTGGTATGTGAGATTTTGTAATTCTCTTTATGTCAGTAAATGAATTTGGCACTTGATTTGTAAAATGATTTATTTGCTGAACTTTTGGTTTACATTGCTTTGTACAAGGATCTTAGACATTGATAATTCATTTCAAGTACTTTATTAATCCACCTTTTTATTCTCTCCTCTAATGTTGGGAAAACTGACAACTCATGTCATTACAAAATCTTGAATTAATAACTCAAAAAAATTTAATAATATAAGGAGACTCATATCAATATACATTCCCAACCTCTTATGATAACCCATCTTTGTGCGTTGTGGTGGAGCAATTGGAACATATACCGCACATCCAAGAATTCTAAGATGAGAAATATTTGGCTCTTGACCAAAAATCAATTACAATGGTGGTATTTATTATAACTTGTTGGCCTAAAGCACACAAGTGTTGTTGCATGTAATCTCGCAATTAATCATTTAAACGAGCAATCTCGCAAACGACAGGTTGCGAGTTGATAACGTCTGTGATTATTTGATGCATATACCAAAATCATATAATATCAAAATCATCCACATGATAGATGAATGGGCCCATATTCATTTAAAAAATGCAAGACATTAAATCTCAACTTTAGCCAATAAGTTTGTAATAATCAATTATCATTGAGAACAAGCAACACATGAGAATTCTTTAAATTAAAGAATTTTTTAGTTCTTTAATAAATGTCTATATGAATTCTCAATTAATTTTCACATCATATATAATTCAAGATGGTCTAATTGGCTACGCCAAATAATAAATGTATTTGTATTAGTAAACTTCTGGTTTACTTTAACATGTTTTTCAATTGTACAAATAATGTCAATATAAATTTTGACAATTGATAATTTTATTGTCATGCTTTTTATTTTGTATCCACGTATAAGCAATATTGTGACATTTAATTTTGGAAATGTCTACATTAATGTAAAGTCCATAATGTCATTAAATCAATAAAAGAAATATTATTTGCAAATAATTATATGCAATATTTACTTCAGGAAATATGCCAAAATCTTTAAATATCCAAATTAACATTAATGATCAAAAGTGTTTATAACATTTATTATATTTATTGCAGACATTCACTTTAAGGAATGAGCAAAAAGAAATTCGAGCAATAATGTAACCATATATCATATTCTTAGCAATAAGATTATATAGATATCATCTTCTTCAAGGAATGATTAATTAATATGAATCATTGGTCATTTTATTCTAAGAATGAACAGTTAACAACATTTCGAATCATCCATGTACGAGCCCAAATTCATCCGGCCCTAAATAAATAAATAACCTAGATTATTTTAAAAAAATTTTAAAGTCCAATAAAAAGTCCAAGTTACAAATATAAATAAATAATAAAAAACCAATAACACAAAGCCCAACTAACCTAAATACCCACACCCAATTACAAACCCAAATACACAAACGCACAACTTAAGTTTGTATCAGAAACCCTAAGCAGAACCCTAAAAGCTCGATACCGGTGCCTCAACTACAATGCTTCTACCACGTCAGCACCAACCCCTCGCCACATCGTCCACCTTGTCGATTGCCTTTGCCATGCCAGCTGCCTTCGCCACGTCGGTTGCCTTCGCCACGTCCGCACGCAAGAATGTCTTCTAGATCTGTCGCACCTACAAAACAAAAGAAGGATAGAGAAATTAAAATGAAAATGTTCAAAAATATATGTAAATCGTTGCAATAAAATGGCACGAAATTCCTATGTATTTTTTTACGCATATTGAGAAATTAAAAAACAAGAAAGAGTAAAGGTATTTTTTAATTCGAAAAGATAAATAAATTTTAGGGTTTTATTTTTTTACCTAACAGTCGAAGGTGATTGAGGTTGTCGTCTCCGATGAAAGACGACTCCTGTCGATTCTAAGAGGCGTTCAAACCCCTTAGGGTTCATTAAGCCTCGTCAGAGGAAAAAGCTGAAGGCTTCTTTTTTTTTAAAAAAAACTAAGAACAGTAGGGACTTTTTTTAGGGATTTTGATTTTTTTTAGGAATAATAATCCCAAATTTGGGATTTAGAGGATTCAAAGATATTTTTTTTAAAAAAGGATTTTTTATCTCTCCAACCATCGTAGGCGACGATCATCGTCGTCGGTGATCGATAGCCCACGGTGGAGCCCCGTTATACTCAAAGTCGGACAAGGGGAGAGTTCTAAAGAGAAAGTAAGAAAGGAAAAAGTTTTTTTTTTTTTTAAAAAAGGAAGAAATGATTTTTTTGTAAAAATTTTGACTTAAATAGGCTACCTATGCAACATCGTTTTGGCTTAATTCGATAAGCTTCAAAACGATGTCGTTTTGGCCCAAACACGATGATCCAATCCGGATCCCTCTGAGATCTGCGTGTTTCTTAGGAGATGGGTTATTTGTCTTTTTGATCCTTTTGTTTTTACTTGTTCTTTCAATTTTGTCCTTTTACATTATTTTATTTATTTTACATTGGTCTTTTGATTTTATTTCTTTAGCATTTTGGTCCTTTGACCAATAGTTGACTCCTTAGGGGTGACGTGTGCATTAGGATTGGGATAATGTTCCTTTCAGTCCCGAGAATTTTTACGTGTTATAATTTAATCCCTATATCTTTTTTTAATTTATGTTTTAAATTTTAATTAATTTTCAATTTGATCCTTCAAATTTTTTTCTTTTTTTTTTTAACATTTTGCAGTTTAATTTTCTTTTACTTTTCAATTTAGTCCCTCATTTGATTTTATTTTGTATTATTTCCTTTTTTTTATTTATTTTTATTTTTGGTTATTTATTTTTTATGCTTATTTTATTTTATTTTCTAAACTATTTAGTTTATAATATTTATATTTTGTTCTTTTTAAAAAAAATTAAAGTCCATTAAAGAGTCCAAGTTACAAATATAAATAAATAATAAAAATCTAATAACCCAAAGCACAACTAACCTAAATACCTACACCCAATTACAAGCCCAAATACATAAATCCACAACCTAAATTTGCATTAGAAACCCTAAGCAGAACCTTAGGAGCTCGGCCCCATTACCTCACCTACAATTCTCTTGCCACGTCAGCACCAACCCTTCACAATGTCCTCTGCCACATCAGCTGCCTTCGCCACGTCCGCACGTAAGGACATTTTCTAGATCTACCGTACCTGCAAAACAGAAAAAGGACAGAGAAATTAAAAATAAAATATTCAAAAAAATATATAAATCGTTGCTATAAAATGACACGAAATTCCTATGTAGTTTTTACGCATACTGAGAAATTAAAATGCAAGAAAGATTCAAGGTATTTTTTTATTCGAAAAGATAAATAAATTTTAGGGTTTTATTGTTTTACTTAGCCGTCGATCCATATTCTTTAGTCGTCAAGGGTGGTTGAGGTCATCTTCTTCGATGAAAGATGGTTCCTTTCAATTCTAAGAGGCATTCAAACCCCTTAGGGTTCATTAAGCCTCATAAGAGAAAAAAAAGCCGAAGGCTTCTTTTAAAAAAAAAAACCAAGAATAGTAGGGACTTCTTCTTTTTTTGGGGGGATTTTGATTCTTTTTTTAGGAATAATAATCCCAAATCTAGGATTCAGAGGATTTGAAGAGATTTTTTTTAAAAATGATTTTTTATCTCTTCGACCATCGTAAACGATGGTCACCATCATCGATGATCGGTGGCCCACGGTGAAGCCCCATCCCCATAGCTGGACAAGGGGAGAGCTCTAAAGAGAAAATAAAGAAGGAATTAAAAAAAAAAACGAGAAAATGTTTTTTTTTTGTAAAATTTTTGACTTAAATAAACTACCATATGCGGCGTCGTTTTGGCTTAATTCAATAAGCTTCTAAACGATGTCGTTTTGGCTCAAACCCGATGACCCAATCTAGATCCCCCTAGGATCCGCGTGTTTTTGAGGAGATAGGTTATTCGCCTTTTTGGTCCTTCCGCGTTTCCTTGTTCTTTCAATTTTTTCCTTTTACGTTATTTTATTTATTTTACATTGGTCTTTTGATTTTATTTCTTTAGCATATTGGTCCTTTGACCAATAGTTGACTCCTTAGGGATGACACGTGCATTAGGATTGGAATAATATCCCTTTCAGTCCTTGAGAATTTTTCGTGTGTTACAATTTAATCCCTATCTCATTTTTAATTTTTGTTTTAAATTTTAATTAATTTTCAATTTGATCCTTCAATGTTCTTTTCTTCTTCTTTTTTTACATTTTGCACTTTAATTTTCTTCTAGTTTTCAATTCAATCCCTCATTTTATTTTATTTTGTATTATTTCCTTTTATTATTTATTTTTATTTTTGCTTATTTATTTTTATGCTTATTTTATTTTATTTTCTATTATATTTGGTTTAAAATATTTATATTTTGTTCTTTTAAATTATGAAATTTAATTATTTATATTTGTTTTACTTTAGTATTCACGTTTTATCATATTTTTTGTCATTAGTATCATTGTCATTATTATCATTTTTTACTAACATTTTGTTTATCGTATTGTTATTTCATGGTAATGTATTTTATTTTGTTTTTGTTTTTTTGTGTGACTATTTCATTTATGTTTGTTATTATTATATTGTATGTTATATTTACATATCTTCATTCATTTTTTGAATAGTGAACAAATAAATTAATCGCATCCCACGTTAAAATGTCGCGTTTGATTTTTACGTAATGTATAAGTAATTTTTAAAATCGAGGCAATGTTTTTTATTTAGGAGATTTGAAAAAATTGCAACTCAACTCACGGGGTACAATTTTATCGTTGAACTTATGTAAGCAAATACCTTATTCAAAATTAAAATATGTAATATTTAATTAATCGATGAATGTTTTTTATTTTTGAGGATCCGAGATATTATGCTCCTAACTTACGGGACATGACTTTCTTTCTCAATTAACTCGAAATAAAAGATCGTTTTTCACGAGATTTAGTTTGCAAATGACATCAAATCCTACCATTTATACGTTTAAGGATCGCATTTTAAATTTTCCTCGAGTTCTTGATTTTCAACACTAAGACATTAAATAATCAGCTAGGTACCAATTTTAGGCGTATAAGAGTGCTAATCTTTCCTCATGCGTAACTGATAGCATTAAAAATGACACTGATTTTCTCCCTAAATTTGTGTATTAATTGTCTATTTTGTGCCATATTTAGTATGCATATTAGGCATTTCATATTTAGTTTTTTATGTTTTCTAACTCATTGTTGTTTGGGTTAAATTCTTGATATTTTGTCTCTTTTTGTGAACTACTGTTGCCACATGCAACATATATATTTCGTCTTAAAATTGTCAGCGTAAGGATCCAGCTCAAAACCAAAGTTAAACAAAATTCAAAAAATACGGCCACAAAATTAGCTTGAAATTACGACCATAGATGTCTTCGCATAGGAGTCTTTACTGAGAATTCAAGTTGCAATCACACATGGAAGCACCAGCACAGGAAAATCACACGTTGTCCCTACAATTAAGGATTTCAGATCGCGCCCAACAATGTCACGACAACCTATAGATACATAAAGAACACACCAAATCTACGAGAGTGCATAGCTGGACTGTAACAAACTTTGACAGTTGTAAATTGGATTTGGATCTGAGAATGGAGAGGATGAAATTTACAATTCTTGAAGCCTATAAATAGAGTGGAGAAAATGAAGAAAGATATCAAGGGGGAAGGAATTAAATTTGCAATTACTTTATGTTTTTGAAGTTTTATTGGAGATCGGTGAGCTGACTAAGCAGACGAGCAACAACTCCTGACGAGGAGTGCTTGGTGCAGGCATAAGAGGAACGGTTAAGGAATAGTCCTAGTAGTCTAGAGATAGTAAGCTTCGATGTATTACTTAACCCCTATTTTATGCTGATGGATTACTATTAACAATTGAATGAATATGAGAATATCTTTCAGTGTTAGATTACTTTGATTCTTATTTGATTCTTCTCATTTGTTTATTATTGGACTTAACTGCATTAAATACGAGAGTGGAATTGCAGTTTATCGACATCGAGAGATGCGGTGACAAGTTAGGTTAGACAACAAGAGTTGCTTGGGATTGGAAGAGATTCTATCACTTGTTCTTGAGTGCACAATGTTGCCTACATCGAGAGATGGGGTAATTGTGGGTACTTGAATCTTGATTAAACAGAAAGTTGTAGTTGGTAAGATTTCATTGAAACCTCATTACTGTGACAATTCATCTATACAATACCTTATCGACGCATCCAACGTTGCGAATTAGTGAAGTTAGTGATCTACTTCTTCGCACTTGATCATCATTTTACTTTTCTACATTTAAATTCTCAATACTTCAACAACAATTTGATTTACTTTCAGTTGCACTGATAATTAATTTTTATTACACTGACAATTTTAACTATTTTAGTGTGCTAATCTAATTTAGTTGCGCTAACATCTTGGGGAATTTTGGTCAAAATAAAAATCCATATTCCAACAACTACAGGCCAGAGTGGGAGCAATATCCAAATTTTTGTTGGAACAATAAAGACCTTGGAAGTATAAACAACGATGTTAGATCTGAGTGAACACTACCCAATTATGATCAACCTTTGTCAAAGCAAAATATCCAACAAGACGAAGCATCAGAGTTTTCATCAATTAAAAATTTGATGAGACAATATATTGCCAAGACTGATGTTGTGCTTTAGAATCAAGTTGAATCCATACGAGCTCTAAAATATCAATTTGGCCAGATTGTGGGTGCAATAAATTTGTGACCATAAGAAACTTTTTCGATTGATATTGAGAATTCGATATCACAAGGGCAAGAGCATGATGAGGAAATAATTCCTTGAAGTGAAACTCAACTAAATGAAGTTGTTAGAGATGCTACAGCAAAAGAAGATAATTCAAATCTCAACAATGGAAAGATGTCAGTGCAATCTGAAAAGCAAACTGTAGCTGAAGAGGTTAAACAAAATATTGCGGCGACAGAATCAGATCACTTTGTCGCCACAAATACTATAGCAAAACAGCCTCAAAAAATTGAAGACACATTGTCAAAGAGGAGAAGAATGGGAGATGTCGAAGTAATCGCACTTATTGAAGGGTGCACTGTCATGACAATTAAATTGCTCCAAGAATTTAAAGATCCCAAGAGCTTCTCAATACCCTATTCTATTAGTGATTGGTATATTGGAAAGGCATTATGTGATTTCAATGAAAGCATAATTTTGATGCCTATATTCGTAATTAAGAAGTTACAGAATTGGAAAAAATGCAAGAAAGAGTGAAAATTTTTCAGAACCGTGTAGAGAATAAAAGAGTACGAAGCACTTGAAAAAGAAACACATATTGTGTCTGCACCAATTGAGGAATAAGTAAACACTATTGTCGGTGCATTAGGATTCCATTGTCAACGTAATTTTGTACAGCTGTACTACACCTACTGACTTAATGCTGAAAATGGACAAAGTTCATGTGAAGGAAGAAAAAGATGAAAAAGTAGATGTCGAGGCAAATTTAGCTGAGAAATTTATCCCTGCACCTAAAGTTATGGGTGCAATAATTGAAGGATTGGTGTAAGATGAAGCGAGTTAGGTGGAAGCTAATGATGAAAACCTTTGGGTGATAGTGGTCTATACTGGATCAACGAATGAAGCAACTGATGATGCTAGAGCAGAGGTAGAAACTAAGGAGCAGTCGACAAATCATACGAAGCTCAAACAAAAGTAAAAGAAGAAAAAAGAGAAGGACCTGATGTCGTGACAAATTCAACTGAGGAATTTATCACCGCACCTGAACTTGTGGATGTATCATCTAATGATTTGGAGCCATCTGAAGCGAGTCAGGCGGAGGCTGTGATGCCTGTTGTTGAGGAGCAATCCACAGGTCCGACCAAGCCAAAGAAACGAAGGAGGAAGTACACTAAAGACAAGATGCAACGCAATAAGGAACGAAAGCGCAAGAAGAAGAAGACTAATGCAGCCACATCTTCGGCTGCAGCACACTGGGTTAGTTTTCATTTTTTAGCACTTAGTTTAGTTTTCATGCATATCATGTAGTTGTAGTATAATTGTCACTACATTATTAATGCCATTGCATTTTTATTGTCGTTGCATCTACATTGTCATTGCATCTACATTAATAAATATATATATTAATGGCATTGCATTTATTAATGTCAGTGCATTGGGGACAATGCACACTTTAAGTTTAGGGGGAATTTGTGTGAAATAGAAATGCAATTGCACCCACATTTTAAGAAATTACTGGTTTCTTTAGTTCAATGAAAGTATGCAAAGTTAATAAAAAAAAATGTGACCATAAATTTTTTATTTTTTGCTTAAATCTTGAATTGTTTGGAATGTTGATGCATGAATTGGATGAATATTGAGTCCTTCTATTTTTGGATGAATGATAGGCTTGCTTTAGTAATAAATGGGTAGTATTAATCTTTGAATCTTGAATTAAATTACCAATTGCAGTGACATATATTAATAAAAAGACAATCCAATATGAGTGCATTGAGGGAGAACACTCCGCTGCATATGTTAGAAAAATCATCTATCCAAAGGCTATCACTATAAGAGTGTATGTCGACGCAATTACGTACTTCCTGGGGGTTTGTTGCACCCCATTGTTACTGCCCAGGAACAAGGGTATAGTAATGCAATGACATCTCTTAGTCACATAAAAAGAAAGAAAAAGAAAAGAAAAAGAGAAAAGAAAAAAATAATATTTATAATGCTATCTTTCAATAAATGTTGTATTGATTAATAAAAGTTAAGATTCAAAGCATGATGCTAACATTAGTGAAGTTACAGTCTTAATTATTCATATCTATAAATTATCGACGTATTATTCTATCTTATAAATGCAATTATACATTAGATTCCACAGAATTTAAATTCCTAAAATGAAAATTACGGTGACATGTTTTGATTGTGCCTTTGCTAACTTTTGTTTACTTGTGGACAAGTAAAACTCAAGTTTGGGGGTGTGATAGCATTAGAAATGACACTGATTTTCTCCCTAAATTTGGTATTGATTGTCCCTTTTGTGTCATATTTAGTATGCATATTAGGCATTTCATACTTAGTTTTTTATGTTTTCTAACTCATTGTTGTTTAGGTTAAATTCTTGATATTTTGTCTCTTTTTGTGAACTAATGTCACCACATGCAGCATATATATTACATCTTAAAATTGTCAGTGAAGGATCTAGCTCAAAACCAAAGTTAAACAAAATTTGGAAAATGCAGCCACAAAATTATCTTGAAATTACGACTAGAGATGTCGCCGCATAGGAGTCTTTATTGAGAATTCAAGTTGCAATCACACTTGGAATCACCAGCGCAGGAAAATCACACGTTGTCCCCGCAATTAAGGATTTTAGATTGCGCCCAGCAATGTCGCGACAACTTATAGATCCATAAAGAACACACTAGATTTGCTTGAGTGCATAATTGGACTGTAACAAACTTTGATAGCTGCAAATTGGATCTGGATCTGAGAATGGAAGGGATGAAATTTAAAATTCTTGAAGCCTATAAATAGAGTGGAGAAGACGAAGAAAGATATCAAGAGGGAAGGAATTATATTTGTATTTACTTTATGTTTTTAAGGTTTTATTGGAGATCAGTGAGCAAACTGAGCAGACGAGCAATAACTCCTGACGAGGAGTGCTCTGTGCAGGCACAATAGTAGCGGTTAAGGAATAGTCCTAGTAGTCTAGAGATAATAAGCTTCGATGTATTACTTAACCCCCTTTTTTATGCTGATGGATTACTATTAACAATTGAATGAATATGAGAATATCTTTCAGTGTTAGATTACTTTGATTCTTATTTGATTCTTCTCATTTTTTTATTCTTGGACTTAACTGCATTAAATACGAGAGTGGAATTGCAGTCTACCGACATCGAGATATGCGGTGACAAGTTAAGTTAACAAGCAAGACAACGAGAGTTGCTTGAGATTGGAAGAGATTCTATGACTTGTTCTTGATTGCACAGTGTTGTGTACATCGAGAGATGGGGTAATTGTGGGTACTTGAGTCTCGATTAAACAGAAATTTGTAGTTGGCAAGATTTCATTGGAACCTCATTACTGTGACAATTCATCTATACAATACTTTGTCGACGCATCCAACGTTGCGAAGTAGTGAAGTTAGTGACCCACTTCAGTTCTTCGCACTTGATCATCATTTTATTTTCTACATTTAAATTCTCAATACTTCAACAACAATTTGATTTACTTTTAGTTGACTGGCAATTAACTTTTGTTATATTGACAATTTTAACTATTTTAGTGTGCAGATCTGATTTAGTTGCGCTGACATCTTTACTCACATTATCTCTAATCTTAATTTTAACTGCCTCGACATATAGACATTAAGAACCCATTCCCTGTGGGATCGATATCCGATAGAGTTAATCTATCAACTATACTTGCATCGACGTGTGTCCGCTTGCACAACTGCTGTGATGTTACATGTCGATCAGTAACCGACTCTCAAACCCGTTTTTTATTTTGAAGACCAAAATATCATTTTAACAGTTTTAAATATATTTCAAGGTAATCCAATCACACCTAATTAAAAGGATTGGTGACGACCCCATTTTTTATTTTTGTTTTTCAAAATAAAAGTCAGGACTTTTTAAAAAAAAAAAGTTTCAAAAATCCATATTCTTTTTATATATTTGTCAATAATGACAATAGGTTCCATTTTTATAATTGTTATGTATTACATTCACTTCGAGGAATGGAGCGGAATCAATGGAACAAATAATTCGTTATTTTGTTTAGACTTAAGAAGGAGTTAGATCAATTCAAAATACTTTTAATGCCAT
This sequence comes from Kokia cookei, assembly GCA_039519145.1. Classification (NCBI taxonomy): domain Eukaryota; kingdom Viridiplantae; phylum Streptophyta; class Magnoliopsida; order Malvales; family Malvaceae; genus Kokia; species Kokia cookei. The sequence goes on from CM076904.1 coordinate 14,927,494, forward strand.
TTTCACAGGAGTTTTTCATAATAAATTAACTAGAAAGAAATAACCAAGTCATGCATGGAGTTTATTGCAAATAAAATGTACGGATAAAACTGGCATTTAAAATATCAAGCCTGATATAATGCTAGTGCCAACAAAAAATTCATAAACCATTACAGACATGTATGAAATTTACTCATGTTCACTAAAACTTTTCAATTTATAATTGCTCATATCATTTCTCTAAATAATTAACAAATTGAATAATATAAAGCGTATGAAGTACCTTTAACACCTCTACAAAAGTAACAAGTTTATTAGGATTGTAGGAAAAATACAAGGCATTTACAAAATCAAACCACACAACCCTTTTTTTATGCTTCTTATCAAACAACAATCAGTCAATACAAATAAGCTCCATAGAAATGTCAATGACCAAATTGATATAGTAATTCTCAATTTTAAGTTTATAAAAATGTTTCCAACTAAAATAATTCAAGAATTAAAAATGACAAAAACTATACTTAAAATTCTATATTAGAATCAACCCAAAAATCAATTTAGACATTCCTCAAATTTTTTTTATTAAAATGACTTTAAACGAACATGTTTAATGTGAAAGATTCTTGATTCTATTAATATATGTAATAACTTTAGGCAATATATGTAATAACTTTAGGCAATAACAAATTCCAAAAACATATGATGTCTAGTGTAATCCCCGAATTTTTAACTTTTTCTTTATGAAGCATGTCAATGCAACTGTCTCTGCTTCAGTGATTAAGTGTTCTGTCTATTACTTGGAATCTAAGGTTTGAGTCGTATCTTTTGAAAAATACTGTGATTTCTCTTTTGTGAACCAGAGACCTTGAACATGTTATATAAATTAGTTTCTGTGCAATCTTGTTTCAATGATGAGTCTAGTAGTTCAATGGTCATGCATCTATTTGTTTATCCTTGGGTTATGTGTTCAAGCCTCAACGTGTGTGATGAGTATATTTTTTTTTATTTGGATTCCTTCATTAAAATGAAAGTTAAGTATTTAAATGGTTTCCTCTTAAGTTTGTAGAACATCTTTTCTTCCTTTTAAGTTCCTTTTCTTTTTGTTCTTGGCGATTACTGTAGATTTATTCTAAACTGAGGAAATCATTTTGCTCGATTGTTTGGAAATCTCATTGAGGAGTTGTCTGTCTTGTAATACTACGAATTGAGGTTCTATTTCTTAAGTTTATTAGATTTTCGCAAAGTGGTTTTGAGTTTAGTGTGAAGTTATATTTGAACTGTTGAATGTGTTGTTTACGAGTGGGAATGGTTTTCTTTAGGTGAGGACCATACCATTGACGATATTCCAGCGCGTTAGTTTGACGAATCCGGTGTTATGCAAAGGTGATCACATTTTGGAATCGAATTGGGAACTTTAGTTAAAGTTCGACGAAGTGGTATGAGTGTAGTTAACGAATTATTGAGTTGTTGTTGATTCGGTTAAGTAATTCTCTATTTAGGCTTCGATTAAAGTAGGAGCACTTCAAAGCAACTTTGTAACAGGTAGGGTATCGAAAACCCTTAAATTTTCCTACAATTTTTCTACATTTTTACCCAGTTTTACGTCTGCTTGAGGGCACACGGGCGTGTGTCCAGGTCGTGTGCCATGTAAATAAGGTGTAAGGGACATATGGGCTGGGCACACGGGCGTGTGTCAGACCGTGTGTGCATACTATTTTGTGACACATGGGCTAGGTACACGGGCGTGTGCCAGACCGTGTGTGCATACTATTTTGGAAATAGCGTACAAGGGACACACGGGCTAGGCACATGGTCGTGTACCAAACCATGTGTGTATACTGTCTTGGGACACACGAGCGTGTGTCAAACCATGTGAATATAGTGTTTGACATTTCAAGTGCAGTGATCACATGGGCTAGACACACGAGCGTGCGCATGGCCATGTGTCATACACAGCTAGCACATGGTCGTGTGCCAGGCCGTGTGCAGTGTGTATTTGTGCATAAGCTCTGTACAAAGCGACTGTAAGTTAACCATAGAACTTGTATGACCAAAATTGTTTTGCGAAAGCTGTTATGCATGTATGCAACTTGATTCCAGGCATGAGACTGATTATTTATGTGCTGTTGATATTTGATATATATATATATATATCTGAGACATTGAGTTAGTACTAGAATGTATGGACTGATATCTATCTTGCATTCGCATAGGGTTGGGTTTATGAGCTGAAAGAAGTGATTGAACTGTCACGGTGGTTAAACCACTTGAGAATATTTACTAAACTGGCAGTGACACTGTAAACCCTACAAGATTACAACTGAACTGACAGTGACACTGTAAACACTACAAAATAACAACTGAATTGGCAGTGAAATTGTAAACACTGCAATGTGTCAGATTGACACTTTATGGTGTGCAGGGTTGGATATTGGTGTGTTAGGTTTGATAGAGATGGTTGCAGGGGTGGGTTTGCATAATTTTCATTGTATCTGTAACTGAATGTAAAACTAGAGTGTTTCTGTAACTGTAACTATACCACTGATTTGTGATACAACTGCCTATCTGACTGAGATCTACGAATCTGATTACAGAACTGGAAAAGAATATTCTATAATTACGTTAATGAATCTTATGAAATATCATTATAACTTGCTCTTACTTATTTAATGGTGTTTTAGGGTCTTCCCAGACTTGACAGTCGGTGGACGAGGAGCTCGATAATGTTAAGACTCTTAGGGCTTATAACTAAGTTTAGTAGTATGCTACGAATGAGACTTAAGCTTAGAACTTCTAAAACTTGTGTTTACGCTTTAACTTGATGTTGAATTTACTTTCCGTGTCTATAGCACTTATGTTATGACTTAAACTGCGGAGTTCTTTCTATAAGCTATGGTACTTTTCTCTGTGGTGACATTGTGACATTCTTGACTTAGTCGTTTCGTCTAGGCTGAGTTTAGGTTATTACATCTAGAATTTAGAAATATTATATATATAATATAAATTGAAACAATCAAATAAACATATAAAAAATAGTTTAATGATGACTAAGAATTGATGTAAGGTCACATATTATGATGAACCTTAAGCTTTGTTTAATAGAAATAATCGAAATTATTATGAAGCGTAATTTAAAAATCTATCAATTTATATCATTAAAATTAATCTATCATCATTTAGATATAATTACCAAGTAATTATCAAAAAGCATATATTAAGAAAAAAAATTATGAAAAAAATATAGGTACATATAAGCATGTAATGTGATAAGTGAAATCTACAAAAGTTTTAATAGCAACTTTCTTGTTCAACGTTGAGTATTGATGATTTTATTAAAAAGTAATCAAATTTAAATTTATTGATAAAAAAAACTTTTATTTCAAAATAACTTATATGATTCTAAGATCAGGAGCACCGAATCAAAATTCATACTGATATTAAATCTTTCACCATCTGTATAAGATCATAAAAATAAAGTAAGTTAATAAAAACAATTATAATTGATCATGAATTAACTAAAAATAATAATCAAATATGAAACATTAAATAAAAGAAACTTCTTGTAAAAACTTGCATCTTGCCATCTAAGATCGTATATAGTTCAATGGGAGCTTTACGAGCAAGTTATATATAGTTGCAATGACGTAAACTTCATTATGAACTTGTAGAGGCTCGTGAAGATAATGCATTATAGAAAAATTAATAAAACAATAATAATAAGTAAAAGGTAGATGAAAAATACGGGAGAATTTTCATTAATTCGATTTTCATTTACAAGGTGCTTTATTTATAAGCTCCTTTACATTCAATCAATAAATGTAAATTAAGTCTTCTTAATTACTTCATTTAAACATCTCATGGTCATAAATGAAGTAGAGAATTTTATCTTATTACTTTAATAAATGTTTAAAGGGGTTATATACATCCACTATTAATGTATTTACAACAACTTCTTATTTTCTTTATTCTCTACAGATAATAATTTTTTTTTCTCTACGTGTTGGCTTGATGGTCAAGGTGTTCACCACCTCCAAGTGTGACCTGGATTCGAGTCCCGTTGCTGTTAGGACGTTGTCCTCCTCTTGTAATTCACCAAAAAAAAAAAGATAAAATCTTTCAAAATGGTTTAATAAGGGCTGAGAATTACTCAAATGAATTTAAACATTTCAAAATGATTGAATAAGGGTATACTTTTTTGAAAGTGTTTGAGGTCAAAAACTTTTTAAAAGTGTTCAAATAAGAGTTTGTTAACCGTGGTACACCAAGTTACAAATTTATGTTTTTATTACTTTATTTTCTTTTAAAGTAATATATGATTAAATGTTTATGTGTTTTTTTTTTCTAAACACGTTAGCATTCACTTAATTTTATTAAAAATTGGATTGAAAAACTCTTATTTGAGCACTTTTGTACATATTAAATCATTATATGACCATTTTAAAAGGTTTGACTCATATGAGTAACCTCTAACAAATTGAATCCTAATTTAAACATTTAAGCTTACTAGAATAAACCTATAACAGATATACTTATTATAAAATCTTTAACCGAGTTTAGTGACAAAGAGTCGCGCTGGCCAACTCAACTAAGAATTTAACTTAAAACTCAATTTTGCTACGATTATAATAGAGGTTTATATATATATATTTAAAAAATTAACTACTTTAAAAAAACATTTGTGTCTTTTAAATTTATTATATAATATATATATTAAAAATTAATTATTTTGAAAACATTTAAAAACTAGTATTTAAAACTACTCTTTTATAAAACAAACTATTTTTTATTTAAATTTCTATATATTTTTCACAAATTTTTTAACCCTACAATTTTTTTCTTAAGAAAAATATTATTCATAAAAAATATTTTTTACATAATAATTTCTTTCATGCCTCCCTTTGTAGCTTCCCCTCCAACCACTTAAGAGAGAACTTAAATTCAGGAACTGTCCTCTCATATTTTCAATGATTTTCACAAACTTTGGATTTTTGTAGAGTTAGAACTTGGAAAATCAATGACGGAAATGGTAAAAGTTTTCTAGCGTGTATTTTCTCAGCATGACTTAGCACTTGATCAAACACCTTCTGAGCGACATCAACCTCGATCATCTCCACTAGTTTTCTGATTAGCACAAGTTCCTTAGGAGTCACCAAATCTTTTTGTGTTTATGATCCAATTTCTTGCTGAAATGGAAAACAGGGTAATTGTTGGATCTAATGCCCTAAGTATAATATTTTCGTTCAAGTACAGTATTTTCGTCCAAATACATTTGTAATTTTTTCGAACAAATTGGCTAATAAAATTATTCATGAATTACATTAATACTTTGTATAATTGTCCTCACATGGTTTTTGTACGAAAAGTAAAATGGACGCAAATATTGCTCATTGGTTGTCTAAATGTTTAACTAATACTAAGCGGTATAACGTGGTCAGATCGTAGCACGAAAAGATAACTTGTATTAGTAGACGAACCTAAACATGTCCTTAGTCTAATTGAAAATGAGCAAATCGATTGAAATAGTAATATGACGTCTATCAAGTCCAATTGGGGAGATGCCTTGTCTTAGGCATTGGAGCGAATGCCTCCTAGAAGATAGAAACATAGATGTGACTAACTGGACTGATAGTACATCGAACATGACCCAACCAGAATAGATCCTAAATTTGTTTATGGATTTATTCACTTGTGATGTTCATAGTGTGACAGACTTAAATCCTGAGTGGATGGCAGATTATTATGCGTGACTCGTGCACTTTGATGTAAGTAAAAGCCTAAGTTTAAATAGATAAAAAAACCAAAAGTTGGTGCGTTGGGTGTATGAATTTTGTAGTATGTAGAATCATCACAACAGTAGAATTCATAGCACAAAACATATGTAAATGATATCCTCTCATTGGCATTACATGGTTGATGAAAAGTAAACGTAATCATGGGTCATTCGTCTTTGTGATGAATGATTTGATCACTATTTGATAGTGATTGAGTTTTCATGAAGAAAGTTGTAATGGTTACCACGAGATAAAATAGGATCATATTGGGAGAGCAGATATTATTCCAAATAGATCAAGGATATCCTATGAGGGTAACACACTAATGACAAGGTCATTAGACAAGCACTGAGTAGTTGATTTCGTAATGCTATGTCGTTGGGGAGAGCTCAGTCACAATACTATAGTGGAATGACTTCATGACTATATGAGTTTATAGTTAATAGGCAAAAATTCGGAACTTAATTATAAATCATTTGATCCTCAACTACATATGTCCAATCGGTCCTTCCGCTAAAAACCATAAATGAATTGTGTGTTTGAATAGAAATGAACGTAATGAATAGAAAAAAGAAATGAGAAATATTTAGGAATGATTATGGTTTTCTTTTAAATGGAGGAATGAAATCGTTTGGAAATGAATGTAGGTTTCCAAAAATGGAAATGAAAATGAAAATTTGCAATCCTATATAGGATTACTTAAAAATGATGGAAGAATGAGTTTATGTTTTTGGATTGTTTTGGAGCTTGAAAATGAAAATAAACCATTCAGTCATAGTGAACATGTTGAGTGGTGACATATTGAACAAATTTTCTTAAAATTTTACTAGGGGTAAAGTTTTCAATTTTATTGGGGTAAAATTAATAAAATTTTACTAGGATAAAATTGGGATGATAAAATTATTTAATATGTAAATATTAAATTTTATTTTAGGAAAATAAAAAAAATGAATCAGGTTGGATCATATTACAAAGTACTGGGTTAAAAAGGTCCAGGAAGTACTCATAATTGAACCCAGTGTGAGAAAGGCCTAAAACCCCACATATAAAATGAAGGGAGCGACAACCCTAGTAGAAATACAATGGTCAGTTGTTCAACCCCCTCCTATTGTAAGTAGTATGTTGTTTTTCTTTTTAAAATAAACCTCTACAACTCTACAAGGGTTCTACCTTGATGCTTGCCGAGTCACCAAATATAATTCCTACGACAAAAATACTAAAGAGTAGTAGGGTCGAATCCTCAAGGACTGGACGTCTAATTTCACTTTTTCTTGTGGACAAAATCACTATCGCAAGAATGGTCCACTGACTTGTGATAAGCTTCCTGAAAATAAATTAAAGCGGGAGTTTAGTGATAAAAATATTTAAAAAAAAACAAAAAAAAAATAAAATAAATAAAGTGAAAAGAATTGGAGAAATATATATATATATATTAAATCTTAGCCTCAACCTCGGTTCACTCCGATCTTGAACTGATCCTCGAAAAGTGGTTTTTTCCTTTTTCAATCGATAAGTTGGTTATAGCGCCTGAGAACGTCCCAACCGTCAACTTTTCCTTTTGTAGTCTGTTTCGGTATGACCTGCAAACCAAACCTTGCCAAATGTCTAACCACGTTGCTTGTGCTCGTAATTTAATATTTTGACAGCTTTACGATCTAGAAAGCCCAACTCGAATTAACGGCCTCAATGGCGTGGGTCGTTTAAATTCAATCACCATCTCCCTTGAAAGGACCCAACTAGCTTTCTCCAATTGAACATGCCAATTTATTCGCGGGAATTCGAATACAGCATGACTGACTCGACTTCCCAACTGTACGCCAAACGATCCCAACCCAACGCGCGCGTTTTGATTTTAAATTGAATTAACTTTAAGGGGTGAATTTATACTATCTCATATAGCGAAGAGATAGCGAATACCGAGTTGAAAAGTTTTTTAGTGCGGGTTCATATCTCACGATTTTTCTTGTCGGAGAGATTATCGGGTTAAGGCTAAAAGGGATTTAGTTGAGCATGAAATTAATCATGCTTGGTAGGTGTATGGAAATGAGTTTAGTGGAAATGGTGGAAGATGGAAAGGGAAAAGGGCTTAGAAGGCCATTAAGCCAAAATATTGAAAAGGAAAGAAATTAAAACGAAATTGGTAAAAAGAAATTGCTTACAGGTGCACGAAAAAGGAAATAAAATAAAATAATTGCATTCAATTCCAATAAATTCAAATGTGTCTTCAATTGTGTCCAACAGTAGGTAATTTATACACATTTATTATGCTAAATTTAGCCTGGACTTTCTTAAGAAAAAGTCTCCGCTAAAATAAAATAAAGATAATTTCAACTAAAAATCAGAAAAATATCACCTAAAAAATCATATTTGACTATTTGAAAATTTCAAACAATCCAATTTGGAAGTAGTCAATCCACTAACTCTTCAACTTCTTTTAATTTGGCCTCTCTCTTCAGTTTTCGTTCCATTTTAGCCCATTTTGTTTGAATTTGAATTTCGATACTCCTATTGTATACCTGATAAGAAAAAAATACGAGTTTAGAAGCATATTGTTCGTAATTTAGCCAAAAATAAATAAATAATAGAATTAAATTAATTTAATATGAAAATCCCCCTACTTAACTATGCTTGTCCTCAAGCATGATGTGTATTCTATACTAAAATTATTCGATAATCTTTTTCGAAATCAAATCTCCTTCCTTAGCCAAACATAATGCAAACAATTAGATGAATAAAAAAAATAAACAATTGATATGTTCAATCAATAAGCATTTATAAAATTTCAAGTATTATGTAAAAATCAACTAGTTCACTAAATTAAGGCTTAATCAAACTTGCTAAATAATTGTACTCAATATTTACATTTTTATTATTATTTCCTTTTCCTTTCTTTTATTAACAAATTCGAGGCATAGTCAAATCTTTTTACGTGAATTGAGATGGCAACCCAAGCACCTCAACTCGGTTACTCAATTTGACATGTCCCTAGTTTACTCTCTTTAAGGCAGCTTGGTTAGTGGAGTGTAACAAGTTTCAATTCGTCATTCAAATCTTTTTACGTGAGATGAGATGATAATCCAAGCACTTCATCCTAATTACTCAATTTGGTCATATTTCTGAATCTTCACTCTTAACCAAGCCATTTGACAGATTTTATTTATGTAATTTTTTTGAGTACTTTTATTAGGCAAGTTTTAAAAAAAAACTCTAATCTTTATGAAGTGTTTGACTTAGCCATAACATTTTCAACTCTACGAAATACTTGTTGATAAAAGTAAGCAATAATTATTCATGAATTATCTAATTATTTAAATAAACCAAGGTAGGAGTTAAAAGTGCATTTTTGAAACTAATTAAAGAATAACATTATGAATTAGAGTGGGCAAATAAGAAATAGCACGGCATGGTAATCCCCCCTACTTAGCCCACATTGCCATCAATGTGCAAATTAAAAGAATAGAAAAAGATAAGGGTAACATGAACTCCCCGTGTATTTTTAACGAGGCAAAGGATGGTGAAAGTGACTGGTTTTTAGTATTGTGAGGATGCTTGCGATGTTGGCTTTCATTGTTTCTAAGCGAGCCTCAAAACAATTTAGTCTCTCTTCCGTAGCAGAACCGTGTGTCCGTTGGAACACTCTATTACTTCGAGTAGTAAGTGTACCTGGGGTAACAAAGTAAAAAGCAGAAGGGGTGCCGACAAACAATCCGTTAGAATCCAAACAATATTAATTCGAAGGGCCTATATCATAAGCATGTGTGAGAATTGAAAAACCAATTGATGAATAAATGTTTGTGGCTAAATGTGTGATGTACGAACCTAGTATGAGATGTCGACAGGCACTAATTACAATGTGAAAACTACGTGCAAACCAATATTTGAGGTTTACTCTATAATCGAAATATATACATTACAGAAAAATAATTTCGTCTTACTTAAGATAGTTGAAGAATCATTACGACCAGAGTAGTTAAAAGCAAGAAATCTATTAATATACCATAGGTTTGGTTCCTGTACTAACAAGGCTTTCGAGGTTTTAGAATTGTAAGGGCATGCAATTGAATTAGTCAAGGTCGAGTAAGCTGAGTTGGCATCAAAATCGTAAGGTATCTCTAGTAAAGTAGTATGGTACGAGTCGATTTGAACATCATCTAGGTCGACAAAACCCATGGATGTTAAAATTTGAAATAGACATATTAAAGGTATTACCAAACAATCTGAATTCAATCATGTTTGAGGTTTCAACAGTCCTAACAACATACATATCGAACCTAAAGGTTGCATAGAATTCATACACGAGCTCACAAAATATACCATAATGAATATTAGCATATGATGTCCAACCAATAGCATCGAAATAATTAAACACAGAATCACACATGTTAAGTGTATCAAGGGTAAAGAGAAATATATTTTACAAACTGGGATAGGACGATGTTGAATATCTCGACTATTGTTCCAGGATCTTGAAATTAAAAAAATCCTTGAAACCTTGACTCTAGCGACATCGTGTAGGTACGCCCTCATTGGTTACGTCTATTATTTCTTCAAGGACGGCACTCTTCTTCCGAACTGTTTGGCAAACTCGGTATATCAGCAGCATTAGTGTTGTTGTTTAGGGTTGACTTTGGCTTTTCTCTTTACTAGTTTGATGATTGTCATCTAGAACGTGCGGTGGCTGATTGTTTGACAGTTCTGCATCATTGTAATTCGAAGTGCTCGTTCCATCTGAATGACCTGTAGGGTATGTTAGTAATGGAAAAACAAAATCTGAATTTGGAACGTTATACCTCATTTTGTCAGTAGCCTTCGACTAATTTTATGGGTCTTCCTTTCAACCGGTGTCGGACTTTTTCGACGTCAACATCAACTCAATCGAATAGCATGATTGGTGGTGAGGATGAATCTGAGTCTTCATCGTCAATGTCGATGATTGAGGGTGTTGAAAAATGGTTTCGCCCATGATAAGAGAGGTCAGAAATCTGTCAGCCAAATGGTTTCTAGTACGAACCATAGCCTGCATTCAGGTTTGAGGAACGAATGACGGTGGCAGCTCGGTACGGTGAACGCAGTGGACAAATCAAGTTTGGGCAGTGGCATGATAGATCAGAGCAGTCTTTAAAAGGTGGTGTTGGGGGCTGTAGAACCGATGCCATTATGGAGGAGAAGGGTCGTTAAAGGTGGTGGTTTGACGGTGACGTGTGTTTGGGGGAATTGACGGTCGTTAGAGGTGCTATGTATGAGGAGAGATTTTTCAAGCAACAGCCAACGGTAGAGGCGAACAGTGATGGAGGGAAAGAAATGGTGGTGATAGCAACAGCTCGCGGGGTGTACGGGTGTGGTGGTTATAGTACAATGGTGCGAGAATTCTTACAATGTCTCATCTCAATTCGACTGCACATGCTGCTAGAAAAAACCTGTCAAGAAATCAACAAGACATATTAGACCATGTATTAACTGATCCAGGAGGTAAATAAAATAACCACTCTCTAGCAAATTTGGGTAACGAAAAAGGAAAAGCACGAAGTTTAATTTGATCTTCGATTACTTCCTGAGCTTTCATGCTTGTGCAAAGCATGTGAAAATCTTTTTGATGTGTATGTAGATTTTCATTTTGAATTTCATGAAAGGTGGGTAGCAGATGAATTAAGCTTGATTTCAACTCGAACGGTGTTCCTATTGCTGAATAAGTTATGCATAGTGGCTGTTGTTCGTTCGGTGTTGCTGCGAGTTGGTGAATAGTTTGATTTGCCATTATGTTTGGTTTGTCGACTAAGAAAATATATTCGGTAAAAGTTCCTTCTCTGAATCTGGGTTGTGGTCATTTACCGCGATGAATAGCTTCTTTTCACAGTTTGCGGGTCAACTTCTCTATTTCCGGTTCGAATTCAAGAGTCCCGGTTCTGACCTTGTCATAAAGAAAACAAATGAAAATTAAAAACAAAATATTACCAATCCCTAACAACAATGCCAAAATTTTGATGCTGTTAAGTTACCAAATATAATTCCTTTGAAAAAAAACTACTAAAGAGTAGTATAGAGTAGTAGGGTCGAATCCTCAAGGAATGAATGTCTAATTTCGCTCTTTCATGTGGAGAAAATCCTTATCACGGGAATGGTCCCTTTATATGTGATGAGCTTCTTGAAAATAAATTAAAGGGAGAGTTTAGTGATAAAAATATTTAAAAAATTATAAAATGAAATAAATATAGTGAAAATGTAACACCCAAAACTCGAAATCATTGTCGGTTAGGGTCCCGATGTATTTTTGATCATGTACAACTGTTTATCTTATAATTTCCATTTCATTTAGTCTCGAATTTATGAAGGAACGCATTGAATCTGTCGTAAATCATTAATGGTATAATACCACGTTTTAAGAAGGGCAAAAAATGTCATTTCTAAGATTTTTAGAGAATTCTACCGATACCTATTAGACAGGTATCGGTAGTTGTCAAGCCAGTAAACAATTTAAGAAACAATGCAGACTTCTACCGATACCTTTGACAATTCTACCGATACAAGTAAGGGAACTACCGATACAACTCAGGCTTCTACCGATACTAAAAACTCTACAGAGCTAAGAAGTCTCACCCTGCAACTTCTATTGATACAAGTACACAAACTACTGATACTTCTAAGTATAGAACTACTGATACCTACTGTACTACTACCGATACAACCCAAGTCAGAGAGCAACCTGTCTCCTACCCTATACTTCTACCGGTACATGCTTGAGTTCTACCGAAACAAGTATGCAGAATCTTAAGAAACATGCCAAAACACAAGTTTATTAACACATAACATTCATAATCTCAAAATGCATTAAACCAATGTTTAATTAATAGATTTCAAGTCATTTCTTTATACTTCAAAGCCTAACTCCTAATTTGTACAAACATACAATACAACCTTCAATATTTCATTAAAAAATATCAAGTTTGTCACAATCTCGTATGAGTAAACAAAAGTTAGTATCATCCTAGTACATGCCATATAACCAAGTGATGTAAGAACTACTGAACAACTCCGAACAGCAAAATTGAATCTACAAAACAACGAGAATTTCCATGGGTAAGCATTTCATAGCTTAGCAAGTTCATAAGGTTACACAGATTTACCAAACTTCAAGGGTTGTAACAATCTAATCAAATCAAACCAAGTAAGATTTATACTTCCATCGTTGGTTACAATTCACATTTGATAACTCACGATGACACACAGTTATCAGACCTTTTAATTCGTAATAGGATTCATATAACTCACAATGACACATAGTCATTAGACCTTTAATCTGTAATAGGATTCATATAACTCATGATGACACAGTCATTGGACCTTTAATCTGTAACAGGATTCATATAACTCACGATGACACAGAGTCATCGAACATTTTTGCATTTACAGCCCAAAGCTCGTAGCTTCTTCCTTTCCCTTTGTTCTTATCTTCCACACTTTTGATCATCATTCCAAATTCGTAAAAATTGTATACAAATACCAAAATATATGCAATTTAAATTGGAGTTTAACAATACGAACTTACTAGACTCAAATGCAGTTGTGGTTAGACTTTAGGGACTATTCTACTAATTTCCCTTTTCCACGATCAGTGGCACGATCGTAGTCTACATCCACAAATCATTCAATTTCTCACATTAAATCACACAATTAGATCATTTAATACAATTTAGTCCTTTTTGGAAAAAATACGATTTTACTCCTAATCTTTTACTTTTATTCATTTTAGTCCCTAAACACAATACGTGCAAAATAACCTTTTCTCTTACACAACCAGTACCAGCCGAATAATCATAGGTCTCCACAAGTCCCTACACTTCATCTACTTCACACCAAATACACAGAAATTTCACTATTTAATATTTTAGTCCTTAAACCCTAATTTCATCAAAAGTCACTTTACAAAATCAATTAATCTATTAATCAAGCATAAAAATCTATCAAAATTATTCAAGAAAAAGCATTTTCAACAATGGTAAGTTTTATAACATTTGACAGATTCACAAATTGGTCCTTGGGTTAGTTAGATTAAGCTAATACGGACTAAAAAACAAAAGAATTACTAAAAACGATCAAGGTTTACTTACCTAATCAAGCTTCAAAAGCTCAAGAATGAAAACCCTAGTTTTCTCCCCTTTGTTGCCGTGAAGAAGGTGAAAGAAGATGGGAAATTTCATCTTTTTCTTCTTTAATTCATATATATACTTAATAACATAATTATAATTTTTATGACATTCACAATTAAGCTTAATTAACATCCTTTTATTATAATTAATCCTTATTATAAACAACATATATATCATAACTTTTCGCTATCTAAATCCTAGTGGTCAATTTACTCATTTAGTCATTCTAATCATTTAACTCTACTTTTGCACTTTTTACAATTTAATCCTTTCTATTCAATTTATTATCTAAACATTAAAATCTTATAACCAAATTTTAATGCAAAGTTAAAAATGCCGTAAATATTTGAAATATTAAATTTTATAACTCGACTCGTAGGGATTATGGTCTCAAAACCACTGTTTTCGACACCACTGAAAACCGGGCTATTACAGAAAATGAAATTTTGTTACAAAATAAATTAAATAAGATATAATAAATTAGAGAAATATATATAAAATCTTAGCCTCACCCTCGGCTCACTCCAATCTTGAACAGATCCTCAAAAAGTGGTTTTTCCATTTCTCAATCGATAAGTTGGTTATATCTCATGATTTTTTCTTTTTGGGGCAATAACCGGGATAAGGTTAAAAGTGATTTAGTTTATCATGAAATTAATCATTCTTGGTAGGTGTATGGAAATGAATTTAGTGGAAATGGTGGAAGACGAAAAGGGAAAAGGGCTTGGAAGGCAATTAATTCAACATATTGAAAAGGAAAGAAATTGAAATGGAATTGACAGAAAGAAATTACTTATAGACACATGAAAAAGGAATTAAATAAAATAATTGTATTCAATTCCAATCAATTCAAGTGTGTTTTCAATTGTGTCCAACACTATGTATTTATACAAATTTATTATGATAATTTAGCATGGATTTTCCTAAGAAAAAGTCTCCACTAAAATAAAATAAAGATAATTTCAACTAAAAATTAGTGAAAATTTTGACTATTTGACAATTTCAAACAATCCAATTTGAAACTAATCAATCCACTAACTCTTCAACTTCTTTTAATTTGGCCTCTCTCATCACTTTTTGTTCCATTTTAGCCCCATTTTGTTTGATTTTGAATTTTGACACTCCTATTGTATACCTGATAAGAAAAAAAATGAGTTTAGAAGCATCTTATTCGTAAATTAGCCAAAAATAAATAAAAAACAGCACCAAATTAATTTACTATGAATAGTGAAGAAGATCGTTTGGTTGAAAGTTGGAAAACATCAATGATCCACTTATCCGAAAACACATGTACAATTTTAGTTTTTATTTCTATTAATACCACAAATCGATTCGGTTTTTAAAATTTTAACTTTCCGCTGTGCAAGAAAACCATTTTCAAACCAGAACTTTTTCCTTCAATAACATATACAGTGGAAAATAAAAAAAAACTCTAATGCTTCCTTTTTGAAGCCAAGGCTAGTAGACATTTTCTAGAATGGCAGCAGTAGTGGAAACCAATGATTCATCCAATTCAACGTAGTCTCCATTGAAACATTTAAGCACCCTTTGGATTAGCTCGTAGTTGAATTCATACTAATGGCCTTTTACACACACACATTTCGGAACAATTTTCTTCTTGAATAAGTGATTGAGGATAGCGAATTGATATAGAATTTCAACACCAGTAATCGCCTTAGCCATTAACGGACAAACACCGAGGTTGAGAAATCAACAATGTAACACCCAAAACCCGAAATCCTCATCAATTAAGGTCTCGGTGTCCCACTATTCATTTATTACCGTTCATCTTTTAAATAACATGTCATACAATCTTATTTCATTTAAGAATTTGCACTTCATACATCATATATCGTCATTTAATCATAAACACTATTCAACAAGGGTAAAAAGGTTATTTTAGACTTTTTTGGAGATTTTTATCCATACTTGTTAGACAAATATTGGTAGTTAACAAGTTAATAAATAGTTCAGGAATAGTACAGATTTTTATCGATACAAGTGACTCTTCTACCAAAACAAGTCTTACTTCTAACAATACTAAAAACTCTAGAGAGCTAAAAGTCTCACTCTGCAACTTTTACCGATACAAGTACACAAACTATCGATACTTGCAATTCAACTACCAATACAACCCAAGTCAGTAAATAACCTCTCTCCTACTTTGTCATTCTACCGGTACATGAAAGAGAACTACTAAAACAAGTAAGTAGATAATTCATTCCAAAATAACTTAAACAAAGCTACATCAAGTCATCCCAAGTCATACAACTCACTATAATCTAGCCAAACATTAGTAAACATTCTAACGAGTTTATACAATAAATCATATCAAGTTCACAGATCCTACTACATGCCATATAAGCCAGGTGATATGAAAGACAACCAAACGAGCTCTCGGGATAGTGTGATTCTTCTCAAGGATCCGATCTCCAACAGCAAAACGAATATACAAAACAAAGACAATACACAGATAAGCTTACAGAGCTTAGTAAGTTCGTTGTACAGTTATCTTTATGAATAACCACAAAAACGAGAAAGTGAATGTGATCTATCATTTTCGTTCCTTCCGTATTCAATATTCAAAATCCCTTCCAGGTCTTTCAATGAAATAACTCATTATGATCCAACATTGCTCTTACGAGCTAGTATTACTCAACGAGCCAGTATTGCTCTTACGAGCCAGTATGTTATTCCCTCTACGTCTTCCATCATGATCCATCATCGAGAAATAAATCAACAAGATTAGCATTTAAAAAATAGAATATAGTACGTGAACTTATCGGACGAATTTGTAGCAAAAAGGAAATTCCTGGGATTACTTTATAATTTTCCCATTTCCGCGATCTGCTACTCGCTCATGATCTAAATCAACAAATCATTAATTTACACATTTAAATCATGAAATTTATATCATTCTTGCATTCATGCCCTTTTTAGGTAAATTTATAGAATTATGCCTATACTTTCATTTTTATTCAATTTAGTCCTTTAACAAGCAAAATGCCTATTTCCAACCTAACCCATGCTAGCCAAATATATTAAGACACATTCTTAGCTCATACATATAATTTATTTCATATTAAGTACATGTATTCTACCATTATAGCAACTTAGTCATCAAACATACAAGTTCATCAAAAGCTTTAAAAAAAAGCTTATTCAACAATGGCAAGTTTTACAACATTTAACAGATTCATAAATTAGTCCTTAAGTTAGCTAGATTAAGCTAATACGAACTCAAAAACATAAAAATTACTAAAAAGAGTTAACATTTGCTTACCCAAATTAAGGCTTAAAGTTTGAGAATGGAGAAACCCTAACTTTCCCCTTTAGCCGAATAAAGAAGGAGAATATGAGAAACTAGATGAATTTTTCTCATTTTCTTTCATTTAATTCATATATATACTTAAGGGAAAATTTGTAAATTTTAAAACTTTCATGATTAACTTAATAAACCATTTACTTAACCTCAAGTAATCCCAGTGCAAGAACATATCCAGAAGTACCAGTGCATGAGGATATCAAGGTTGTCGTAGAAAATTAAAATCTAAATTTGTGTCCAGAGATATCGCGACAACCTGTAACTGCTTGCTACATATCTCAGATCTACGTGAGTGTACAGTTGGATTAACTAACTTGTACAACTATAAGGAAGTTAGATCTGAAGTAAGAAGGACACCTGTATTGGGCATTAAAGATAAATACTGAGGAGAGAGAGAAAAAGGTGGATCGGGAAGCTGGTAACAAATCAATTCTACTCTGCAATTTTCTCTAAGCTTGCTTCCATGGCAGCTTAATTTCTTAGAGGGTGAACTGACTGTGACGAGAAAGTAACATCTGCTCCTCACAAGGAGTGTTCTTAAGTGCGACACAATAGGAGCATTAGGGAAGAGTTTTAGTAGGCTAGGAATAGAATGCTTCAACTTGTTCTTTATCTGTTTATCTTTGAATTTAATTGCTTGATCACAGAAATGTTATTGTAGTTGCTGACACTAGAAAGTGCAGTACAA
Organism: Kokia cookei; assembly: GCA_039519145.1. Lineage (NCBI taxonomy): Eukaryota > Viridiplantae > Streptophyta > Magnoliopsida > Malvales > Malvaceae > Kokia > Kokia cookei. Next base: position 14,945,401 of record CM076904.1, read on the forward strand.
GTTAAATTAACAAGCAAGACAACAAAAGTTGCTTGAGGCACGAAGGAATTCTGGTCACTTGTTCTCGAATGCAAAGCATTGCTAGCAATGGAAGGTGTGGTTAATGTGAGTGTTTGGGTCTTTGATAAACAGGGAAATCAAAGTTAGTAAGATCTCATTAAGCTTAATTGTAGCGACAATTTATCTATTATTTACCTTGTGGTCACATTTAGTGATTGCCGACTTATCAAAAAAGGGATCCCTTCCATTACATTATCATTTTCTACTTCTTTAATTTTCTTAAAACCACATCGACAAATTATCTTCAAACTTTCATTACATTTTCTTATTAATTTGCTTTAACATATTGCATTACAGTCTCACAACATTTACTCCGACAATTTAAATTCATTTATTTTTATAGTCTTTGATTTAATTGCATTGACATTATTCCTTACAACTTCTCTTATTCTAACTCTAATTACTTCGACAATTATAGCATAAACAACCATCTTTGTGGGATTGATATCTGATAGCTAAAACCTATCAACTGTACTTGCATCTACAAGTGTTCACTTGCACCATTGTTGTGACGTTCATAGCCTGATCAAGTTTTGGCGTCGTTGTCAGGGATGGCGTTTTTTTGATGTTTATTTTTGTAGTTGCAATTATTATTTATTTCTTGATTGTTATTTTTTACTGATTTGTTTTATTTTTTCTTGTTGACTTTTTTTCAATTCTCTTTTAGGTGTTTTATGACCACTAGGAGAAATCCAAAAAATATTATTGGCTTAGATCCGAAAATCGAGAGAACCATTTGAGGGAGAAGACAAGAACAAAGGAATATGACTTTACCTAGAAATGATGCTATACCACAGTTGTCGCCACAAAATCCTGTCCCTCTAGTACAGCCACAAAACTTCAACAATCTACCACTGCCATAAGAAGAACAAATGCAAAACAGAACAATTAGAGATTTTATTATTCCAGTGCTAGATGATTTGTAACCAAGGGTTGTTAGGCCAGTGATCCAAGCTAGAAATTTTGAGTTAAAACCGGTTATGTTCCAAATGTTAAATTCGAATGGATAATATGCTGGTTTGCCTCATGAAGATACGAGAGAGCATCTTAAATCTTTTTTGCTAATCTGTGCTTCTTTTAGTCAGCATGGTGTTCATGATGATGCCTTGAAGATGCAATTGTTTCCTTATTCATTGAAAGGAAGGGCTCGTAACTAGTTTCTTGGATTACCTGCAGGATCTATTACATCGTGGAATGCACTTACAACTCAATTTGTTTTGCAGTTTAATCCACCCATGATGAATGCTCGATTGAGGAATGATATTACTGCTTATTACCAACTGGATGATGAGAATCTGCATACCACATGGGAGCGTTACAAAACTTTGCTTCGACGTTGTCCCATGCATGAAATCCAACTAGCAACACAGATCAAAATTTTCTACAATGGATTAAATGTGCAGACAAGAAATCTTGTTGATACAGAAAAGAAACCTATGATAAAGCTATGCGAATTTTGGAGAGAATCGCACAGAATGATTATCAATACCCAATTTCTTGAACTGCTCAAGTAAAAACGAATCCTGGAGTTATTGAATTAAATGTCATATCAGCTCTAACTGCATAAGTATCTTCATTGGCTAACATGATTAAAAACATGAAGGGGACAAGTGAAGTTGCTCCCATTCAAGTTGCCCAGCAACTAGATGTCCTAACATTTTGTTGTGAATTTGTGGTGACAATCATAGCTACGAGGATTATCCATAACATGCAAAAAAAGTGTTTTATGTCAATAACATTAGAGGAAATTCGTATGGTAACTCTTATAACAGTTCAACCAAGAATCAACAACCTTGAGGGAATCAAAATACATCCACATTTCGATATGGAAATTCCTCGAGTCAAATAAATTTTCGACGATTGAGTTACAATTAGTAGCAACAAAATTACAACCACAATCCTCAAGTGCATGCACATCATGATCAGATGCAGTCACATGCTCGTATTCAGCTACAGTAGACTGTAATGCCAAATATGAATATGGAAGGACAACATCAACAACAGTAACAACAATACTCTCAACCACGAGCTGATCGATTGGCTGTCATTAAAGCTTTACTATGTGAACATATTACAAGAACTGAATCTATTGTGCAAGGAAATTCTTCATCCATCCGAGCATTGGAAGCACAAGTAGGACAACTAGCTTATAATATGAGTACGAGACCACCAGGTGCTTTACCCAGTGATACTGAAAATCCAACTCAAAAACGGAAGGAGTATTTCAAGGCTATTACTCTTCGGAGTGGAAAGAAAACTGTTGAACAAAGCATAAATTCCAATACAGCACCTATCGGCACAAATGAAATAGAGTAAAGGGAAAACGTTGTATCCGAAGAAGAAGCAGTAGAGATAAATGAAGAGGAGCCACTAGTAATTACACCCATGCCAACCATTCGACCTACAAAATTGTCAACACAACTGGCAATGTCGACGCATCCGATCGTATCACTACAGCCTAATGTTTCAACACCTTTGTCATTTCCACAAAGATTTAAGGAGAAAGAAAATGACAGAGAATATCAAAAGTTTTTAGCTACCTTGAAATAATTACATGTTAATATACCTCTTATTGATGCCCTTGTACAGATTCCTAGCTATGAAAAATTTATGAAGGAGCTCTTATCCAAGAAAAAGAAGTTGACTGACATAGAGAAAATTGCACTCACAGAAGGCTGCGGTGTTGTACTAACAAATAAATTGTCATCGAAGATGAAAGATCTTGGCAGTTTTACAATTTCATGTTCCATTAGAAATCATTACTTAGGAAAAGCTCTTTGTGATCTAGGAGCAAGCATCAACCTTTTGCCCTTATCAACATTCCAAAAATTGGGAATTGGTCACATGAAACACACTACGGTGACAATGTAGTTGGTGGATAGATATTTGGCGCAACTTGAAGGATAAATCAAAGATGTTCTCGTCTAAGTAGGTAAGTTTATGTTCCCAATAGATTTCATTATTCTTGATTGCAAAGCTGATAAGGAGGTACCCATAATTTTGGAACGCCCATTTCTTGCTACGGAGTGCACTCTTATAGATGTATTCAAAGGCGAGTTAATTATGCGACATAATGATGAACACGTTACCTTCAGTGTCTTTGATGTAATTCCGTGCAGGAGTAAAGAGCAATGTCACCATATTGATGTACTGGGCAAATTAATTATGGAAGAATTTAGTGAGCGTAGTACAACAACTTTAGAAGAACTTGTAGTGACAACTGAAGACAATTTCCTATCTGATTGCGACCACAAGGTTATTATTGAGCTTCGACATGGTTGGTAGATGGAATACTTAGATCTAACCAATAGAACGATCCTTGTATTTAAGTCGTTTGTTGAAGAAGCTCCAACTTTGGAGTTGAAATCATGGCTAACACATTTAAAATATGTTTTCCTTGGTGACAATGATACCCTGCAGTAATTGTCTCCGCAAATCTCAATGCAAGTCAAGAGGAGAAATTGATCCGAATACTGAAGCAACATAAGCGTGCAATCGCTTGGAGCATTACGAATATTAGAGGCATTAGCCCCTCTTTTTGCATGCACGAGATTAGATTGGAGGACGAGGGAAAGCAGTCCATTGAGCAGCAAAGGAGATTAAATGAAAAAAATGAAGGAAGTTGTAAAAAAAAGAGATCATCAAATGGTTGGATGCGAGTATTATTTACCCCATTTCTGATAGTACATGGATGAGGCCAGTCCAATGCGTTCCAAAGAAGAGCAGTATTACGGTGGTAAGTAATGATAAAAATGAATTAATTCCTACTCGTATTACTATAGGTTGGCGAGTTTGCATGGACTACTGTGGTTTGCATGGACTACTGTGGTTTGAATGCTACCATAAAAAAAGGTCACTTCCCACTTTCCTTCATTGATTAGATGCTGGACAGGCTTACTGGTAAGGCCTATTACTACTTTCTTGATGGATATTCTAGCTACAACCAGATTGTAATTACATCAGAGGACAAAGCAAAAATGACTTTTACTTGTCCATTTGGTACCTTTGTTTTTCACCGAATGCCATTTGGTCAATGCAACACACCGACCACATTTATGCAACACACCGACCACATTTCAAAGGTGCATGATGGTAATTTTTTCCAATATGATTGAAGACTCGTTGGAGGTATTCATGGATGATTTTTCTATTTATGGTCACACTTTTGATAAATGCGCTAACAATTTAGATAGAGTTTCAAAGCGATGCGAGAACACCAATCTGATACTAAATTGGGAAAAATGCCACTTCATGGCAAATGAAGGCATTGTCCTTGGACATCATATCTCCTGTCAGGGTATCAAAGTAGACAAGGTGAAGGTGGAGATTATTGAGAAGTTTCCCCCACCTACTAATGTTAAGGGAATAAGGAGTTTTCTCGACCATGCAGGATTATATCGACGATTCATCCGAGATTTCTCAAAAATTACAAAACCTCTCTACTCACTATTGGAGAAAAATAAAAAGTTTATGTTTGATGCTGCCTGTCTGGAAGCATTTTTAAAAATTAAGCAGCAATTAGTGCAGGCACCTATTGTCATCACACCGAACTGGTTACAATCGTTTGAAGTTATGTATGATACGAGCGACTATGCAGTAGGTACAATGCTTGGCCAATGCAAAGATAAGGTATTTCATATGGTATATTATGCTAGCAAAACTCTTACTGAAGCGCAGATCAATTATACAATCATAGAGAAAGAGTTGTTAGTAGTAGTTTTTGCATTCGATAAGTTTTGTTCGTATCTTGTCAACGCAAAAGTCACAGTATATACTGATCACTCTGCATTGAGGTACCTCTTTGCCAAAAAAGATGCCAAACTAAGACTAATTCGATGGATCCTTCTGTTACAAGAATTCGATGTTGAAATTACGGATAGAAAAGGATCAGAAAATCAGGTAGCAGATCATTTATCTCGTCTGGAATTTGGGAGTGAAGATGGAAATACTTCACAAATTATCGACACATTTCTAGACGAGAAGCTCTTTTTTGTCGATGCATCCCCATGGCATGCGGATGTTGTCAACTATTTGGTCTGTAGAAAACTACCACTAAGTGCCACCGAAAGGTAAGATTTCTTCGAGATGCTGCAAAGTACTATTGGAATGAGCCATACCTGTTCAAAGTATGCACCGACAATATTATTCATGGCTGCGTCCCTAAAGAAGAAATGCTTCCTATCTTGAAGCATTACCATGATGGCCCTTATAGAGGTCATTTTGGTGGTGTTAAGACTGTTGCAAAGGTCTTTCAGTCAGGATTTTATTAGCCACCATTGTTTAGAGACGCCCACAACTTTGTTCAACAATGCGATAAGTGTTAGCGCATTGGATCGGTATCTCGATGCAACGAGATGCAGCAACAGCCTATTATGGAAATTGAGCTTTTCGACGTCTAGGGTATGGATTTCATGGGACCGTTTCCCAACTCTTTTGGAAATGTTTATATTCTAGTAGCTGTCGATTATGTCTTCAAGTGGGTTGAAGCAATTACTGTCCCTAAAGATGATGCTTGGACATTGTTGAAATTCTTTCACATCCTCACTCGTTTTGGTACACCTAGAGCATTAATCAGTGACCAAGGCACTCATTTTTAATGCAATCAAGTTGCAACCGCATTAAAGCATTATGGTGTGAAACATCTAATGAAAATCACTTATCATCCACAAACGAATGGCCAAACTGAAGTATCCAATCGACTAATTAAAAATATCCTTAAAAAGGTGGTGAATCAATCTAGACGAGATTGGTCTTCAAGGCTCAATGTTGCATTGTAAGCGCTTCGCACAGTATATAAAACACCATTAGGAATGTCACTATATCAGCTTGTTTTTGGTAAATCCTATCACTTGCCTGTGGAATTTGAACATAAAGCCATGTGGGCAATTAAGCAAGTGAATATGGATTATGATTTTGCTAAACAAAAGAGATTATTGTTCATTTTTGAATTAGAGGAGATTCGACAAAACGCATACGAGAATGCTACCATATACAAAAAAAACTAAGAGATGACATGACAATATTATCTTGCGGCAACAATTTTCTGCAGGTCAGTTAGTACTTTTATTTAATTCAAGTTTAAAACTGCATTCTGGAAAATTACGCTCCAGATGGTCAAGGCCATTCGAAATTGTCAAAGCATTTCCTATGGTGCAGTGACAATTAAAGATTTAAATGATAGGCACCAATTCAAGGTAAATGGCCAACTGTTGAAGCATTATCTCAGCTCAGATGACCACAAGCAGAACGAGATCATTAATCTGGTTACATTTTCTTAACTTGTCATTACATTTATTCCATTTACTTTTTGTATTTTATTTTATTTCAATTATCTTCTTTAGTTCTTTTGTAGGAATAAAAGCTACCCTTTTTGTCGACGCACAAAAAACCCTACTTGTCAAAGCAAGTTAATTCCTAACTCATCACAGTGAAGCATTTTAGGAAAGAATCATAACGTTTGATTCACCCTGCGCCCCAACCGTCGGATCGATTTGGAAAAGGAGAATCTGTGTCATTGTATTTATTGGATGCAGACACAACGTCCTATCGCTGTAGTGGCTACCATAATGCCTCTTCATCTTCATTTTTATTCGCTATAAAACACCCCATTGTGTCGACAGTGTTCTCCACAACCACAACCTCCATTGTTGCTGCAAAACCTTCTTTTCTTAAGTATTCCAATTTCCTGCATCTTTTATTCTCTTTATATCATAAAGTCATGGCACAAACAAGAGGATCAAAAACACCTTCTAAATCAACCACTGAATCCTCTGCTGTGGTGGTCGCAACAAAGAGAAGCTGCCTTCCAAAGAACCAGATAATATGTTTAATCGTAATTGCCACTCGGAGCAAGGATTCCAGCTGTCACCACTTCTCACGCTGGGTAAACAAGTCTATCGAACCATCTCACGCCTGGGGTGGGAAATGTTTTATAACCATCTTGAAGGATACTCTTCGTCCTTCATTAGGGAATTTTATGCCAACTTGATTGATAAGGAACGAGAGTTTGTTTTTGTTCGAGAAGGACTGGTGCCCTAGGGTGCTGCACACATCAATGCCCAATATAACATTGATATTGGGGAAGATGAGCATATCGCCTTCTTAGAACAGCTAACTGAAGAGGGTGCTGACTTGTTAATGAATGATCAATGCATTGACGGTGCCATCTGGACAGATAACAACCCTAATAATTATACCATGCATCATCGATTCCTCACTGTGCAAAGCAAGGTTTGGTTCCATTTTATTAATTATCGATTATTGCCTTCAACTCACAGCACCACGGTGACTTTAGATAGAATGTGTCTCATACATTCGATTATTAAAGGCCGTAGAATATATGTTGGTGCAATCTTGACTTAGGAGATTGCAGAATGCGTAGCCAAGCAAACAGGTATTTTTCCATTCCCCTCTCTTATAAAGCAATTATTTCGAAAATGAGGTGTTGTGCCTCGTGAGGGGAAGGAGTTCTTAGAAAATAAGGGACCAATCAATGATGTATCGGTTGAGCGTATGACAAGGGGGAAGGAGACCCCTGTGGTGAAAGAAGCTGCACCAAAGAAAGGAAAAGGAAAATAAAGAAGGAAGAAAAACAACCTCATGCTCCCACAAATCCTCAATTATGGAGGAAAATTATGTAAATCAAGTAGATGGATGATAGAATTAGTGTGTGGCAAATCAAACTTGTCACCACAGTTAAGGACATGGAGCACTCGCAAAATTTATTCTATGCCTACACCAGGGCATGAAATAGTGCAATTGTCAGCTTATAACGTAGCATTAGCAAGCATCCTCTGCCAGAATTCCCATTATTTCCCCTATCATCAGGGAGGCAACACCATAAACTGAAAGAGCTACCTCAAAAGGGAAGGACCAATTTATCGAGTCTCCGCATATGGTCCACATATATGATGATGAGGACCAGGACGTGAATTCAAAGGATGTTGAAGATTGCTTCCGCAATATTGCTAGCCTTTTTGAAGATGAATTTTCCAACAGCTTAGGAGCAAATATGGCTGAAAAGGAAGCCAATGCTGATGAGGAACACACAACTGTAGGATCTGTGGGTATTGAGGAAGAGAAAGAATAAGAGAAGGAAGTAGAAAAGGAAGAAGGAGGGAAAAAGGAAATTTTTGTCGCGATAAATTTGCTTGAAGAATTTGTTACTGCACCGAAGACGTGGGTGCAATTAATGACGATCTGACACAATCTGCTACGAATCAGGCTAAGGTTGTGACAGTCAGCAATGAGGATTGAAATCCTCTAGCTATAGTGCCTTATGTGGCACCCCTTGCTGAAATACATCCTAATGATGTCACCGTCGATGAAGCCAACACACAACCACATGTATAGGAGCAATCCGTTGACTCGGTTGAGCCAACAAAAAGGAAACCCAAGTGCAAAGATAAGACAAAGCACAAGGAAGAACGTCACAAGAAGAAGAAAAAGACCAAAGCAGCCACATCTTCTGCTGCACATCACTGAGTTAGTCTTTAATTTTTTTTAGAACATAGTTTAGTTGCATATCATGTGTAATAGCATTATCATCACATTTTAATTATCCATGTATTTTATTTGTCGACGCATTTGCATGGTAGTTGCATTACCATGTATATTTGTATATTAAGTCAGTGCATTGGGGACAGTGTAGACTTTAAGTTTCGGGGGAATGTATATGGAATGGAAATGCAATTGCACCCATATTTTTAAGAAATTATTTGTCCTTTTAGTCTAATGAAAGTATGCAAGGTTATGAAAAATGTGACTACAATTTTTTTTTATTTGATACTTAATTCTTGAATTAATAATAAATAAGTAGTATAATTATTTGAATCTTGGAATAACTTTCCAATTATAGCTATGTGTATATAGATATAACTATGAATAAAAGACACTCCAATGTGGGTGCATTGTGACTTGTCAAAGGGGAACACTCCAATACAAGTGTTAGAAAAAAATATCTAGCCAAAGGCTGTCACAGCAAGAGTGTGTGTTGGCGCAATTACATACTCATTGGGTATTTGTTGCACCCATCGTTACTACCTAGGAACAAGGGTTTAGTAATGCAATGATATCCCTCAGTCGCATAAATAAATAAAAAAGAGAGAAAAGAAAGGAAAAGATAAAAGAATATATATATATATATATATAATAATAATAAACGTTGTATTGGTCAAGAGAATTTAAGATTTAAAGGATGATGCTAACATTGGTGAAGTTGCAGTTTTGATTATTCATGCTTATAAATTGTCGGCACCATTTTTTATCATGTGAATGTAATTTATACATTAGTGTCTCAGAAGATTCAAGTTGCTAGAATGATTATTGCTTTGACAAGAATTTTTCTATAATTTTACTAGCTTTTGTTTACTTGAGGACAAGTAAAAACTCAAGTTTGGGGGTGTGATAGCATTAGAAAAGACCATTAATTTATCCTTATTTAGAGTATAATTTGTTCCCATTATATCATGTTTAGCATGCATTTTTAGCATTTTATATTTAGTAATTGCATTTTCTAAGTCAATGATGTTTGGTTTAATTTTCTTTTCATTTTATCTTACTTTTGCTACTAATGTCGCCACATTTAGTGTTCAGTATTGTGTCTTGAGATGTCAATGCTTGGATATGTCTTAAAAGATCAAAGCAGAAGAGTGTTCAAGGTTGTCACTGTAATTTAGAATCCAGAATTGCGCCCAAACCTGTCACCATATGAGCATTTCCAGATTGCACCCAGGGATCTTGCTACATGAACATATCCAAAAGTACCAATGCATGAGGATATCAAGGTTGTCGCAACAAATTAAAATCTAAATTTGCGTTCAGAAAAATCGTAACAACCTGTAACTACTTACTACATATATTAGATCTGTGTGATTGTACAACTGTATTAACTAACTTGTATAGTTGTAAGGAAGTTAAATCTGAAGGAAGAAGGACACTTGTAATAGGCATTAAAGATAAATATCAAGGAGAGAGAAAAAAGGGGATCGAAAAGCTAGTAACAAATCAATTCTGCTCTGTAATTTTCCCTAAGCTTGCTTCCATGGCAGCTTAATTTCCTGAAGGGTTAACTACTATGACGAGAAGGTAATATCTACTCCTGACGAGGAGTGTTCCTAAGTGTGACACAAGAGGAGCATTAGGGAAGAGTTCTAGTAGGCTAGGAATAGAATGGTTCAACTTGTTCTTTATTTCCTCTCAAACGCTGATAAATTCTGATGAACTTAATTGTGTATGGAAGTACCTTTTAATTTTAGATCTAAATTGATTTCTGCTCAATTCCTCTTATCTGTTTATCTTTGGATTTAATTGTTTGATCACGAAAGTTTTATTGCAGTTGTGGACACTGGAAAGTGTAGTGACAAGTTAAATTAACAAGCAAGACAACGAAAGTTGCTTGAGGCACGAAGGAATTCTGGTCACTTGTTCTCAAATGCAAAGCATTGCCAGCACTGGAAGGTGTGGTTAATGTGAGTGTTTAGGTCTTTGATAAATAGGGATGTCGAAGTTAGTAAGATCTCATTAAGCTTAATTGCAACGACAATTTATCTATTATTTACCTTGTAGTCACATTTAGTGATTGCCAACTTATCAAGTTAGGGATCCTCTCCATTGCATTATCATTGTTCTACTTCTTTAATTTTCTTAAAACTACATCGACAAATTATCTTCAAACTTTCATTACATTTTCTTATTAATTTACTTTGACATATTGCATTATAGTCTCATAACATTTGCTCCGACAGTTTAAATTCATTTATTTCTGCAGTCTTTGATTTAATTACACTGACATTATTCCTTACAACTTCTCTTATTCTAACTCTAATTGCTTCGACAATTATAGCATAAACAACCATCTCTGTGGGATCGATATCTAATAGTTAAAACCTATCAACTATTCTTACATCGACAAGTGTTCGCTTGCACCATTGTTGTGATGTTCATAACCCGATCACAGACTCAACTTCCCATTTCTGCCAAATTGTAACACCTTCTTCCAAGGTAAAACACTCAAGAAGACTCGATCTCTGACTGCAAACTCTATATCCTTTCTTTTCAGGTCAGCATAAGACTTCTGTCGGTCAGATGCTACTTTTAAACAATCATAGATTACTCGAACCTTCTCTTTTGTTCCTGTATCAAATCGGTCCCAACCAGCTTAGGCTTGCTCAACTCAGATCAGTACAGAGGTGTTCTGCACTTCCTTCTGTACAATGCCTCAAATGGTGCCATTTTAATACTAGTTTGATAGCTATTATTATAAGAAAACTCCACCAGTGGTAAGTATTTTTCCCAGCTACCTTCGAACTCAAGTATCTAGCACCTTAACATGTCCTCCAGAATCTATATTACCCGCTCGGACTGACCATCTGTCTGCAGATGATATGCAGTGCAAAAATTTAGCCTGGTTCCCAAAGCTTCATGCAGCTTACCCCAAAACCTCAAGGTAAAATATGGATCCCTGTAAGAAAAAATTGATACTGGTACCCCGTATGATCGTACGATTTCAAATACATATAACTCAGCCAACTTCTCTAGTGGATATTCCACTCGAATAGGAATAAAATAAGCTGACTTAGTCAATCAGTTAACTATAACCCAAATTGAATCTTTCTTCCTCGGCGTCATCGGCAATCCCGTAACAAAGTTCATAATGACTCACTCTCACTTCACTCAGGAATGGTAATAGGCTGCAACAACCCAGACGGTACCTGATGCTCAACTTTTACTTGCTAACACATCAAACATCTAGTCACAAACTTAGAGATTTGCCATTTCATACATGGCCACCAATACATTTTCTTTGGGTCATTATACATTTTCACAATACCTAGATGTATAGAATAAGTACTGTTGTGAGCTTCTGTCAGAATGTCCCGTCTCAAATCTAAATTGTTAGTAACACACACTCTACCTCTAAAATACAACATACCATTTGTGTCAACTGTAAACCCTATGGTATCGTTACTCTACATATACTCTTTCTTAGCTACAAGCTTTAGATCATCTCTCTACAACTCCCAAATCTGCTGTAGAAATAATGGTCTCATCCTGAGCTCAACTATAACTGACCCGTCGCCTTCAAGCAATAAGTGTGCATTCAACACCCTCAAAGCAAACAATGATTTTGGACTCAAGGCATCAACAACCACATTAGCTTTTCCCGGATGGTAGTCAATCACTAGATCGTAATCTTTCAATAATTCAATCCACCGACATTGCCTCAGATTCAATTATTTTTCAGTCATCAGACATTTCAGGCTTTAATGATCTGTGAATATGCGACATTTCTCACCATACAGATAGTGTCGCCAAATCTTCAGTGCAAACACAATGGCAGCTAACTCCAAATCATATGTCGGGTAATTTCTATCATGCGACTTTAACTATCTGGAAGCATAAGCTATTACTTTCCCTTCTTGTATCAATACACATCCTAGCCAGTTTAATGATGCATCACTATAGACAAAAAATTCTTTTCCTGACTCAGGCTACGTCAAAACTAGAGCTTCTGTTAACATTTTCTTGAGTTGATCAAAACTCTAGTGACACTTCTCTAACTAAACATATGAAACATTCTTCTATAGCAACTTCGTCATTGGCAAAGCTATAATAGAGAAGTCTTTTACAAATCGACGGTAATAGCCCACCAACCCTAGAAAACTACGCACCTCTGAAACATTCTTCGGAACCTTCTAGTCGAGGGTAGTAGAAACCTTACTCAAATCTACCCGAATCCCTTCCGAAGATATAATATGCCACAAAAATCCAACTTCCTTAAACCAGAACTCACACTTACTAAATTTGGCATACAACTATTTCTCTCGCAAAATCTGCAACACTTCTTTCAAATGTTGTATGTAACCATCCTCTATCTTGGAGTAGATTAGTATATCACCGATAAATACTACCACAAATCTACTGAACTAAGGCTGAAAAACTCGGTTCACTAAATCCATAAATGTTGTCGGTGCATTAGTTAACCCGAACGACATTATAAGAAACTCATAGTGCTCGTACCACGTTCTAAAGGCAATCTTCAACACATCACAGTCGTTTACTCGCATCTGATAGTAACCCAATCAGAGATCTATCTTTGAGAACATAGTTACACCTTTCAGCTGATCAAATAAATCACTCAATACATGGTAACAGATACCTGTTCTTTTCGGTAACCTTATTCAACTGCCGATAATCTATACACATCCTTATCGAACCGTCCTTTTTCTTTACAAACAACACTGGTGCACCCTAAGGTGATACACTCGATCGTATAAAACCCCTGTCCAGTAACTCTTGTAACTGTGCCTTAAGTTCTTTCAACTTAGTAGGTACCATTCTGTACAATGGAATCAATATCAGAGCAGTACCTGGTACTAATTCAATGCCAAATTTCACCTCTCTGATCGACGACAAACCCAGTAACTTTTCAGGAAACACATTTGTGAATTCATTAGTAATCAGTACCTGATTCAATTCTATTCTCGACCCTTAAATATCAAGTATGTAAGCTACGAATGCCTCGCAGTCCTTACGAACCAGTTTATGTGCAGAAATGGCTGAAATCAGTGTAGTATCACAGTTCAATTTACTAGACTTAATTGTAATTACCTCACCAGTCAGACATTTTAAACCAATTCGTCTCTATTTCTAGTTGACCACCACATCATGTTCAGTTAACCAATCCATACCCAAAATCACATCGAACTCATAAAAGGGTAGCAGTATAAGATCAACAAGAAACTCATAGCCCTAAACTTTCAGTGGACACTTACGACACACCAAATTTACAATAACACTATGACCCAACGGGCTTGTAACTTGCATATCAAATTCAGTTGACTCAACAGACAATTTCTTATCAGTTGCTAAAACAGTACAGATATAAGAGTGAGTTGACCCTAGGTCAATCAAAGTACACAAAATACATCAAAAAGATCGAATATACCAGTCATAACATCCGATGCAATAGCCTTCTCCTTGGCTCGAATGGCATAGGTCTTGGCGAGTGCACAAACCTCAGATCTATTCACACTATCTCTATTATCATTACGATTTTCGTTCGCATGACCGCTCTGACCCGCTCATCGAGCCTTCTGCGGAGTGATTGGAGGCTTTACACTTCAATCTTCCTTTTCTTCAGGTGTCACAAGGCATCAAACCTGATGACCTATTGATCCGCATCTAAAACAGGCTCCCTCCTTAACTCGACATTCACCGTAGTGAAGTTTGACACAGTGCTCATATGTAGAGTTCGGTGCAATGCGAACACTGGCCACACTATTTTCAGGTTTTGAAACCTCAATTCAGGTTGTCCTAATCTATTACTGCCATGAAAACCTCAATTCTTGCTAAACTCTCTAATTTTTTTATCTTTACTGCTTATGCTCATAGATTTATTCCATTTTTACGCTCGATCTGTCAAAACCACAAATGATCGCAACTCCGAACTACTAACTATCATCTTGATTTTATCATTTAACTCGTCTTTAAAACGGATACACATAGCTTCATCAGTCAGTACGATCTCTCGGGCATACTTATTGAGATATACAAATTCCCGCTCGTACTCAGTAACGGACTTGTTTCCCTATTTCAATTCAAAAAACTCCTTCTTTCGGTCTAAACACCGTTTGTTAACATATTTCTTTTTAAATACATTCTGGAAAAATTACCAGGTGATCTCATTCTCGAGAACCACAGCCAATATCGTCGTCTATCAATTATAAGCTTCATCCTTTAATAATGATGCAGCACATCTCAAATAATCTTCCGGGGGATAGGCCATCTCATTCAAGACCCGTAAAGTGTTTTCTAACCAGTACTCAGCTCTGGATGGATCATCTTCGACACTTCCTCTGAATTATTCTACCCCATATTTTAGAACTTTATCTAAAGGTATACAGCGTTGCTGCGCTACTATCGGAGGAGGTAGAGGTACAATCGGTAGTGCTACAGGTCTTGCCACAGGTCGCACAGATAGAGGAGAATGAGGAGGTTGAGGAACTGTTTGATTACCTCCCATAAATTTAGAGAACCATTATCTCATCTTACCGAGGAACATATTTTAGCTTCACTTTCAGTCACCGTTATCACGGGTACACCTTGGCTCACGTTAGAATCAGTAGCTGGAACATTACTATTTACCTCATTGGTCTCTCCTCGTTCAGAATCAGACATTTTACTTATCTACAAAATTTTAGGGTTAGATCGAATCTATCATAATCACACTATCATAGGTTTATATGGCATGCAGTCTCTAAACTCTTTAATTTATAAATTCAATCCAAGAATCGTCTAAACCATAAGCTCTGATACCACTAAATATAACATTCAAAACCTAAAACCATCGTTTATTAGGGTCTCGGTGTCCCATTATTCATTTATTACCATTCATCTTTTAAATAACATGTCATACAATCTTATGTCATTTAACAATTTGCAGTCCATACGTCATATATCGTCATTTAATCATAAACACTATTTAACACTAACATATTAAACTTATGTTACATTTTATAGAAATATTATTTTTTGTCCATGTTTTAGTATGCAAGTTAACAATAAATTAATTCAAATGGTAATATTTAGGTACTCCCGTGAAATAGTTTTTAGTAAAAGATTTTCGCTTATTTTGAAGAGATATTTTTTTCTTACAAGAGGTTTTACTCATATTTCTAATTTTAAATTTAAAATTGTATTAACTATAATTATTTCATGTCTAACTATTATAACACATATAAATAAACTTGTTCCTCATATTATTACACTAATAATGAAATGAGACATTATAAAAAAATTTGACACAATGTTTTGAACTACTTATAATCCATTTTCAACCCACCAATAGAAAGATAATGCATTTCAACGCATTCGAACCTACGTCCTCTTACATTAACAACAATATTTATGTCAATCGAGTTAAAACTTAATCCACATGCGTTACACAATTTAAAAGTATGAAACATGATATAGTAAATGTAAGCAATAGTGGACTGCACTGCGCTGTGTATATATATATTACTTTTTGCTGAAATAATCCTTGTTTAATGTTTTAAGTATATATTAAAGTTACCCACGATTGATAGAGTAGATATGGCTCAAGTTAAATGCAATAGGTCACTACCATGATATGAAAATGTATATGCAAGTAGGGAGTAAGAGCATTAGTGGAAATGTGGAATAACCATTAATTAATTAATTATTTTCTTAATTAAATAAAAATAAAGTACACTTTATTGTCGGACTAAATTTTATTTTAACTGTTGTAATAATTTAAAAAAATATATTGATTTTATTTCGATTAGTATGAATATAATTGTTAATGCAAGAAGATGTGAATTGAGGAAAAATTATGAATAATTTTATGCATATATCGAAAACAACATATATGATCGGAACTTATAATAACATTGTTAATATATATATATATATATATGTGAATTTGGATTAATTTAAAATTTTAATACATTTCACTTCAAAGATTAAAATTTTAATAAATAATTTAAGCCTTGAAAAAGAACTTAAAAATTGAAATATGAAGTATAAATGTGTTTCCTTTTCAAAATAATGTGAACATATTTTTTTCATCCCTTTGTTGGAAATGAACATATTTTATTATTATTAAACTAAAACCCAAAGAAGCAAACAAAAGCATATAAACTTCTTTTCTTCTTTTTCTCTTTAGGTTATATTTGGTGCAGTTTCGTTTTGGCCGAAAATATTTAGTGTAGTTTTTAACTACTAATTAACCTTTTAAGACCTTTTGACTTGTTTCAAGGATCAAATTAGAATTTTTAAAAAAAAAAAGAAAAAGCCACGTAAAATATAAATTTATCATTATATTATATCATAATTTCATAATTCTTGATTGGACTTATTCTTTTTGAAGGACCATCTACCTCAAACTATCTTTAAAGTCATTTTTATATCTAGGTCTGTTCTTGATATTTTTAGGTCCTAGACGAAACAATAAATTGATGCCCCTTTAAAAAAATTTATAAAATGTAATACAATAAAATAAAACATATACTAATAAAAAAATAAAAAAATTGGGGCTCCTTTTATTTTATTTTTTTCCTGCAATGAAGCATAGATTAGAAATTTAAAGGCTGAAGTTTTTTTCTATATTAAAAAGTGAATAATTTTTTTTTGTCCCTTTCAACCATGAGTCTGAGTAATTATATTCTCAAATTACCCCTAAGATCGGACCTATATATATCTATGAACAATTCATAATTTCGATACAATGCAATTTATATGACATGTCATGGAAAAAGTACAAAATTATATATATAACTGTATACAAATATGATTTGTTGGAGCCCAATTTTGATCGGGCCCAACACCGAATCTAATTTTTTATTTTTAAATTTTAATTTATTTTTAAATTTAAATTCATTTTGAGTTTAAATTTATTTTAAATTTGAATTTATTTTAAATTAAAAAATTAATATTAAAAGTCCAAATCCAAGCCCAAACAAGACGTCCAAATACAAGCCCAACTTGGCCCAATTTTTAAATGACCCAAAACCTAAGCCCAAGTTACATTTACATTGGCCCAAACCCTAAACCACCTAAAGTCAAACCTTAAAAAATGGCTACCCCCAACTTGCACCTACTACCGTCCACCCTTCCAACCAGAGGCTGCCACGTCAGCACTAGCAGCACCGACCAGCAACTTGCCCTGCACCACTGTCACCGTCACTGTTACAGCCTCCATTGTCGCACCTGCAAAAGAAAAAAATGACAGCAATTTAATGGCATAAAAACAAAAGGAAATGATTGTAATTTTGGTTATAAAACCAGATTCAAACCCTTGTAATAGAGGACTGACTTTTGTTTGAACACTCTTGATTAATACAAAGAAACAACCTAGACTTTCCAGTATTCTGCAATCAATATTCGAGCATTGAGGATACAGATAACCAAAACATTCAAAGTCTTCCAATCCAGGTACTTGTTCACATAAGCATTTATTATTTGTTCATACATCATTCAAACTTCAAAACGTTTCATATGCACTGACATATTACTTATTTCATTTATTAACACCCATTATTACTATTTTTTAAACGTTTTCTAATAACTGTAATAAATGGCATATTAAGTGTATGATATTAAGTTAATGAGTAAAAAATATAGTCATAAATTAATAATAATAATAATAAAAAGAAGAAGTTTAAAGGAATTACCTACCCATCGTCGTCGTGCTTCGAACAGAACCACCGCTCCGACTGTCTTTGTGTTCGAACGGGATTCAAAAAAAGAAGGTTCAACTGATTCAAACTCATAAGTGTAAAACAGCAGATTTCGAAAGGGGAGAATAAGAAAAAAACATCAAGATCTTGTTTTTTTATCTGAAAAAGTTTATTTTAGATCTAGGTTTATTACTTTTAATATATATATATATATTAAAAAAGGAAAAATGATTTAAAAAAGAGAAGAAAATTTTCAATCTTTTTTGCGATCGAGTCTCGATCTAGCCAAGATTTGAGCCCGATCTAAGCGTTAGAATGAACAAAAAGGAAAAAGGAAAGTTTTTTTTACCTAAAGCCACTGTGGACGGCGGTGATCAACGACGGTTGGCTGCGCCGAACAGCAGTGTGTGGCGGCGACACATGACGGACGACGAGCACAACCGATCAGAGCATGGCTAGCCATGAAAAGGTTTGAGAGAGTTTTTTTTGGTGACAAAGGATTTTTTTTTAAAAATAAGGTGTTCAAAATGAATTTTTTGAAGAACATTAGGCATTTATAGCCATCCAAAACGACGTCGTTTTGGCATAGCTTAAAAATGCTCAAAAAGACGTCATTTCACGCCCTAACCCATGGCCTGATCGACCCTACCCGCTCCAGGCACTAAGATCCGCCTTTTTTAAACTTTTAGGTTATTTATACTTTGGTCCGTCCATTTTTTCTGATTTTTACAATTTAGTCCTTTTCATATTTTTAATTAACTATAAATTTGCCCAACAATTTTTATTTTATTTTCAATTTGGTCCTTTGACTTTCTGGAAGCCTGAGAAGCTGCCACGTGTTAACTTTTAGTTTATTTATGCATTTGGTCCTTTTTATTTTTTATTTGTTTTAATTTCATCCTTAAATCAAGTTTTGTTTTATTTTAAATTGGCCCAAAAATTTTAAATGATTTTCAAATTAGTCCTTTGACTTCAAAATGACTGAGAAGCTGCCACGTGTCACTTGCTTTTGGTTTTATTACCCAATAGATTCCTGAATTGTCCAAAAGTTATATTTTGACCCTTAAAATTTCTAAAAATTACATTTGACCCCAAACTTTCTAAAATTACATTTTGACCTCAAACTTTCCAAAAATTACATTTTGCCCTTGAACTTTACAAAAATTATAATTTTAACCCTAAAATTTCCAAAAATTACATTTTACCCATGAACTTCCAAAAATTACATTTTTGACCTTGATTTTTATAAAAATAATATTTTTGTCCCCGAACTTTCAAAAATTACCATTTTACCCCTAGATGTCCAAAAATTACATTTTTGCCCTCAAGTGTCCAAAAATTACCATTTTACCCTCGGGCATCCAAAAATCACATTTTTGACTCCGTTTGTTTTGCTTTTCTTTCTCTTCAATGTTTATATTTAATTATATGCTTTCGTATTTCATATTTTTTATTTTCGTGTATGTAATTATCTGCTTAATAATTTTCTCTTCGTGTTATTTAATCTTCGTTATTAATTGTTCATATTAAACTCACATTTATTTTCAAACATTATTTTTTTTATAAACCTTTAAAATTGAGGCAATGTCCTTTTCGTGTGTAAACTTTGGGAAATCATTCCCTAACGTGTCGGGTGTGATTTTTTGTATAATTCACATGAATCAAATATCCTTTTTCCAAGTTTTTCGAATGCCTTTTAATTTCGAAATTTTGAGAACGTCGTGCCCTAACGTGTTGGTCATTAATTCAATTCTTTGCGAAAATCGAAACAAACGGGCATTCTTTCTTCAAATCCTTTTAAGTCATGTGCCCGAGGATTGTATTTTAAACTCAATACGAAATTTTAAGTTTTCAAATATATATATATAATTCCAAAACAAAACGAGACAATATCATTTCGTGTGAAAACCTCGAAAAACCATGCCCTAACGTGCTGGTGTGATTTTCGTATAATTCATGCGATCAAATATCCTCTTTAAAGTCTTGCAAAACGTCCTTCAGTTTCGAAAATCCGAGAACGTAGTGCCCTAACGTGTTGAACACGATTTTCAGTTCTCTTAGAAATTCGAAATACGCGGATGATTTTCCTTAAATAATATTTTCTTTTGAATTATACAAAGTTTTCTAAAACAAAGATCGTATTTTAAGTTTTACTCAAGATTTCAAAGTTTTAACAAACTAAGACCCGAAAGTAATCACTGTGGTACCAATTTTGGGCGTATGAAGGTGCTAATCCTTCCTCACGCGTAACCGACTCCCGAACCTATTTTCTGGATTTCGAAGACCAAAATATTTTTCAAAATGGATTTTAAACGTTTTGTGGCGATCCAATCACACCATATAAACGTTTTGATCATTTTAAAATACCCATTTTTTTGATTTTAAGTATTGTTCGAGACTTGTTTGTATCTCCCCAAAAATAAACGTTTCGACATGATTTATAAACAAATCAAAATTTATATAATTATATAGTATTCTAAATATGATTATAATACTAACATTTAAGAACTTATACCAAGCTCCATAAATTAATTAATTAATTAGCCCCCATGCTGCCCTAATTTGGTAACATATCCAATAGGGGCAAGGCAAAGAGTATTATATATGTAAAATATTAGGCACTTGTAGCATATTAGATTGCCCTTAAAATTCCACCCATAGATTCTTTCCTCATCCAACCTTGTATGTAATATGGTATCTTTCATCTAAACCCTAAATAATAAAAACGTCCAAATTGCAAAATTAAAAAGTTAAAAAAAAAAAAAGTTTTCATAGTCATGTCAAAGGCTAGATGTTTGTCATACACTCCACTAATTAATTACTTTTTTTTTATATAATACCTACATAATTTCTATCCCCAAATTTTTAAATCCAAAAAAATATATGCTTAATACATACTTTTAATTACTGTAATAATAATTATGTCAATTAAATTAAACTTAATTGACATTAATTAATTACTCAAATATTATTTTTTTGAATAAAATCGGATAATTTATATTTTTATATTGTTTTTTTATATTTTTATATATTTTTAAACAATTTCATTATAGATTCTGATTATATTTGTTCTTTTTGAAACATTATCTAGAATTACCCATAGCTCTTCCTCCTCCCTAAGGACTCCAACCTATAAATAAGAGGATAATACGCTTTAGCGCACTCGAACTCACATATTCCTGTATTAATAACAATGCTCATATCAGTAAAGCTAAGACTTAATCGACTGTTAAGATCATATTTTAAATATTATATTTTTATACAAATTATCGTTTTTTTAACATGGTATTTTGTGCCTACCTACCCAAATCCCACTAATGACATTTTTAGGGTATGGGTTGTGACATTGTCTTGGTGGATGAACATTGTTGATTATGCGTTGTGTATTCCTCTCCCACTCTTATTTTTACAAATAAAAATAAAAAATTATACCATAAAATTAATAAATTTAGAAATGTACTTTTTACAAAATAGTTACTTTTATCCATGCCAAAATTTACATCTATTTAATTATTGCAATAACAACCGTATCAATTGACTTAAAATTTAATTATAATTTGAATACATTTATGAGGGAAGACTTATAGTTTAAAGTTATTTATATATTTTCAATATATATAAGTTATTGCACGTGCGATGCATGAATTTACTTAGTATATAAATTAATTATAATCATAAGCAGGGGTGAAGCTAGAAAATTATTTTAAGAGGTCAAAATTAAATTATAATTTTTACGATAGTAAAATATAATTTTTAAAGGATTAAATCAAAATTTTATATTTTTGAGGGCCAAAATATAATTTTAATTTACTAAATTAAAATTTTAAAAAATTTCATGAGTGTAAATAAAAAAATTTTCATTTTAGAGGACCAAAACCTCTGCCAGTCTCCTCGAATTCGCCCCAGATCATAAGAGCTATGTAACATGTGCAGATATAGTATTGATTATAATTATAAAAAAATGAATGCATTAATAATAATGTAAATTAGTACTATATAGATGTATGGGTTTATTGTATTTAAATTAAAATATGTATTTAATTCATTCATATTTTATATATAAAAATTTGCACATATTCAATTTCGTTGACCTTTGGTGACGATGTGAACAGTTGTCATTTATTTAAAGGGGAAATATGCCGTGGGATTAAAATTAAATTTTTAATGAAAATAGTGCCATAAGTGGGAGCATGGGAGTGTTCTCTAATCAATGTTAGATTAAAATTATTTTTAAGGGATTAAAAATACATTTAAATAAAAA